>JAFMSR010000001.1:39342357-39589151 GCA_022818135.1 Saxidomus purpurata
TTTTTATAAAAAAAAAAAAAAAAAAAAAAAAAAAAAAAAAAAAAAAAAAAAAAAAAAAAAAAAAAAAAAAATTTTAATATTTTTTTTTTTTTTTTTTTTTTTTTTTTTTTTTTTTTTTTTTTTTTTTTTTTTTTTTTTTTTTTTTTTTTTTTTTTTTTTTTTTTTTTTTTTTTTTTTTTTTTTTTTTTTTTTTTTTTTTTTTTTTTTTTTTTTTTTTTTTTTTTTTTTTTTTTTTTTTTTTTTTTTTTTTTTTTTTTTTTTTTTTTTTTTTTTTTTTTTTTTTTTTTTTTTTTTTTTTTTTTTTTTTTTTTTTTTTTTTTTTTTTTTTTTTTTTTTTTTTTTTTTTTTTTTTTTTTTTTTTTTTTTTTTTTTTTTTTTTTTTTTTTTTTTTTTTTTTTTTTTTTTTTTTTTTTTTTTTTTTTTTTTTTTTTTTTTTTTTTTTTTTTTTTTTTTTTTTTTTTTTTTTTTTTTTTTTTTTTTTTTTTTTTTTTTTTTTTTTTTTTTTTTTTTTTTTTTTTTTTTTTTTTTTTTTTTTTTTTTTTTTTTTTTTTTTTTTTTTTTTTTTTTTTTTTTTTTTTTTTTTTTTTTTTTTTTTTTTTTTTTTTTTTTTTTTTTTTTTTTTTTTTTTTTTTTTTTTTTTTTTTTTTTTTTTTTGTTTTTTTGGGGTTGGGGGGGGGGTTTTGTTGTTTTTTTTTTTTTTTTTTTTTTTTTTTTTTTTTTTTTTTTTTTTTTTTTTTTTTTTTTTTTTTTTTTTTTTTTTTTTTTTTTTTTTTTTTTTTTTTTTTTTTTTTTTTTTTTTTTTTTTTTTTTTTTTTTTTTTTTTTTTTTTTTTTTTTTTTTTTTTTTTTTTTTTTTTTTTTTTTTTTTTTTTTTTTTTTTTTTTTTTTTTTTTTTTTTTTTTTTTTTTTTTTTTTTTTTTTTTTTTTTTTTTTTTTTTTTTTTTTTTTTTTTTTTTTTTTTTTTTTTTTTTTTTTTTTTTTTTTTTTTTTTTTTTTTTTTTTTTTTTTTTTTTTTTTTTTTTTTTTTTTTTTTTTTTTTTTTTTTTTTTTTTTTTTTTTTTTTTTTTTTTTTTTTTTTTTTTTTTTTTTTTTTTTTTTTTTTTTTTTTTTTTTTTTTTTTTTTTTTTTTTTTGTTTTTTATATAAAAATATATAAAAATTTATTTTTTTGGGTTTTTGTTGGATTTTTTTTTTTTTTTTTTTTTTTTTTTTTAATTTTTTGATTAGGGGGGGGGGTATTTGTTTTTTTTTTTTTTTTCAAGTGAATTAACCAGCTCTACAGCTTAGAAAATTAAGCTTTTTTTTTTACTAGGAGCCGGGGGGGGCAAAAACCCCAGGGGGGGTACATACTTTTACTGGTAGCAAAATATTTTCGTTCTTAAGCACCTTGTTCATTCAATGTGTTTGTTTACTTGTCTAGATAGTCTGCAAGCCAAAAACAGTGTCACCTAGTGTGAAATATTTGCAGGTAATTTTGTACAGGTTCGGAAAATAGGGCTAGAATGGTCTCAGACTGCAGTGAATTCTGGCCTCCGACGGTATAAATAGGAACTAAAATTTTCAGGAAAGAAAGGCAGTTCAGACTACCGAATTGTATTAATACGTTCACACTGGCAATGTGTTCACAGTGAAACACTTTTTCTATTTTCAGGTTCACAGGTTGTTCATATGTGATAGGCCTACTTTGTTGGTGTCGCTCGAACAAAGCCGAGGGCTAAAATAAGTTTGGAGAGCTACCTTAGAAGACATGCCTCAGAGGCCCGAACTAGCACGTTTATTATATTTTCATAAATGACATTACTGTCATTACTATCAACGGCAGTGTTCAGAAATAACATATTTACAGAGTCTGTGTCATCTTCTTTGTCCCAACAATAGCAAATTTTATTGTATATGTCTGCAACAGCAGTAACGTCACTATCAATACTCAATTTATCTGGTAACGTTAATAAAACAATATAGGCAGATGACGAGATACGTTCAATGATAATATAGCATTGAGAAATTGATTCAACTAACATTTCGTCCGCTACGAGGTGGTCTATCAAAGACTGGGTGAAATCTTTGTTATAGGGATAGAACGAGTAAGCTGAACTCTTGTATTCATTTGTTCAAGGGATAACACTCATGTTCAACCCAACTAGCTGATTTCTTACATAAGTCTCTCTAACACTGTTGGGAATTGAACTATTGTGTATTTTGGCATTGAAATCCCCCATTACCAGGACGTTACCTGTGTTTTGAAGAGTTCTACAAAGATCCGATAATGTGTCAACGACGTCTTTAAAGTCTTGCAGAACATAGGATGAACATGGAAGATATACTTGTACGATATATACATTGTAATCATGTAAACGTTTTTTTATTGCAACGATTCTGTCACTTCTATCGATAAAATCATATTCGTTAGAGATCGCTTCCATAAGAAACCAACTGCTCCTTTGCCTATAAAACGACCGTTAAACCACTTCATATTAGCACAATACTTTATATAAGAATCATAACCATTGGACATATTTTGTAGTATATACTGATTATGTGTTTCAAGCCAGTGTTCAAGGAAACCGTATATATCGATCAACCTTGACTTCATGACCTCTACTAAATAGGGTATACCGGTTGAAATTCCTGTCGGATTCCAAGAAAGTATTTTAAGCTTCATAAATTGGTCTGAAAATCCGTCGTCCGATCGTTGGCGGTTGTTTCTGTTACGATATTCTGACCGCAGCATCCATGGCCGACAAGATATCCCGGTCGGCTAGTTTTCTTCGTTTTCCACAATTTCTGAATGTATTGAGTCTATAATAATTTGCGTTGAGTAGCAATCTGTTCTCCTGGTAGTCAGGAATTTCGCAAATTTGCAGGTTACTCCCAACGTGACCGGACAGCTTAATTAAGGTGAATGGTGTTCCAAGGTGTCCTTTGGGTGACCATATTGTTTCCGGACAGAATAAAAAAACTGTCACCCATCCGTTCAAACGCGCGACTTTGCTATTTATAGCGACCCCCCCCCCCCCCAAAAAAAAACCCGATTATTTTTTTATTGTGCCGGCGTAAGCACATAATAAAAATAGTTGTTTTGTATTTCAGAAAATAAAGCATGCGGCAAATCCGATGACCAACTTATTAACTTGGTGTGGCCATAGGATAATTCTTTTTCATAATTGAGCTAGAGTACATTTGTCGAAAGGTTTTACATATGTGGTAAAATTATTTCACGTTTGTGACCATTTTCACCTTTGTGGCCATGTTACATTTTGGCCTCGGGGCCTACACTCATCCTCCATTAGATACTTCTAAGATTCAAACAAGATTCAGGTCGGAAGCAGGACTCGAGTTCATGAATCTAAATCTTTGAGTGGTTTGGTGATTTTAAGTAAACGACCTTATTATCATAACGACGGACTGAAAAAAGGAAGTGAAAAACAATATAGAAAATATAATTTAGCCCGATAATGTATTCACAAAATGCACGCAATTCCTGGAAAAAAAATGTATCTACCACTTAAAACGTAACTATTCAGCTTTATTTCTTTTACTTTGCGAGAACTCAAATATATAGGTTAATGACAAACGCGCGTAAACAATTCATCTGGATTCCACACGATTATGATAAAGATAGTTTAGATGCAGATAAGTTTTACCTGTAGATACTTGAAAGATATGTTGTGGAAATTTGGATTTACCTGTGTACTGAAAAGCATGTTCTTTTTTTTCATATTCTTAGTGATCTAATTACTTTGGATGAGTTTGTGTTTAAAGGTTTCAAGATTTTTCGAGTGCTGGTTTCCCTTAAGGAAAATAAAAAAAAACATTTTCCGAAATACAATATAAGTTGATCATTTTTTATAGTACATATGTATTGCGCTGACGTTTTAATTCCTGAAGTACGCATAATGTTTGAGACTAAATATACATTTCCAATTTGAAGCGGGTTAAAAATGAACCGTGACGATATTCTCGTTTGTAATTCTAAAATACAATTACAGTTGAAATCAAATTTACATTTGATGGTATATCCTATCAAAATAACAGTTTCTATCATTTCCTGTTCAAATTGTTACGAAGCGAGTAAAACATAAAGGAAGGAGAAATGTACATGTATTCAATTTTGAGCATCTCTTAATTGCATGTCTGTAAAACTACGGAATACTAGAAATGATCAGTGATAAGTTGGAGATGCATGTACATTTTATTCGGATATCTTCGCCGGTTTGCATTCCGACTTATATCAATACAGTATTAGGTAGTCGTGGGCCGATTTTAAAACAGATTTCGTTCACTCGGAAACCGAAACGTAGCGGTGAAATGTCAATATACAGGGAAAATTTGCATGCCGTTCAGGAATGCACAGATCTCCGACATTCCATATCAGTACAATACGGGTCATAAATTAAGAGGCTCGTGATTTTTCTTAAATGAACCTGACATGTGCTATAAGTGCAAGATAGAACATTTAGGGATGCAATATAAGATGTTTCAAGATGTAAGTCATCCAATTTCTCTCTTATATCTCATCGGTACTACCTAAATTTGAATATAGGGATGATAAACTTTCCTAAGAAAATGAGACAGTTATACCAATCTAGCCACTTAATTTCAGTCCTGAGTCATTGATAGGAACGTGCAGTTTTAATGGTCAAAATAGATCACAAATTTGATTAAAATCTCCTTACAACAAAGTTCAATAGATTTTAACACAATAAGTTAGTTAATTTTACTTCCCTGATGGAAAAAAAAGAAACAAACAAAAATGAAATATTATTTCGACCTCCTTATTTTCCCCGGATGCTTACGTCTGTATCAAGTAGCGCGTGATGATATATGTATGCACTTGAAATTGATCATCGATTTCCACCACTTGAACCTGTTGTATGTATCATAATGAACTTTAATATAATTTAACTGTCCAATGCAAAATTGATATATATCCTTCCTGTTTTATATAAAATATATTTGACACCGACCTAGGATAAAATTTTGCACATTTAGTGTATATAAAACATCGAATGGTTAATATTACAGCTTTTGTGGAATCTCTTATTACTACATTGTATATCCTATTTAAAAAAACTTATTTATAAATGCAAACTTGATTTAAATCAGTTGAATCTACTATATGAAACTGGATACTGTACACACATTTTTTGTGGCCGCCAGTTTTGTATTCAGACTTTAGATCACTATAGTGGTTGAATCATTGAGTGTACTGAATCTTTGCTTATGACATACTGTCATGTTTTATTTACGTGGTATACGACAATTCAAGTACTGATTGCAGTACTTATATATTCCTATACAGCTGTTTAAAAGGATATTATCATACGTAGTAAAAAGTACGCCACCTACGAGCTACAACCATGCAGTTTGATTTGTCTACCTATCACTTTACATGGATTTACGACGCTGATAACTTCGCAACGACAATTTTCATTTTACTGTGCCTCGCTATTGCCACACTCGTTGCAATGGCGCTGTCAAAAAAGGATAAGAAGAAAGCCCTTCCACCGGGGCCAAAACGCTACCCCGTGCTCGGAAATCTCGCGCAGCTCAAAGGGGACGAGATGTTTTATGTGAAACTTAATGAAATGAGGAAAACACATGGAGATGTTCTATATTTACAATTAGGGGCTGTGAAAATGATGGTTTTATTTGGGCACGACAAAGTTAAAAAAGTTCTCGAGGACCAGAAGGATAGTTTCAAATACAGGCCGATCTGGTTAGTGGAGATTAAAACCCTAGATCTTTCCAACGGTAAGTGACCGTGAATACATTCTTACTTTATTATATTTACTTAAACAGATATAATACATAAAATATATACTTCGTGTTATGCTGAATGAATAAATCCTTTAAATTCAACTAAATGCTTATACAAAACTGAACGACATCTGAATATCGGGTTTGCAGCTTAACAATAATACGGCCTTGGAGTTTATCCTACTATCTAACCTTATTTGTACAAAACTGCTTTAGATGTGTACTTTAGAAAGTTTGTCCTGCGAAAGAAATTGATCTTATCCATACTCTATGGAAGCCCTCGAGGGACTTCTAACTTTTATGATTTTTTACTTCCCATAGAGCTTCTTTGTGGAAGCATAAAGACTTTAAGATTACCACAACATTTGGCACAATCCATATCAGGCGCCTTGTGGCCTCGTGTACCATGCAGTTTTCAATCCATGCTGTGCAAGGATCTCAAATATCAAAGTTTCTGTCAACTTGGTATATATCAGGCTGTCATAGTTTCAAATATGAGCATGTCTTTATTGCCGTGCACGCAATAGCATGTTTAATGAGACACTGCACCAATAATTTTTCAAATACTCTTATTCAATATATGTAAAAAGCGAAGAACGTGTATATGTCGAAATTATGTTGGTGTAAAAGCTGTAAACATATGGAAAGGTGTACATTTTTGTAAGTTGATGACTATTTCACACTTCAGTGGAAATTTAGTACATGGATACACCTTGTGTTAGTACATTATCCCCCGGCGACCGAATTACATACACAAGTGCATTCAAATAATTACCAATTTATTATGCCGGAAAAATCAAACCACAGGAGCTTGAAAGTTCACCCTTACACTCATATACCCGGTCCTATTGCAGGTAATCTAGGCTTTGATTTAGCTGATGTTACAATTTCAAGTTCATGTGGTTAAAGACATTGTTTGTTATAACCACCTAACATAAATAACTTCCTTAATATATAAAATATCATATTGCAATGTGTAAACTATTCAATAAATGTGATGCGTAAACGAGTTCTTTTAATATCTATGGGGACATCTGTAACGTTTACATGATGAAAAGTGGTGTATATATTTCTGTTTATATTTAAATTTGCCTGACCCGTTTTTCAAAGAAGTAAGAAAAGTTTGATATTACAAATGATTTACAATGATACAGCCTTGGTTACTGATAAGCTTTGTAAACATGGTGTTTGTAAAGTACTGCTATTAACTTTATTAATAATCGGACAATAGCTTAATATCGTCCGTCGTAAAGTATGCAACATTGTTGAAGTTGGGCTAAACCAAAAAGCCTGGATGAAAACGTTGGATAGGATAGTGCTTTCCAAGTTGTGTGTTTTTATAAACACTTATTTTAAACAATTTATATGCCTTGATGGTCTAATTGTTGTAAAACCGATATTGGTTTCAATTTACTGAACCGGAATTCGCCTTTTCCTACCGTGTAACTTGAATGCAGGGCAAGATGTTTGTAATACGCTTTTGTTCAGCAGAAAATGGATTACTAAATAAACACGGACGTAAAAAGGTCACCGTGTTCTTAACACGTCAGAGAATGCTATTGTCGAACATCTCTGAAGACAATATTTTGACTGACACTTTCAAAAGATATTCTTTAAACATTCATAAAAATGAAAACATGATATTAACATTGCAAGGTGGTTTCGATATCATATTAGAGTTCACCGAAGAATAAATCAGAAGTTAAACATGCAAAACTTAAATAATTTAAATTTGGATAGAAATTTCTAATTGCTTGCGAATTTGCTTGTCATTAACAATAGTCAATGATCTATTTTTATGCGTTTACCAAAGTTTAATATTGAACCTGATTTTATTTTTTTAGCCTAGATATGCAAACAGCATGAAATGGTTTAAACAAACAGTGTTAAGGCAATCATTCAACTAATAGCGGGTGTAAATTTATTCAACAATGTGTACCAAAATATACAGGCAATGCAAAGTTTTTGAAATCTAACCTATTAATAACATATTAAAGCAAGTTATTATCAATAACAGGTTTTGAAAAAGAAATATATTTACAAAATTTGCAAGTTTTAATTTTGTAAAATGTGTGTATGCAAATTAACTCTCAAGCAGTCGATATGTAAATGTGCTGAGATCTATTTGATATACGCTTTGAACTGTTATTATTTTTCTTTAATTTCTTTATCGCAACAAACTATTCAAGTTATTCAACTCAACCGGAAAGATTGGACAGATTGATACTAAGTTTAGATGAATGAATCCATCACTACTTTAATGTCATCAGCGATTTGAAACGTTCCTTTTTATAATTTCTTCATAGCTTCAAAATGTTAGAATGATCTGACTCGACCTGAAAGATTCGAAAAATTGATCTTACGTTTAGAGAAATAAAACTACATATTGTATCCTATCATTATATTAAGTCAAGAGCGACTTTCTCTATAAAATATCTAATTTTTACGAATAATTTGAAAGATGGTTGTACGGTTGAATCTATCCATTACTCCATTCTCTTTCGGTCGTAAGTCAACGTATTTTGCCGATGTCTGGTATGACATCAACTAACTTATATGTCCGTATTTCAGGTATTGTCTGGTCCAATGGTCTACAGAATGAGAAGTTAAGAAAGTTCGCGCTTCCTGCAGTACATCCCGGACTTGGATCTATCTCTCTGGTCGAAAGAGTTCAGACAGAGGCAGATATGATAAGCAAACTCCTTTTGAAAGAGAAGGGAGATTCGTCGACGCTTAAGAAAACATTTTACCAGGCAATTTGTAACATCAACTGCAGTTTGATATTTGGATCAAGGTAACGTGATTCATACACATTAAGTCTTTCTGTTACATACACTTAATTACGCATAGCCATTTAATTGATCAAGCACGTGCGCATGACATGCACATGATGTATGTAACGGATTTGTTTCAACACAGTTTTGATTAATGGATAGAACCATGTAAATAATATACATAACTTGCGTTATGTATTACTGTATTTTTTTTCATTACGTGACCTAGTACTTAATGATTTATAAAGAAGATGTAATTACATGTTTAAGGCTTTAAATATAAGTCATTGAAAACTAATTTCGTACCGTACTATCTCTACTTGTAGACTCAAGTACTTTATCAAGTGTGTACAATTAACTAATTTCGTTTCTCTAAGCATTATGTAAACGACTAGGTTAGATCTATATACATAAGAAGAAAAAAAATTGCATCAATATGACGTTTAAAGCATTTCTGAGCATAGGAAAACGCTGTCTGCTTCTCAGTCCGGAACCATAGAAATACGTACGTCACTGCAATTTTGATCCGGATCCTGTTGGCGGTTAGACTGAATAAATGCCAGCATTGGTTCTCGGACACAATACTAGCAGATGTTCTTAATACGCCCAGAACATTCGTCATAATACGGGCTGTTAATGATGTCACAGTATGACGTCTGTTTATTGAAAGATATAAAATGAATGCAAAGCCTATAAGCATCCACTCTCCGATTTCATGAAAGTGAACAGTTGGGGAAGCACTGTTGTTAGTGGTTCTTTTTCGGGACTACTTTCGGCGTAAATGAAATAGTAACACTATCCTTATTATAGGTATGAATACGCTGATGCAGAATTCCAGCAGTTCATCGGCTTGATGGATCAGCTGTTGCAGAGACAGGGTGTTAAAAATCCTTTAAATTTCTTCCCAATTCTACAAAAATTACCAAAATCTAAAAAGGTAGGTTGATCTTAGTTTAAAAGCTACTTTAAAATTATATACATGTAATAATAAAACAAAAGATTATAATATGGACCGATACTATTACATATTATGTATTGATGTACAATAATGAGTCACAGAGGAACAGGATCTCTTACGATGTTATATAACGGGTTACTGTATTCATGTACATGTATGTCTTGTCTATTCAGAATCGATAGGGCATTTGGTATGGTATGGTATATTAGGGTTTTATCGTTGGTACCGGTTTCCCATATGACCAACGCCCCCAGAAGAGATTAGTTATTTTAGGTTTCGGGGAATAGTGCAAGATACAGAAAGCGTCCCAATTCCAGAGACACCCCTGGTTCTTTATCATGCCAGATTTTCACCTATACATGGGACCTCGGTTTTAAGTCTCATCCGAAAGACTGTTAGTAATTTTAGTTGGTCAGCCCTGGGAATCGAACCCACGACCCCGAGATTACAAGTCTCGTGCTGTACCTATTGAGCTATCCGGGCTGACTAGGGCATTTAGCGTCGCGTATATCATATATATACCATCATTCGAATAAGGGATGACATTGTTAACTTGGAAGATTAACGCCAGCTCAAGTCCTAGAGAAAGAACATTTACTGTGAGATACAGTAGAAAAAAACCCGAATGATTATTTAAGACTAGTGTCTTGTCCATTGCAAATGTCTATCTTCACATCATGCCACAACATATTGTTCGCTATGTTGAGTGTAAACTACGACGAATCTACTTAATGACGGCGCACTGTATACGGAACTTGAAATAGTGTTTCGATTTTTTCTTGTTTGAATATTGATAGTTATCAAACGGACATTTTCCGGAAACATTTACCGG
Source organism: Saxidomus purpurata (assembly GCA_022818135.1). Lineage (NCBI taxonomy): Eukaryota > Metazoa > Mollusca > Bivalvia > Venerida > Veneridae > Saxidomus > Saxidomus purpurata. The sequence continues at coordinate 39,352,680 of JAFMSR010000001.1, forward strand.
AATTCGATACAATATGTGCATCGTGTATCATAATAAACCCCAATGTACGTATCACGTAATGTAGCAAGGCGTAACATGATATGCAACAAAACCCGTGTATGTCTACATGAACAACATTGTATCCCCTTCGAGCATTGCCCGACTTCATTCGTTTAGCATACTGTTTTATGTGTGGGATGTCCGTTCTATTCTCTCAAGTATTGCTGTAACCATTGCTTGCCGAACAAATGGTAAGTGACATGTGATATTTCGCATGCAAAAAAGACACAATCAAATAACAACATTATAGCGGAAATGTTTGGCTTGTTTCGAAGTCTGAGTGAATAAATGATGTTTTGGCCCTTACCAATCTTAGTTTGTAAAGTGGACTTGTCCGTCTTTTAATTTTGACCGTACCATTGATTGGTCAAACGGGTGATCCACAAAAAACGAACAGTGCAGATCATGATCTGACTACAAGGATAAAGAGGCTGATCATGATCTGCACTGGCTACAAAGGATCAGACTTAATGATGAAGTAGCATTATTTTCTTTGCAGACGAAGGAAACACAGTGTGTACTGTCAAAGGTCTCAGAGTTTCTCCACACGAAAATCGAATCCGCTCGAGAATCTTTTGACAAAGACAAAATTCGTAGTCTAATTGATGCTTATTTGGTACAAGAAACAGAGGATAACTGTGTTACAGGTATTTGATAATTGTAAAGACTTGTTCTTTGTACCGCTTACGTATCATTTGTTTAATTTAGGACGTTTGCAGTGTGTTGCATTGGTGTGAATCGGCAATCTCCGACAAATTTCGGAGAAAATCGTCAAAGTAAACCGATTGATATTATACGTGTGAAAGTTGATTTTTAGGCTCATTTCCCTGCTTTAAATTCCTGACGGCTACATCAATTCTGTCGCAACGAAATTTTAAATCTAACCGAGTCATTTTCCGTGTTAAATTACGATCTTTTAGATTTTTTAATCCAAATGAACCTATAAATCACGTGTTATTTTCTGTTGTTTTACTATACTGTTTTTTTTAAGCAGCTCACTCTCTCGCAAATAGAAGTACGGAACAGTTCTTAGCATCTGATTAGAGAATGTACAAGGTTGAAGTCGAAGAGAGCTGGATTTCTTAAGCAATGTAATTAGTAGCTGACTTCTGTTAATTATGGCCGCATAACCTTGACTTTGATCAATGATCTGATCGGTTACCTTCAAACGTACTATGATTACATTTGTTTTCAGAGGAAAATGTATTTCATATCGTCAGAGATTTTTATGTGGCGGGAACAGAAAATGTAGCCATCGGTCTTCTGTGGTTAGTAGGGTATATGGTGACACATCAGGACGTACAGGACAAGTGTAGAAAATGCGTAACAGAGGTATAGTTAGATTTTATGCATTAAGTGGTGACTGCACTTTAATATTAATATACTTGATATCAGGTCATAGATCACGGGTCAAAATCATGCACGATTATTCAGACGGTTGATTATTGCGTGAAGTTACTGCTGCTATTTAATGCTTGAAAAAAGACCCGCTGCAAATGTATATATATTATAGTAATAAGTATTTTTCGAAAGCCCAATTAAAGAAATGTATCGCTTGAATGATGTCCAAAGGAACATGAAGATACCGTCGTTAACTTTGATATGCACTGCGTCTGTTTGTATAGATGTCAGTTAATACAAATTAAGTGATATATTACAGCTTAAAAACCTGCTGACAGCGGGTAAAAAAGTGACGTCAGTAGCTATGTTTGAAGATTTTAAAAAAGAAATTCGCAAATGCAATCGCAAATATGATGAAATATACAAAATTTGAGAAGAATATTCTAGAAATGAATTTGAGGCGCAGTTACCTTTTATACATGTTTCTTTTTCTGTGATCTTTGAGACGCTTTTTCTTAGTTGAAACATACTTCTTTTCTAATTTGATACTATATAAGTATAACATTATTATTTTCTTATGTTATTTTCTGTATTTTAAAACAGACACTAGGAGACAAGCGTTTAGCGGACATGGAAGATATAGGCAAGATGCCTTATGTAGAAGCCACTGTACATGAAGTGCTCCGATTGGCAAATATTGGTACGTTATTGTTTCAAACTTGTTGATAATGCATGTGTCCACTGCCTGGACGTGTCCAAGTTAAAGAAATACAGACTTGCTCGAAGGTTTAAAAAACTATTCAAATGAAACGTCAGCTCTGTCAACAGGTGACTAATTTTTCATTAAGGTGTTACATTGTCACAACAACTATCGCTTTCTAGAATGGCTAGTGAACAAGCATTAAAACCTAAACGTGTTCTAATTTCTGTCCTGTCTCAATTACACGAATATGGCCAACTGTCTCAGAAAGTGTTCTTTAATATATTTGACACTAAAATAAGTCCAATTTTATTATATGGATCAGAAATTTGGGGTTTAGATAAGCACCCAACCATTGAATCTGTGCACAATTATGCATGTAAAAGATACATGTGTGTAAATCAAAAAACAATGAACATAGCTGTTTTAGGTGATTGTGGAAGATTCCCACTATATATTAACTCTGCCAAAGATGTTTAAGATACTGGTGTAAAATCTTGAAAATGGGTGATACTAGACTGGTTAAGAAAAGTTATCTTAAGTTGAAGTATCTTGATGATTGTGGACTAACAAATTGGTGTTCAGGTATAAAAAACCTATTATTTTCTAATGGCTTTGGTTATGCTTGGACAGACCAATGGGTTTATAATGAAAATTTCTTTGTAAACTGTTTTGTACAAAGACTAAAAGACCATTATCAACAGCAATGCTTGTCACAGGTACATGATAGCTTGAAATTGCTGAGTTTTTGCCAGTTTAAAAATACCGTCGCACATGAAAAGTATTTGAATAGTGTAACGGAGAGGAAATTTAGACGAGCTCTTTCAATCTTAAGAACTTCTTCCCATGATCTTGAGGTTGAAACAGGAATATACCGAAATGTTATAAGAGAATGACGAATTTGTAAGTAGTGCAACATGGCTGTTGAGAACGAATATCATTTTGTTCTGGTTTGTATAAACCTTACGGCAATTAGAGAATAATATATCCCTAGCAAATTCTATATCATTCCAAATGTTCATAAATTCAATGTTTTAATGAGTTCCATTTCAGAAAATGTTATCCAAAATTTAGCAAAATATGCATACTTCGCTTTTAAAGAGAGATGTGAGATATCAGCTACTCTGAATACAAATTCATAGAGTTGTGCCTTTTATGTACGTTAAGAGATAAAACTGCCATTTTTGAAAAATATGTATATTCATATCTCCTTGTTAACTCAAAAATGCTTTTTGGTATTGTAAAAAATGTAATGATATAAGTAATTACATTTTCGAATGTCTTCGGGTACCAGTGTTTGTAAATACATTTGTATGTATGTATTGTATAAAACATGCTGTAAAGGGCCGGTGGCCAGTATCAATGAATAAATTGTCATTGTCATTGTCATTGACTCAAATAAGTTGATGTTTTCCCACATTCGTCCTACTTGCTAGCAGGTCCAAGAGAGCAGGCCGTCAATAGATCGGTGGTACATGGGTAGTTTTTTTCCCCATACACCCTGGCAGATATGTGTAATTAATGATTGCACGTGTCAAAATGTTAGCAGTCGAAGAGCAGGGCTCATATAGGGTCTGTATGTGCAAAGTTATTTTAATTTGCACTTCTACATTTATGGCGAGTCATGCGGATCAAAGTAAACAGATACATCAATATAATCTTTACACGGGTTGTAAACTGAAGTTGTTGTTTTCTTTTGTACCCAAATGACACGCCATATACATTAGCGGTTTAAACTTATATTTGACAAAAGATGGACATTTTGAACAAAAAAAAGACAATCGTTAAGATAAAGTTTTTAGCATTTTGTGTACAATTTGATGGAAGTGTGACGTTGCGGGGGCATTTTTTTGACACTTCAAACACGTTTTTCATTGTTGCATGTACAACTAATTAAAAAACAGATCTTTATTGAATTATTAAATACAGACATCATATCGAATTAATATGCTTTTGTTACGCTAGCCTGGCTCACTTCGAAAAACATAATTATGACTTCGTGTAAATATGAATTGCATACCTTATTTCTACATAAGAATAATGTTCATTAATCTTTAATTTGCTTCAGTGAATATATAATAAATATTATATACAAAGTGTCGAAAAAGCAAATTGGTCGTACAACAAATATAAAAAAATAGATTTTTGCCCACCTCATTTTTCAGTAACGACATGAAAGTCAATGTACATATACTCGTATATTGTTTTAAATGTAACCAGGCCTTACCATGAGTTACCTTTGCGATCAGTGCAGATCATGATCAGCCTGTACCTTCTTGCAGTTCACGATCTCCACTCAGTATAATTTCACTAGACACCACTTTGAACAATTAGTTAATAGTATTGTCCAAAGTGTAAGGCTCACGTACACTGAGGTACAAGTCCGTAATCATGATAACTTTAACGCGGCAAAGGTTAAAACCCAAGTTAAAATACTATCGAAATGCAAAATTACAACTTAGTCAGACAAGAAAGGTACTAAAACATAACGTAAGGTAATAGATATACAGCGTTACTTCTCTTATTGGTAGAAATGAGAATATGAATATCAAAGGGAGATAATTTTCAATTTTTGACCTGGGCTGTCAAAAATGATCTTTATGGTTTTACACTTTATTCAGTGGGAGTAAAGCTCTTATACAGAATCATATGTTATGGTTGACCCTTATACATTTGGTCTACAGCGGCTGTATTCTATGCTGTATTACATTCTGTGACATCCTTAAAAATCGAATACATTAACTAGGGTAACATTCTTCCTCTTGAGAAAATTCATTTATGCCACAACAAACATGTTCAGATGTACTTAAACCGCCAGCATCGTGAAGACAGATTAAGTAACTAAGATCCGATAAAAAAGGTTTAATCCATGACATTGATTTCTTTTAGCACCCTTGTCAGTACCTCACGCTGTGCAGGAAGAGGTTGCTTTCGAAGACTTCTTTATACCCAAAGACACCATGGTGTTGACACATACACAGTCAGTTCACCATGACACCAGCTACTGGGATGACCCGGAAACATTTAACCCTGATAGATTTATTGGAGCGGAGGGCACTCTTCAGAAAAAGGAGGCATTTTATCCATACTCTACAGGTAAATAATTTCTTATACTATAAGATAGCCGAAAAACATTAATATACATTCATCCAACGGTGAGATGTTGGGACTCCTTCAAAAGAGCTCATTTTCTAAATTCTAACACTAGTTAAACCTTTCTTAGACTACTGGTTTTAGGACGCCAGCCTCTGTGTCTGTACTAGAAGTTCTTCGGATGCACAGTTATGCCGAGTGAATATTCCACGGAAAACATATCTTCGTTATTGACACACTAAAACAGACTATTTAGCCTGTAAAATATACGTTTTGCAAGTCATTTAATTTGAAATGTCCTTACCGCTTACAAAAATGATAGACATTCTCAAGTTACCCTTGCCCGGATGGGAGTAAGTGATATAGTTGCGACAAGCGCAGATCATATTCAGTCTGCAGATGCGTGCAGTTTATTCTTATCTGTACCCCCTTCTCTTCAGTTAGTAAACTGTCAGTGAACACCCCTGTGCACAGTTCATGATACTGTACAAATTGCCCATGAAATGGACCAGTCCATGTTTGAAGTTTCGTACGGTAAGGGTTTAGAGAAGAGTTTTCTTTTTACATTTCAGGACCGAGATACTGTCTCGCAATGAAACTAGCACAGATGGAGCTTCTAGTTACGTTTAGTACATTACTTAAACATTTTAAATTTACCGATGGTCCGCCATCTTTAACTCCTACTCAGCCAGGCGCTTTTGTGGAACCAAAGGAGTTCAGTGTCACTTGGGCGCCTATTGAAACTGTTGGCGAACAGTCATAACTTATTCTGCCATCTCGAACACAGAATCTTACAGACGCTTACTTTAAGTGTTGATCAGATGCCTGCAGAAGCTGGCAATAATATATGTGCCATTTCTATCAAACATTTTGTCAGTTGTTGCAATGAAATGATTTAAATGCAATTATGTTAATGCAATTATTTAAAGCAAATGATATTATACTGAGGGTATTTCTTTCGTCGACAGAAATGAATTTATACCTGACAAAAAGATGGTTTTTCAATTTTTCATAAGGATAGTCAAAATGAAATTTTACAGAATTCCTCTATGTTCAATAGAAATAATACTTCTAAACAAATTCATGTATTTTTGGTAGTAACTATTGCAATGTTCATTATACTAGGTTTTGAAATAAGTGATTAACATCTTTTTTGAAATCACGATGGACACTTTAAAAGGTGTATATAACTTTAAAATATGCAATAATATTCACACTATCAGTGGATTATTGTACGTCGTCACCGTCTAATAAACGTAAACGTATTGTATATATGTATGTCATATGATTCAAACCTGATAATATTACGTGTAGTTATCTGTCATTATATATTTATGTAAGATTCTAGTACCTGTTTTGAAATCCACATGTTTTTTGTTCATATGAGAATGATTTAAGGCTTTGTAACAATGTAACTGAATGAGCATCGTCGGAACCCACGGTTAATTCCTGCCGCTTCTCTCCGACATATACCGTGGGAAAATAGACCGGCAAAACTTCGTAATGCATGAATATTCATGACTATTTTTCATCCAATGAAATCGATGCTTACAAAAATAAGAGCACCTCCACAATGAAGAGTATCCTCAAATAATGACTGCCATGCAGAACGTTGAAAAAATGACTGATTTGTTTAGTCCCGATTAAGGGACGATCATATAGAAATCTGCAATCCGAGACGAGTGATGCACAAAATCTATTTAAAACCATAGGGACCTGGTTGCACAACTATATTTCAACTGGAATGCTAAAAAATTTCAGTCTTTTACGAAAAAAAAAAAATCCGTTTCTTCTACTTAATAATAAAGACAAGGGTGGACGGTCGCCATCTTTTTACCAAGCGGAAGCGGACATCCATATTCAACGGCATTTCTACGGCCCTCTCGGCGACCCTATACGGCGAGGAACATTGTGTCAATGTATCGAGTGCGGCCTTATTTCAGTTAATTTTGAGATGAAATAATGGTGTGGGACAAAGTTTATTTGAATAATTGTGATTAGGCCGCTATCAGCACATCGACACCATTTACCTTGGCTGTATAGGGTCGCCGAGAGGGCCGTAGAAATGCCGTTGAATATGGATGTCCGCTTCCGCTTGGTAAAAAGATGGCGACCGTCCACCCTTGTCTTTATTATTAAGTAAAAGAAACGGATTTTTTTTTCGTAAAAGACTGGAATTTTTAGCATTCATTTTGAAATATATTTGTGCAACCAGGTCCCTATGTTTAAAACTACATCGCTGACAAGCATGGAGGCTGCCATTTTTAATGTTTCCCCTAACGCGGTTTGAGAGCCGCGATTTCATTGGATAGTTAATCTTGAGAAAAATATCAAGAAACCAATCGAAAGGTTTGAATTGACCTTATTAATTATTCATGAGTACGAGATTTCTTCAGTCAGTTTGCCCAGGGTATAGGAGGTTTTAGGAATCCCCAATATGACGTCATTCATGCGCATGCGCATTGACTGGCCGTCAATTGATCGGCCAAACTGAAAGCGAAATAGAGCATTTTACTGTACGACAGTTTATATTTCAGGCTCTAACGTTATTAAATGAAACAAAAATCTAGTTTATATTCAGTGTCTGTGTTGCCATGTCTATGCCATTGGTGCTTATGTATAGTTTTTATTATAAAGTCCGATATGAAAGAGTGAATTTTAACTGAATCGGCCAAAACAAATGTAACTTGACAATGTCCGCTTTCCCAAGGCTATTTAATTGCTACTCCTGACGAAATTGTCCGTATTCTTTTCTTCTTTTTTTTGAATTACCGCCGATATTCATTATTTTCACATAGTGCTTAGTATATTTTGCTGCTGTACATAGATGGAAAACATTGCTACAGTAAAGTTCTCCGCATTAGATGATCCTCTAATTGTACATAATACTTTGTTCAGACTCACAATTTTTGCCACAATTTTTTTTTGTATATATAAAAACATTATGTTAATTTGTAAACTATATACTATGTTAAGAAAGGTAAAGATTTTATTCGGGTATTTTCCCAATTATATGTCTCTAATTTCATTAAAAAATATTCATGCATGTGTCTGTGAAGCGTACATTTATTTATGAATAGTGTCAAATTAAACTTTAGAAACCATGAAGACCCTATAGCTATAAAATACATGACACTGTTCTATATATGTTTTCACAACGCCTGACGATGACATAAGGCACACAAATGACACGTTGCCATAGAGATCCAGTAAGGTATATTGTCCCCTAGGGCATAAAGCACGAAATAACTTGGATTTAATTAATCCATGTAACATCCTGTTTATTGACTAATTGGTCACACGTTATAGATGACCACTTTGAATGAATTGCATAGCGTGGCATATGGCACACATCGATCTTTGATTGAATCTACATGATCAATTTATTCATCATAATATTTTATGACCAAGTTAAATGATACCCTTGATATAAGGACGCAGATAAGACAGTATATTTTTAAATTTCAGATAGCTGAGTTTCTTTTTTATTTTAGAGGCGACAACAAATGTCTAAAACAAATGAAATTTTAAGTCGATATTTTGAAGTCTTTGTTTTCTTTAAGTTTGAGGTTTTCCACTAATCTGCATATGCGTTGTTAATACAACAACATTTAAAATTTTGAAATAATCAGTAATCGCAGTGTGTGGGCATTTCAAGCAAGCAGTTGCTCAGCTAAGATAATATACAATTAATTAGGCATGTTTTATAATGTGTTATTGAATATTTTAATACAACACTTTTTTGAAGTGTCACTTTCACATGTGTCCGTCTGTGTGGATGTCATGGACGTTGATTACAGTATACCACGGCAGTATACACTTCTGTAGTGTATACTTCCGTGATTATATCAAGTGGAATTTAGTTCAATGTCAGTAACCTCAACGAAGTCTTTTCAGTATCGAAAACGAATTTATTCACTACTACCGATACGGTGATAAATTGATCATTGCCACCTCACCAGTGACTTCCAGTTACGTGAACCCAAACATGCGTTGCGCAACGCAATCAAAACATGGATATCTTTTTCTGTCATTTATTTTTGAGACATACATATGCATTATATAACCAAACAATCAAAATACACAAAGGTACCAGTATACATGGGAGTCTTGTTGGAGTCTTGGCGAGTTCACCAGGGGAGAAATCCCACGATCGGCCGGGACTAGATCTATAAACATTTAAGCAAAAACAAACACAAAATAACTTAAAGTAGAATTGTGATCTTGTATAATACTAAGTGTGCTGATTTTTAAAAAAATACTACAGAGAGAAAATAGTAAGATAGAAAGAGAATAATCAGTGAAGGAAAGGTGGAAGACGGGTAATCTCACAAAGCCTGATCAAAGTTAGGTCTTTGATTATAGCAACAACTAACAAATATATATTATATAGGAAATTACATTTGTATGTATTCACTTCCACTTCAAAACTTAAAAGAAACTTAATAATATTTAGTTTATTTTGGCGATAAATAATGTCTATACTGTATCAATACACACTCGGCATAAGGCCGAGCTCAATACAGTTGACGGCCACGCTATTTTTAGTAACGGAAAATCCCGGATGTGACGACACACTAAAACCTCCTATTCAATTAGGTAACAAGTCAAATGTTTGAACGCCACCAAATGGAGTGGGGGTTGCGATAAGTAGTAATGTTGGATTTAATGTATGGTGATTAACCAAACCTAATCTTTTTGCACTCTAATTTTGTATATGGCTGACCATTTGTTAATGTTTAATGCTAAAAAAAAGATGATTCTACGTCAAGTCTATAGGCATTGTTTCCTCTGTATGAATTATCAAATCATTGAAATAATATTTTTTTTTATTTTCCTAAGTTTAGAATTCTTACATTCTAACAATTTGCTTCAATTTATATTATTCTTGTACGAAAGAAAAAATATTTCCAAGATATAAATTAATTTGTTCCCAATATATAAATAAAGTTAATTCCACTCCGGCGAGGTTTCGATCTCTGATCTCCCGCGTGCCAAGCGGGGATACATATCACTGCGGTACCAAGGCGTTGAGTTGCAGAGCGTATAACTTCGTTATTGACCAATACAGACGTTTGTTTCGGAATGGCGGTACAAATTTATGTAAACAAACGAATTTAACTTCCCAGACACTTTAAATAAGAAGTGGACACATCATAAACTTGCTATAGTCCTTTTATGATAACTTGAAAGTTGCGTCACATGATGTTTACGTTTGCTGGTATTTTGAAAACACCAAAACAGGTAAGACAGGTTTTTGTCAATACAATAAGTATTTGTCTTTCACATAGATAATATAAAACTAGTCATTGGCTTAGTGGTAACGGCAGTGTAATTGCATCTTTTTATGACAAGGTCGTTGGTTCGAATCCCAGAATGCTAGGGTTTTTCTTTTCTTTTTTTTATGAATCCCGTTTAAATTCTTTGATTATCAAGAGTTAGCACATTTCATGCCTATTCTAGCACAGACACAGCCGATGAATTCTGATGTACATGTATATTGTCATTGGTTGAAATGTAAAATAAAAGATGATAAAATAAATGATATCACAAAACATGATCTAAAAAAGAAAAGAAAAAAATATAAATGAAAAATAAAGTATCAAAAAAAAAGAGAGAAAAAGAATAAAAAAAGAATCATGAAAAATTAAATTCACCTGGATTCGAACCTGAACCGTCAAAGTTATACGATCAAATTGTCTACGCACTAACCAATTGAGCTATTTAGACAATTATTATTTTTACGCGATTTGTTAACTATTTATTTAATATTCTGCATAACAAGTACTGAGATAACCGTTATACCTGATTTACCTGTCAAGTTGAACCTAATCCTATGACGCGCTATCAAGTTATCATACAAGGACTATAGTTTCGTTAAGTATATTCAAATATCTGTTAGTAGTCATTCGTTTAAAATCGGCTATTTCCGTAAAATTTAGACTGGTTCGCGATCTCAAATCAAAAGACCGCTTGTTACAAAGAACACACTGTGAAATCAGTTTACAGTCTAAAAGGAGTTACGTCACCCCATGGAAATTTTACTTGCTGCATTCCAATATACACGCCACCTCCAGGTGGCGTGTAATGAATAGCCTGGGTTACCGAGGATGCTGAATGAGCGGCTAACAGTGATTGAAACTCCTTTTCTTAGCTAAAACGTCATCTATTTTGATATTTACCAGAGGTAGGTTCGCATACATGTATCCCTTTCCAGTTAAACTTACGGTCAGAAGCTCTGCACTGAATGTAAGCAGAAGGGATTAAGAATGATTAAAATGCAGTTGTAGTTTTCAACAATCAAGGGACAATACTCTCATCAAACTAAATGAGAGTTCGCTCACATTTACCGAACTTTGACGAAAGTTTGTAATTTAGACTTTTAGCTGGTTTTTACAGTCGCTGACTTAAAATCATTGTTAGCTTACATTGATTGAGGGTTGTGGGTTTGAGCCCAGTGCCTGACCATGTAGGATCTAGAGCCACTCTATCGACCGGGTGCCTTTCTTTTCGAAAGTTTCTTACGGAGGGTAGGCCTTTCCAGGCACGATAGTTCCTGTCCGAAATACTGTTGAAACAGACTTGACCCCCAAGAAGAAGAGAAATAGTTTACAAGTGGTAGTACTTTTCTAGGGTAGACTTATAGCTTTGAAATATAGTTGAACAACATTTCAGCTCGATTCATGGTGTTTGACTGCTTTCAAATTGGCAGTTCGTTTGGTCAAGGTCACTGTCACTAATGCTAATTAACACGGCATTCTAGTGCTCTTGCAAGATCAGTAGACATACCACGATTGGTTAATTCGTTGTCTAATAATGGTCTGTAAATTCAGAGTCAAACTCACTGATTCTAAAATTAGACAAACATCAGACGACGTAGAACTAATATCCTAAACAAAAGATGAGAAATCACCGTTCTCTTGACATGTTCAAAACTTTATTACCCGATTATTTATGTTATTCCCTCTTCCCTAGTACACGGACAATACATTTTAATTAAATAGCAAGCATGTATGCATATTATAAGCCCGTTAGCGATTTAGTAAGCTTGCATTGTAATATGTAATGGTATATTTGTTTTGTATAGACTTTTGACATGGATGTTGTGTGATTTTCGATGTTGACTGAATAGGTTTTGTTACTAATAAAAATTTATCTAAGTTGTAATGTGTTTTTTTTATTTTATTGCCTATAATCATTTAAGAAGTACAGGAAATGCAATTTACATTTTGTTAAGGATGTGCAGATTTGTGCTTAGACTGAACTTCTTCTTTGAAAATTGCACACTCGAAAAGTTAGATATATGATCAATAGAAGCTAAAAGGAAAGGGCATAGGCTTGGTTTTTTCTTGTAATTTTACCCAATGTTTCACGTAAAAGACATTTTTTTACCTTGTAGTATATGTTGAAACGGAACCAGTACCTTTTCTACGGTTAATATCCGGTGTTATCCGGTATATAACAGGTGTTTCGTGTTACCATGTGAAATTATCAGCGTATATAACTAAACTTTAAACGTCGTAGCCGTTGTCAGTGGACAAGAAACCTTTTATCATATGAAAACGGGTTGACAACACGACATTTCGTATCAATACTTTAATTGTACTTTAAGAAACCTCATGATAATTGCCACAGTAGATAACCAGAAAAGGATGTGTATCTTTCGCCACCAAGGCCAAGGTCACTGTTGTCCATGGTGCGTACCCACACTTGGTCACCGGCCTTCAGCTATACAATATAGTTTAAGAAATATATAACATTAAACTGTTACTTTGATGATCACAAGCTTTTCAGCTTAAACAGGAAAATTATAATTTATTAATTCTATTTTTTTTTATTTACTCTTGGTTGCGAATATAGTTTTGCAACTTATATGAATCGCTCTCGACACTATGTCTTGCTTACGGACATTATTGTTCCTTCCAAGGAAGGGACACTTAGATTTGTACAGACACACTTGACTGAACAATGCAGCACGTAAGCCGTTTTTCGGTGTGTTTCCGTTATAAATAAACGTTGTGATATTGAAAATTAGATGGAACCAACTAACAACCAATATAGCCGTTCTTTTCCGTATACGCTACATGTGTACGTTACTGTGGTTATTTCCCTTTATGTGGTAACTTCACTGGGTAAGCTATAGTCTCACTATTTGCACTTCGAAGGCAAACCGATTTTACAGATTGACATTTAATAGCTGTCCGCCTTCTACAAAATGGTGTGACAGTTATAAAATATCAGATCTGTGTAAGGGGTCACACTGAAACGCCAAATTAAATAGGCTAGGTAAGCTATTGCACACATATACAAAATAAGCTATTGCACGTTGGACTTGCAGAAAGCGCCCGACAATGTGTTTGCTTTTGCATTATGAGTTTGACAAATACCTGAAAGAATCTTTATTTACATATCGTTTGCATAGCGTAGAAATATTGTTGCTGGACGTATTGGCTCGAACTTACCATGTGACCATATAAAAGCAGATTTAGCGTGACGTAGTAACAAGTGCGTGGAGTATTAAATATTGTAGATACTAATGCCTGAATTGGCTTAGACTGTCGCAGTTTGTACTTCAATAATATATATAGAAAGATGTGCCCGAGAAGGAACTTTTGGAATGCTATAACTTGTACGACACTGGTACTGATCAAACTCGGGACCCTCTGATTCAGAGACGATCATGCACAATGAAACAAAACAATTGATAATACAACGAAATAGTGAAACAATGCATTGTGCACAACGCTTTACCAGGTTTTTCACAAATTAGAAAACTTTGTCCAAATTGAAAAGCAATGAATTCAATTAGGCAATGTCCATCATATATGAACTGACAGTAATGAGGAAACATACCGTGGCAATAATGGTATTAGCTCCTTGGTCCCTGTACGTAGTTTCAGCATGTGCGAACACTCTGGCTAGAACATCATGGTTTCTCATGATCTCCCCGTGAACCATAACCCCGCCATGTTGTCCGTGAGACATATGGTCGAGTATTGAGCATGATAGAAGGTATAAGCCGGGATGTGGGGCTACAAATATCCCGGTATCGTTGTTGTATCCACCGCCATACTCCGTTAACATCGTCTCGAACTTAATTGGTGTGTTGGGCTTGCTGTGATCAATTACAGTCGGTGCAATAACGGCCGAGAAGGCAACTGGACCTTCATTATCCAGGACGAATCTTCTTTTAGCACCTAAGTGTATGCAAAATATATTTTTTGTTTTAAATTGAAAGGTATCGTAATCGGGATAACGGAAATGCTTGTCCGCTTTCGTCAGTGCGCATGCGTGACACTATATCTATTCAACTTAATCAAGCTTGCAAAAAGAACTCATTTCTAAGGCTTAAAGCCTAGTTTGATACGACTTACACGTTCATTGTTCTTTATCAATCACGTAACTATATCATTGCGTAGGCACAATTAGCCTGAACAAAGTTATTGTTGTTAGCAACTATTAAATTTGATATGAAGATGAGGGAGTGGAATTTTTACCTTGCGTGTCGGTTGTCTCTAGCTGATCAATGGTGCTTCCTTGGGCTTTAATTTCGGCGAAAAGCTCTTCATTTTGCCTCAACAGAAATCTGATGTACTCCTCTTGGTCATTGTTGATTTTCTCTTGTATTTGTACTGTCAGTCAAATATAAATACAATTAAACTACATATGTAGACATATTTCAATATTTTAGAATGTATTGATTACCGTAGTTAAAGTTAGAAATGTACAATGCAGTTTTATAATGATAAGGACTAATGTCAAGAGGCACTTTTATTCCAATCTTTCCTGCCTTATTTTTGTAATGCAAGTTCAGTCGGGAATATTGTCGGTTGGTGAAGAAGCTTACACATGAAACCTGAAGTCCAAAAGACGTCATGGCGCGCAGTAACAGATCTGCCTTAATCTTTATCCTACAGGATGCGGAATTCTCCACCTTTCTGACTATATGAATGACTGTATGTTATTGTAGACCAAGGTCAGGATGAGCATCTTCAGTTAAACGTAGGTAGAGTATTTGAATACAACGGTAAATATCGAGGAGAGCGAGTGACGCCAGGCCGCTTTTACTGATTTTGATGGAAGTTTTACTGTATTTTTTAATCTTGATTGCGAAACAAATCCTTAAACCTTAGAATTATCTCTCTCTCGACTTATTCAAGATGATATCATCATCGGATACAATAGAGAGAGAGAGAGAGGCAGTGTGAAATTAATGTGTCTTGCCCAACTTGACACTACCGCCATGGCGCTCGTTAGGATTCAACACAGGACCCTCCGCTCCTGGGGGGAAACGTGCTAGTACTACGACGCCGCGACGGCATGATATCATAATTTGTTTGTGAAAACTGCATGAGCAAGAGACAACTGAGGTTTAGAAGGTTAAGAACTGAGTATCGTACTCGCATGCATCTGTTAAAGATATCTGAAGACTCGTACCTTTATCCTCTAGAGAAGATAGTCTGCTCATTACTGTGTAAAACACATCATCCTCCACTTCAAAGCACCTGCACAAGCCGAGGCAAAGCAATACCGTAACAAGAAGAAACGAAACCATTGCTTATTGAAATGCTACGTTTGCCAGCGGATGTTTTGACTGTTAAAGATAAGGACACAGACACATGTAGGTTATCGACCAATATACGACCGATGTTGTAGGTTTTAGTGTAAGGGCATCATTAGAAGCAGTACAGATAATGATCTCAATGTGCTAAATTTTGATAAAATCTTCGTAGTTTTAATGAAATACTGAGATCTATTTAAGTATGTCTCATTTACTACATGTATTTATTGCACCTTACTACATATTGAAATGAAGTCATATTTGAGCTATACTTGTATACAGTTAACTGTCTCAAGCAGTCAGTCTAAAAGAGTTAAAATGACCGCTTTAAGTAGATGGCTGCTTTATACAGATGTTTAGTAAAATATATAGAGCAAAAATAGTATAAAGCATCGTTATTGTTTGCTTCAGACAGGTGACTACATAATAGAAGTGACCACTAACACAGGTTTGACTGTACATTAATTGGAAGATGTCAGAGGTCTTTCAACACACATAATAAAAATTTGATCTTAATATTTAGATGCCCGAATATGTTATGCACATAAAGCTGTCAGTCGAATTATTGTTAAAATTTTCCTTAAAGTCTGAGTAAACATACCATCTAGGACGAAACCAGTTCCGTAGATATTTGTATACATGTACAATACTAAAGCGACACAGTTGCGATAAGGCAATTGGAAGCTATATATTTAAAATGGCAAATCTAACATACATTACGCTATGTGCCTGTCTTTTTCACGGCTCATTAAGTGAACATGCCATATCGTCATTTGAGGATGTCGTGAAAAGGCTTACATACTTGGAAAACAAAGGTAACCTCACTTTAAAATTAAACACTGTTTTCGATTTAATTTATTTAAGTTTTACTATTTTCACAAATTTAATATTCCTACGATTATCAAGGTAATTCAGATGCGACCGAAGACAACCTCACTTAGGAACTACACAGAGCAAATAAAGAACTTACTGAAACGAACGCTGACCTATCTAAAGCCAATGTAAAACTACGTGAATCCAATGTAAAACTAACTACAGACTATAAACATATCCTCTTTCACACGATGTTCTTAATTTTGTAAAAAAAAAGCCCGATGACTTGAACCTTATGTCTATTTTGTACTTTTTACAGAGACGTCAGTCGCGTCATCTTCCGTAGAAAAGAAAGCGAAATCTCAACGTGATTGATATAATGACATTACTTCTCACTGAAATGTTGTTTGTATAGTGGTTGCCTTTGGAAATTGTTCTTTTTATATTCCTGTCCGATATAATTTTCTCTTTCAGTTTCAGTCCAGGACAATGTCATTGCAGAGCTACGTGAAACAGTAACCGAAGTCCAACACACCAATACAGAACTACAACAAGTCAATGAAGAACTACGAAAAGCAAATGCAATGTTACTTCAGTCGGGACGAAGCGGTAAATATACAAAACTGAGATAACCAATAGGTAGCCTTGTACATTGTATTAAAAAAAACATTGAAAAAAACCTATACATTTTCTTTTTTGCGGCTTAATGCAATTTTATAAATGACAGACTACATTTAAAACCCAACTTTAAAATATTTACATTTATATGTAAGACGTTTCTTCATATTTAAACCTTGTTAAGGTGAAGTGTTACCACGTACACCTACGTGATTGGTACAGGTTCGAATCCCAGCTTCTGCTTTGCATTGTAAGAAATTAACACTAAATACTAGGACATAATGTATGGCACCTCCTATAATCTTTCAGGTGTTGGACATGCAAAGCGTTTTGTTATGAATAACGAAGGCGACGGACCAATTGCTTTTACTGCTGGCATCGTACCTCGTTCAGTAGATCATTTGCAACACAAGGACACAATCAAGTTCGAGACACTGATTACCGATATAGGTGGGGGTTACAACAACCAGTCAGGTATATTTGTTGCACCTGTGGCAGGTATCTATTTGTTTAGCTGTTCCTTGATGGACGACTTGGAGGAACATGGCCTTATGCTTCATGCTGAAATCGTGCACAACCAACGAGTCCTTGGGAGGATCTTTGCTCATGCTGAACCTAACAACCATCGTGACCAAGGAGCGCAGACTGTTGTAGCACATGTAAACCAGGGCGACCAAATATGGGTACGAACACTCGACAACCAGAATCTGGGACTTGGCGGAGAATTGTATTCCACCTTTACTGGTTATTTGCTGCTTGCCATGTAGCATGCCTATTCACAAGAAAATATCTGCACAATAAATTTGTGAGCACAAAAGTCTTGTTAGTAAATAAATAAGAACTGAAAGTCGTTTTAATGTTATTTTATTGTTTAAAAATGTCAGAGAAGGTACCGGTATTGCTACCCGAGCGAAGCAAATAAAACATGATGAAAACATAAGCGATACATTAAAGAACATGAATCGGTATATACTATTTCTTATAGTAAGATAGTGTTTATTATTCAAATAATATTTTGACCTCTTTGTATTATCCGACCACGTCCGAAATATGGGAGATACACCCATTTTCTTTAAGCAGACCATTCATTTATACAATTTGCCTCATTTCGAGTTTAAATCTAAATGAAAATATAAATGTTGATGCCGGCCATACCTAATAAAGTACGTCCATTTATTTAGTAATTTCGTTTGTTTGGCCAGGAAACGTATATATAGTGCCGAATGAAATTGTCCGCTTTCAACACGCAATGCATGACACACGGCACCTTACAAAGTAGATCGTAAACTCAAATATGTAAACAAATCAGTGTTGCGAGAGAATTAATTTGGCGACGAGTTGTAACTTCGGATGAATTCGGTGCAAAAATGATTCTTGCATACTGAAACCGACACGCCGATTAAACTCTGACCGTTCAAAAATACATACACGCATGCTTGCTTTAAAATTGTGGCACTATGCTTTGTTTATAATATAGCTGCTTCGTACATATTTGCTAAATTTTGCCATTGTTTGGAGGTACTTTTGTGTCATAGCGTTAGAGTTACACTAGTTTACATAATGTATTTCTGAGTGTTGTCTGTCATGTTCATTCCTTTCAATAGTTTTGCATTACCCTTTAGACGACCATTATGTTTGAAAAGAGAACCATGTACAATGGCACGATACACCTAGTGAATTGCAATTTATGTGAATTCCGGACGTGGTAAAGTATTCTGTCTTCGGCAACTACCTTTGCAAGGTTGCTATGTAACGAAGAGCTTACCTCATACTTTTAGTTTTACGCGGCACTGCCATTGCAATATATAAAAGATTATATTGACTTATTGATGGATGATATACGTACATGTAGTTTTATTTATATTGTAAACATGTTTACTGGATACTATGTATATGAGAGGTACATTGTACTAGTATTCGGTGTTACACGTTTAATTCAAATATTAGCCACGCAATCTTTTTATTTTGTATTTATATACTATAACATTGATATGAAATTGATATGCTGTGTTTAATTTATTCAACGCACAAAATTCCATGAAGTTATTTTAAATGTCTACACTTTTTGCCTTAATTTTATCAAACCATGACAGTTTCAAGCCCATGAAATCTTGTTAAAATTCCATGAAATTGTGTTAAAATTTCTACTTTAAACAAGACTCATCTGCTCAGCATCGCATTATAGATAGTACAACATAATGTATAAAATTGATAAACCGATATTAATTTGTTTGGTCTAAAAAGAAGAAAAGAGTCAAACGCACTGATAAGACAGTACGAAGCTTACACTACTTCACAGAAGGATGTGGATCGCAATAACAAGCGTAGCAGTCTATCTGCTTCTGCTCTTCGGTTCTGCTCAAGGAAAGAACAACAATTATGATGCCGAAATATTAAGCAGGCTCGAATCCTTGGAAAAGAAAGGTACGAATTCTACAGTTCTTTGTTCGAATCGCATACATGTCAAATTTGCCTAAAGATAAGAGTAAGCGTTTATGCCTACAATCTAGATATATATATAGATACATGTCTCAGGTCATATTTAACTAATTGGGAGTGTTTTACATCGGGTTTCTATCATATCGAAATTTTATTTTTTAGGCCATTGATTTTGAAAGACATACAGTCAAACCTGAGAACAAAGACCACCGTTGGGAAGCTACAAATGTGGTCTTTGTTTACAGGTGTTTATACTATAGATTGATAAAGAACTGTGATCTCCATTTTGTCCTTTATTCGCAGGTAGGTCTTTATTCGGTGGCGGTCTTTAACACAGGTTTGACTGTATGTATAATTATTACAATGCCGGCTAACACTTCAATGCTGTCAGTGTGTGTTATATCTATTTAGTGGCAGACCAAGCTGAGACAATCAAGGTACAGTCAATGGAGATTGCTGCCATGAAAGAGACCAAGTCTGCTGAAGAGATCGCAACTTACAAAGGTAGAGAGTTCTGTGATATGGTAATCATAACTTGTCTTACTTGATCTGATCACTCAATCATAGGGACTGAAATGTTTCATTGCATTCCAAGTTGATAATAACTTGTACATCTTGATAATAATTTGTAAATTAAAAAGATAAAATGCTATTGTAATTTAAAAAAAAAAAAAAACCGCCAAGGCTTAAATTTAAACTTTTTTTGAATTCAAACTTTAAAGACAATTGTAATTTGACAAAATTGCATTGTGTAAGCTGTAAAATGATCGAGAAAAATGTAGTAATGTTGGTATTTCAGGAAAAGAAAAGTCAAGAAGATTCGTTTTGGGAGAGGGAGGTCCAGTCGCATTTACCGCTGCAGTAGCGCCTGTATCTGTATCACACATCAAACATATGGATACAATCAGATTTGAGACTGTCATAACCAGCATTGGCGGTGGATACAATAACCTGACAGGCGTGTTTGTTGTCCCTGTGTCCGGTATTTACGCGTTCAGTTGCTCTCTTCTTGACAAAGGAGGCGATAATGGAACTTACCACGGTACTAAGCTCCATGCTGAAATTGTCCATGGTAGTCGGGTTCTTGGTAGAATCTTTGCTCACGCTGAAACAAGAACTGATGTCAGTTACAAAGACCAGGGTGCACAGACTGTCTACACGCAAGCAAACCAGGGAGACAAAGTTTTGGTTCGAGCCATCGACAATGATGACTTAGGGCTTGGTGGGCAACTGTATTCGACCTTTTCCGGTTGTCTTGTTCAAGAAATGTAATAATTTATAAAAAAAGACTTGTGTTTGGTGCACACCGAGTTATAACCTTTTTATGTTTTTTCATCAGTTGCAGTTTAAGACTTCAACCGAATGGTAGTGAGTGTAAAATTTAAGTACAGCGAAGATTCGAAGGGCATTCTAGAACAACCATAGATACCGTGTCTCTGCGTACATTCGTTATCTGATAATTCAGTTGCGTACTCTTGCATACCGATAGAGTGATTTCACTTCAAATGTAAGAAATAACAATAACGAAAGTCGATATGCTGCAAATTATATTACGCGAAACTCCATTTAGTGCAATAGTGTGAGACAATTAAAAGGCTTAAGTATTTGTGACTACTACACGTAACCCACTCGATCCTTTCTTCACTAATGATTCTTACCTTTATTAATAAGACCGATTTCATTATACTCGATTATTGAATCAAAAATTCAAAGGATGTACAGTTTTTGTTGGTTTGACAACTAGGAAAACTGCTTATTTATTTCAAAGAATTCTTTAATTCCTTGTATCTTTTTGATGGCGGTACGTGTAAATCAGTGACCTCTATTACTATGTGTTATATCATCTAAACACAGGTACACGGGGTAAGGAATTTTAAAAAAAAATCCGGAAAAAAAATTGCGACAGCGTACATGTATATAAGAAAAGAGAAGGTAACTAGCTTCTTACGCAAAGCACACACACCCAGCATGGGAAACCCGTCTCAAATTCAATAAAAAATTCACTTACTGCGCGAAATATTGATATGTATCGTTTCAAAACATATTTTTCTTGCCAATGCACGGCATGTCACACAAGCAATCGCTGTTTTTCTATCGGTAATCAACTCGTTTCCAACATTTTTCTCGATCGATTACCCCATGTTCAAGTAGAATCAACGGAAATGTAAAAATAGCGACATCTCGTGGGGAAACCCCCGCTTTAAAAGTAAAGGGGAAGCAACTAGTGGGCGTTCCCAGTTGTATACCCCCACGAAAAAGTCAGAAACTTCCGAATGTTAAATGTAATCAAAAACATGTTGGACGAGTATCAGGCAGAAGCTTACGATTTAGTTGTAAAAGGTCACAACGTTATTATAACAGGCCAAGCCGGTTGCGGGAAGACTTATGTTATCAAACATATTGTAAGCTCTTTGAAAAGTCGCGGTAGAAACGTTGCTATAGTTTGTTCGACTGGTACAGCTGCCACTCATTTTGGGGAATTAGGGGCACAAACTTTGCACAAGTGGGCAGGTGAAGAAGACGGTCGCCACTTTAATGAGGAAATACTGCATTTACTTAAAAGCGATGAACGATTTGAGAATGCTAGAAACAATATAATATTGAAAGTTGATACCTTAATCATTGATGAAGTGTCCATGATAAGTGCAAAAGTTCTGAACCAGGTTCAATTTCTATGTAGGCATCTTAGAAACCCAGATTCAGTATTTGGAAACATTCAGGTGGTTCTGGTTAGTGATTGGTATCAGTTGCCACCAGTAAGCAATGAACTTTATGGTGATAGTGGTAATTATTGCTTTACATTGCCCTGGTTTAAGGATTTTTTCCATCATAGATTAACTCTGAATCTGATTCATAGACAATCTGAATCTGACCTGATTCAGTGTATCAATGAACTTGAGAAGGGAGAGATCTCAAATGAGACAGTTACCATGTTAAATTCCTTAAACAGACCTCTTCAACATGAAGAAATAGCTACACAACTGTTTGCAACTAATTTGGATGTTGATCTTTTTAACTAACACAAAATAACAAGTCTCAATGGGGAGCTAAAAATTTATCATTCACAAGATGAAGGATCACAACATTATTTGAATAAATTTATGGCACCAAAAAATCTAGGTCTCAAAGTTGGTTGCCCAGTCATGCTGCTTAGAAACATAAGTCCTTTACTTGTAAATGGTCTTTGTGGAATAGTGACTAAACTCAATCCCGCTTCAGTAGATGTAATGTTCACTTTGGAGATTAAAACTGTCACTGTAAATATAAAGACAGAAATATTTTCTACATTTGATCCTGTGAATAAAACAATTTTGGCCAAAAGAATACAGCTTCCTCTGAAAGTTTCATATGCTATGACAATTCATAAAAGTCAAGGTATGAGCTTGAATAATGTTGTTGTCAATTGTCAGAACTGTGTGTGTACAAGCCGGTCAAATTGGTGTGGCGGTAGGGCGTGCCGTGTCTGTTGATGGCCTTAAAGTTGTGAACTTTAAAAAACAATTATGTAGAAATCATCCCATTCAAGTGAGAAATTTTTATGAAACTCTTTCAAGACGATTTGAGTTGTTGTAAAGATATAAATAACAATAAAAATCTTTCTGATCAAGATGATGATGATCATCATGATGAAAATAGATTTAAAGTAAATTCTTGTGCCTTAGAGAATTCAGACTCTGAGTTTTCTGACACAGAAATTGAGCAGTTATTGAACATTGATCATTTTGAATATGTGGAAGATGAAAACTCCACTTCCAGAGCAGCTTTAGACACTGTAACCAAGGAATTTATAGACACACCTACTGAAGAAACAATTTCATCTTTTAAAGACAGTATCTGTAAAAACTACAAAGCATTTGATGATTTGTTTCTTTCCCAGTCTTCAGTGATTGAGGATATAGGTCTTTCAGCTTTTAACATCAATAATGTTTTATCTTGAGAAAGAAATTGTTCTAATTTGTCCAGTCAAATTAAGTTTCATCCTATTAAACCAGTTAAGAATATTTCAGTGTCAGAAGAACTACCTGCATCTGGTAGAGGTAAAGTGAGGTATGTGAGTGGATATGTTCTAGCAAAATTAAAGTATGCAGTATCCAAAAAGTTGAGGAGTTCTTTGTTTGCATCAGGCATGGAAAGCAAAATTTCATATCTTCAAAGTCAGATACAAATTTTGAATTCTCTGTGTACATCATATGATGCACTTAAAGAGTGCTCAAGTGATTTTGAAAGTTTAAATGAAACCAACAGAAAGCAAAATGACAGGGAGGGACTTACAAACATTTCTGACAATGCATTTGATTTTTTAAAAAAACTGGAAATTCAGTGTAGAGAGAAGTTATCTTATGAAAACCTTGCACAGTTTGGAAAAAACTTATTCTTTCAAATTAAAGATGACTTGTGCAATGATTCAAACTTATTTCAGTACTGGCTGACCTGTGTAACAGCAGCTGCTGCAAGTATTAATACCCAAGAAAAATCATCTGATGATATAGAAGATATTCTCTCATCACTTGTTACAGAATGTGACAATTTCATAGAGCTGTTTTATTCAGTAGTTACTTTGTTTTTAAAAGTAAACTTAAGTCAGTTTCGAAGCGATTATCTTGCTTTTTTAAAAAAGGAAAAAGGTCAAGCTCTACGCAAAAAAGTCATGAACAAAACAAAAAAATCAACAAAATCATTTGACATGAAGTTTTTCATCAATGACACTTCAGCTGAGAAACAAAGTTCACACCTGCGTTTAAAGTCTGAAAGTCTTATCCAAAATAAAAGCTTTCTTTTGGAAAATTCATTCACAAAAAAAGATCTTCTTACTTTTTGTAAGTCCTACAATGTGAAGGTTTCAGCTAATAAACTTAAAGCTGACATTAACAATGAACTTGCAAGAACTGTTTTAGAAAGACAGTGTATGTCAGGTGAAAGGATGTCTGATCAATTTATTACTCACCAGGATGAGGTTGCATGACCATATGGGATATCATTTACTCCTACTACTTCCTCACTTGATACTTGCATTTTGTCAGTATCCCAACCCCCAGTTACTTCCTCTGCTGTCTTGTCACCAATGGCTGGAAGAAAAATAAAAACAGTAGGGAAAGGGAAGGGAAAGAAGTGCAGTGATTAGTGTGAAAAATATGGTATTTGTAATGCTGTATCTTAAAGAGGTGAAACTTTCATATCACATTTATAAATATGGAAAGTACCTTCATATATCTTACAGGGATGTGACCTTCATTTGACTGAACTTTATTTGTGAATTTTTACTTTGAACTTTGTCTACAATTATCATAAGGGAACATGTTTTAATAACTCATGATTACTCACTCATGATTTAATAAGTCTATTGTTGGGGGTATGAATCACCTGTATTTGTACAGTGACAGTTATTTTGGTATGGTATCCATTGATATGCAATTACTAAGACAAAGACCAAAATATGCTGTCAGATTAACTTAATTTCAAGCTCATGGCTGAAAGCTAAAACAACACTAAAGTTAATGTTTTAAATAAATGAATAAACATTGATCTCATTTTGTGTTTACTTCTTGTTACAAAGTTTTAAACAAATTAATTTGAGCTTGATTGTCCAACAAGTTCTCTGTAGTTGCTCTCAAGACACCTGCAAGATTGAACCAATCCCTTATCAGAGAGAGCAAGTTATTTTCTGCATTGGTACCCATTTGGTACCCATTTGCAGCTGGGTTGTCTGATAAAGATGTTGCATTTAAAAATAGCATTATTAATCAGACCTGGGTTCAATTACTTTTAAAAGAAATTAATTAATTACTATTAAGACAGAAATTCTTCAATTAAATTACAATCATAATTACATGCTTTTTACAGAAGTAATTAATTAATTACAATTATTTTAAGGAAAAAAAAAATTATTTTTTAATTATTTGGCAATATATTCATAATTTCACATAGAATCATGTTACTATCAATGACAGATTAAAAATGCAGATTTATAATTCCTCATTGAATTTTGAAAACTTGAACACTTCAAAGTTTACTGTTTGTCAGTGAACACCATTTACATTAATACCTCTTTAGATGAGAAACAAGTGTGAAATTTATACCCCCAGGTGATAACAGCTACTGCACAATAACCTGTATTTTTGCCATATATATGTTTGTGACACTTTTCTGCATGTAATTGAAGAGTAATTGAATTTAATTGACAATTATTTTGCATTTTTTTGGATTTTAATTAATTAATTACAATTAAAATAATTGATTTCTACCTCAATTACTAAATATTTTTCAATTAGTTGAAAAAACTGTAATTAATTATAATTAATTAAATTATAATTGTTATTGGACCCAGGTCTGTTATTAATAATGAAATCATTTCAAATTATGTATATTAATTGAATATTTTAATATTTAAAGTTCCAGTGCCTCTTTTGATATACTCAAAAATACATGATAATTTTTTTAAATACTGTAATATAGTCTTCATCAATGTTGACATAATCATATACTTTCTTTCATTGTTTGTTGTACAAAATTTTAGTAAGACACTATTCCTTCTTCTTTCGTTCAATATTACAGGGAAAAATGCTGCAATTTATTCATATCATATTATTTTCATTTCAATTTTGATATTACATACCATATTCGACTAACAGTAGCAGAAATAAAATAAAAGTAATGACTTATATGTACGTGCTATTTTCTTGTAGTAATGTATAAATTTACACATTCATTCATAAAACGTCTTTTTAAGTAGTTCTTTTTGACGTCATTAAGCCATCTTATACCAGGGGGTGTAAGATGAAATTTTCCAGCACTGGTAAAAACTGCAGATATCCCGATCTGGTATGCAAGAAACACTTTTTCGGTTAAAACACCGGCAAAATAGGCAAAAACAGCACGTTTTATGCTAGATACTTATAAAAAGCGCCGACGTTATATATCGAAAATATCATTAGGATGTGACGTCATTTCCTGACGTTTTGTTGTTTTTTTCATTTCTAAGCTTGTCATGAATATGATCAACATGTGAATTTAAAAAGTGTAGACAAATTTCTTGAAAAAGGCAATATTGCCGAAAATTTGAATGAAAGAGTTGTTTTAAATAGAAAAACAGAAAATATAAAAGGTTTGTTATTGAATGCTTACGACGTCAAATATGTCATAAATTGTATCTTTGGGGACCTCACTGTCAAAAACACGATCCCTGTGTCTTTTCACGCGCGACCTTTGGAACTTGCTTTACTCTGCATTTCAATTACATGTTTACAAGTCCGGATAAGCACTAAATCCTGAACACAAACGCGAGACGTCTGTTTTGCTGGTTAAGAAACTCGTCTACCACTCGCTCGGCATTGATTTCCCTTCCTCTATAGACAATCATGAGACCAAGACCTGACAGGCGCTCAGTACCCATCGTATGTCTTGACCCGTCTCATCACCGAAAACGACCGTTCGGCTGTTGTAGTAGACACCGACATGACCATTAAAAGGGTCAGACAGTGTCGTATGCTTCGGCAAAAGGTTTTGCTTGCAAGCGTAATTGATTCGGGCAACTGGACGGTCAACCGCCAAAGTTGCGTCCGTCCACCACATACGCCACCGCTCACACTCACGGACAAAAATAGCTTTGTCCACATCTAGGCATGCGTGGAAGGCTTGGTACACGGCCTCAATACTCTCATGGGAAAGACCGTCATTCTGAACCTGCATACAACCGCAAAAGTTGCAACATGTATTTTTTTAATTCGTTGTTACGTAAATTGATAGTTGTCGTCACGGTATAGTTCCAGAATAAAAAGAAAATTTGAGTTCGAACTAAGAAATTCGAAAACAAAGTTCTAGGAAGCCGCAGAGTCAGTATATATATCTGCCCCTACCCCCCTAAGCCTCTAATTTTTATTACTGTTTTCGAAGTTTAAGCCCTGCTTTTTTGCGATTACGGAATCGATTTGTACGCACGGGCTTACAGGAGTACGCCTAGTTACGCCCCTGGCAGTGGGACTTGATTTGCAATTTGAAATTGAGCTGTGGGTCTAAAAAGTTGATGAATAGTCAAACTTGTAAACAGAAGTCATCCTATGCAGATACATAATGTAGTCTTTGTGTACAAATGGCTATAATAGTACAAGGGACCTCTATATAGAGGTTGAACTGTTATATTCCATTAGCATTAGCCTCTGAAAGACTGGCCTTTAATTACAGTGTGACCTGTATTCAAAGGTGACCTTGAACACAGGTTTGACTATATATTTCAAGACCTGGTATGATCTATAGAACATACCTTTAGAATATTTGATCTCTGACAGAGCTGGGCACTTTCTCCACATCCTGCATTTGATTTTCTTGATACAGAAACCTGTCCCAGTATCACAGCATTTACAGCATGGCAGTAGCCCAAGTATGTGGGGTTAGTTTTTGCTCCATTATGTAGTGTCTGTTGCTGGCAAAACATGTTTTCAACAACATCACTATTCATGCGGCTGGGAATGATGGAGGCATGTGATCGCTTGAATTTGTAATGACATAGTTCATGAAATCCAAGTATTGAAGACACTATATCTTCTCTTGTTTGATGGGATATCAGATGTCTCTCCTTTTGTTTGATTGTAGGATCTTCCCTTATAGTCTTTTCCCAATTGATAAACCACTGCATTGCGTCAAAATTCTCATGAAGTCTGTCATCAGCCGAATCAGTGATTGGTCGACAGTCTCTAAAGTTTTTTATTAAAACACTTGTGCATTTCAGAAGTTGAATGGTGGCCTCTAATTTTGCCCCAATCTCCCCCAAACTGTTTTTGTATTCTTCCATCAAGTGTAACATTTGACTGTCAAGGACATCCTCAGCTAAATGGTTTCGCATTTTACCCTCAGATGTAACATACATATGCTCCTGTGTGAGTTTGTGATGGACAGGGAATGGGTTAGAGGAAATGTCCCATAAATAAGCCATTTTGAAATGATCCCATTCAATAAATTTGTCACCCACTTTTAGATGCCTTTTACAAAATGAACCAGTACCACTTTTAAGAATGTTGTTTCTGATTTTTTTCACTACATGGGAGTAGTCCATAATGAAGAACATCTTTGGGTTATCTTTGCTATATATATTAGTGAATGAACATGTGTATGGACTTGAAGATACAAAATTTGGTAACAATATTTTAAAAAGACCCCTGTTACTCTGAGCACCATCTGTGCTTATATATTGAACCTGAAACCAAACATTGCTAAAAAATTTACAGCTTTCCAAAATACCAGATAAAGTTCTTGGCCTGATGCAGTTGTGGTGGGAAAATGGGCAAAGGGAAAGCGAAAACCTGTAAACCCAAGAAAAACAAGTTGCAAAACATGAGTGGCAAGGGGTCTTTCTTTACTATTTTTATGAATCTGATCAAAAACTATTGATTCTGGAGTACATTCTGTAAAGCCTATTAATTCTATATTGCCATTTTTCATTTTGAACTGAAGGTCTGGTTGAATTGACATTTCATCTATTATAAGGCCTCCTTCATAACCTTCAGGGGGGATGATTTTTGATTTGGCTTCATTAGCCATCCAGTGCAACATTTCTTTTGAAATACCAGCTTCTTGGTGAACACAGTTTTTGTATTTTTGTAAAAGTTTTTGGGAAGGAAGAATCATGAAATTACTATTCCTTAATTCAATATATCCCCTAGGACTTCTACACCATAAAGTAAGACAAACTCTAATGATGTCCTTACTCCACCTCCTACCAAAGGGGTGTCTTTCTAAGGCCATTTTCTGAGACATAAGAAAACTCTTCATATTGAGTGAACATTCAGGAAAGATTAATTCAAAAATATTTGACAGATCAGCATGGTCTTTCTCACACAAAATGACATCATTGTCATTTTCTGAAACAGTAATGTTACATTTGTAATTTCTTGACTTTCAATATTTGGGGTGTTTGTATCTCCACCTGTTCTAGCAGACACATTATGCAACTTTTTACAGGAGGAACATGTTAAAGATGTATTGTTTGAAGTTTTGAAAGACAGTACAAAATTACATTTTTTTGCTCTAGACCGTATCTTTTCACTATTTTCATCCCCAACTTCAGACACATGCTCTCTGAAGGAATTAAGGTCAACTTGTGAAGTACTGGAAACTTCATTTACCCCTTTGCAAAACTTTAATAAATTTATTGTCTGAAAAACATCTTCACAATTGGTAAATTTGCAATCCACTCCAATGTTGTCCAGGTTAACAGTTTTTCCTTTTACAAAAAGAGACCAATTTCCATCAGATTTAAATTCAATTTCACACAAAATCTTATTACCGTTAATAACCTCGCCATTAAATGCCCAACTTTTACAGAGGTAGGAGATTGTTTGATAATAAAATAGTCAGCAGGTAAAGAGGATGTTAAGTGGTCAAAGGTAAATTGGCTTGTATCTGACTTCCAAGTTATACCATAGTATCTCTGCGTACTTTTTGTCCAATCATCTTTGCAACGGCCTGATTTGATTTTGACATGGTCTTCAAATACAGTCTTAATTTGATTGCCTATGACAGAACTTTTCACTGGAGAAGTAAATTTCTTTTTTATTTCATTCAAGTCTACAAAGTTATTTTGGTCATATATCTCAAGATTTTGAATAACCCATGAAAATATATAAGCTTGCCCTGCAGATGGTATATTCGACATTTTTTCATATAAGTTTCGTTTTTTCTCAATTCAAAAATTTGCGCCACTGAATATCATTCGGAAATTTCGGACGTTTTCGTCGGTATGTACAACTGGGAAAACCCATCGAGTTGTTTCCCCTTTACTTTTAACGCGGGGGTTTCCCCACCAAGTGGCGCTATTTATACACTTCCGTTGATTCTACTTCGATCGGTCGGGAAAAATGTTGGAAACGAGTTGATTACCGATAGAAAAACAGCGATTGCTTGTGTGACATGCCGTGCATTGGCAAGAAAAATATGTTTTGAAACGATACATATCAGTATTTCGCGCAGTAAGTGAATTTTTTATTGAATTTGAGACGGGTTTCCCATACTGGGTGTGTGTGCTTTGCGTAAGAAGCTGTTTACCTTCTCTTTTCTTATATACATGTACGCTGTCGCGACTTTTTTCCGGATTTTTTTAAAATTCCTTACCCCGTGTACCTGTGCATCTAAATCCCTTACATAATTTTTGAGTTATGTTCGAGACAAGCAAAACACTAAAATGCTATATTACACTGTACCTGATAAAAATGTGTAACATTTATCAAACCGGAACCTGCTTATAACATGCACATCTCCTTTTGGTCTTTTCTGTTCTAAATCTTCGTTTGAAGTTTCGTTTGATTTCAGTGGTGGTTGAGAATTGGTACGGCATAAAGGTGCTAAATTTGTTATATATATCAAAATGATGTAGCAGTAGTCAAAGGGCAACAAGTGAGAGTGATATCAACAAGGCAGAACATGCTGACAATACGCTCATCTTATTTTTTTTTACTTAGGCTGTCCGTGAAATTTTGTTGAAATATATTCATTGGTTGCTGCGTTATTGCGCTAAAAGGAATGCGCTAAATATGCTTTATATATGCAGCAATTAACAAAGGGCCGTAATTCAAAGAAGATTCCTTCATCCTAACCATACTACCTACATATGTGCACTTAAGTTTTTAAAGTGACCCCCTTCATGTTACAACTGCAGGTAACTGTTGGTGATTCCATGTGTCAAAAATGTAAATTCTAACCCACAGAGTTCAGAAAAATGATGAAAAGACCTTTCCAAAAATGTAAAGGTTTCCATACTTTCTACGCACGCACATTAAGAAAATGGATGGAGCTATATAGAGAAAAAATATCGTCTCCTAATATGGCTGTCACAGTCAGCTAAACGAACAAATGTTTGTAGATCATGAAACTAAACGTTGTGTCAAAGATAAAGTAAAATTGATTCAGACATGTGGATGCTGAACTGTGAGCAAACTTACGAACTTACAGTGGACGACAGCACACACATGGGCGTAATGAATCATGCAGACAACCACATCTATACTTTAGCTCGATATCACTAATGGCATATGATTATTTATTAATAAATAGCTAAATTACTGAAAAGATCTCTATATTAAAATAGATGATTGGTGCTTTAAGGCAGCGTGTGCTTAAATATTTCGGTCATAAATATGTAACGGTGTCTTAATTTGGTAACGACCAGATAAAATCTAGAGATATAATAAGTTGCGTAAAACTAAGGAATCATTTATAAATGTAACCATCCAATTTGAACTCAACATGAAGAAATATTGGTGCGTGTACATTTGCTCAGTGCTGTTATCGGCAACATCAGCTTTGGATACAACGCATGATTCCTTACTAGAGAGGCTGGAGTATTTAGAGAGGAAAGGTAAGCGTAGTTCATTTATAACTTCTTACTAAAGCCTCATTAAAAGAGTGTGCTTGCTTTTTCAGGCGAACGTCAAAAACCTGATGTAATATTCTAGTTATTTTAATAAATTTTACATTTTAACATTTCAGATGCTGAGCAAGATGCAACAATTGCTAGACAAGAAAAAGAAATTGCTAACCTTAAATTATGCAACTGTCAATCAAATTCAGAGCAAAATCGGGAGAAAATTGTTTCTAGTGGTAATTGAGTTTCAAATATATTAATGTTTATATTATATTACTGCATCACTGAAATTGATAACATGAAGGCAAACGACAACAGTTTATTTACTCAATACATGGTAAAGATTTTGATTTAGAAGAGGGAAATTGATATTTTTGTTAAGTAATTGACATTTTGTTTGTAGGACATCTAAATGCTCGTATTGAATAAGATTGCATTTTAAACGGAATTTTATTAAGTTAAAACAAGTATATATATTTCTGAAGTCAACTGACTACAAGAACCTGTCTTATGTGACCACACAGGGGAAGTTGAAATTGTGGTATATTGAGACAGGTGGTCTCTGGATAGACTATTATTTGCATGAAATGGGAAGGGAGGAATTCAAAATGGTCGCATATGTCTGGATGTTGCTAAACTCAGGTGGTCGCAAGTGCAGGTCCTACTGTACTTGATTAAGTACATTTACATATTAATACAACTCCGTCTTTTTACATAAACTTTAGGCAAAGTCAACCACAAACGGTTCATACTTAACGATAGCCCCGTTGCCTTTACTGCTGCTATTGCCCCGCAAGTTGTTGACCATTTGGACCACCAAGATACAGTGAAGTTCGAAACAGTGATAACTGAAATTGGCGGCGGGTACAACAACCTGTCAGGACTGTTTGTAGTCCCGGTGACCGGTATTTACATGTTCAGTTGTTCGTTACTTGATGATGACAAAACAGGTACGATGGTCCATGGTGAAATAGTTCATCAAAATCGGGTACTTGGAAGAATTTTTGCTCACGCCGAAGTCAAATCAACTGGCAAATACCGAGACCAAGGAGCACAAACTGTCTTTACGCTTGCGCATGCTGGGGACCAGGTTTGGGTCCGTGTAGTCGACAAGCAAAATCTTGGACTAGGTGGTGAACTTTATTCAACTTTTTCAGGATATCTGTTGTATGCTACGGAATGAACTATTGAGAAAAAGAAACATCGTTATGTTGAGTTATAAATGATTTAAAGCATTCAGTTCGTACTTTGTCCAATATATATTTTTTATTTCACACCATATGAATTCGAGGGTTCAACACATATTATTGTTCTTTGATAAAATTATGTATAGTAAACATACACGGGTTCGTCCACTAACATTGATTCAGTAAACCCATTTCTAACAGAAATTTCAACACATGCATGTTATGAATCTAAAGTTTTTGTGCCACTCACCGTCGATCTCCAACTTGTGTATCCCTTAACAGTGATGAAAAGCTGCTATTTATCAAAATCCTAAAGATTTTATTCATATCCAGCTATTTAACCGCCACATAACAAAAAATAGCCTTTTGGTAAAATACGTCCCCCTCAAGTCCACCTCCAACCCGAAAATGTTGTTTTTACAGAAGAGTGAAAAATAATTTTTCAAGTGGACGTTTATAATGACTGAGGAGGTACTCCTAGTGGCGCAGGAGTCCCTCCTCTAACCCCGAAAACGCTAAAAACCGCGTGTGCTACACTCCAGACCACAACGTTCCCGGTGATCCATAAAGGACTATATAATGCCAAAAGCGTTTGCACGGGTCTGCGACATTTTCCGGAATATTGCAGACTTCCAGGAAGCTGTGCCCATGAAAATAGAGTCGTTCATAACATCCCGGGTCCATCCTAGGTCATTTGCACCAGTCTGCGACACTTTCAGGAAGACTCGCAGACTTTCAGGAGGCGTTGCCAAACGAGTTTTACCTCCCTTAGATATTCCTTGCAGGTAATGATCCATTTCCACACTGGGCTGTGACACTTTGAGGAAGACTCGCAGACTTTCAGGAGGCGGTGCCAAACGAGTTTTTTTTTCACAGTCATCCCTATTATTTCTAGATGCTCAAGTCGGTCACGTTGGCCGCCATATTGAATGTCCAAGGTCACCAAGGACTTCAACGGCACAGGAACAGGAAACAAGGCGAATACAGGGCATAATATACTACTATCTTTTTTTAAAGTTCAATATCTCAAGATGAAGACGATAAAACATTTTCAGTTTTTCTTATTGTGCAGTTCATATACAAAATGTACTTGTTATAAAAGTTTCATAATCAGTAATGATGGCCCTAATCTGAATCTTTTGCTCGGGACAAAATAAGGTAAAGTGCATACCCCAGTTTTTGCCATTATTGCATATTTTTTGTTACACATGATAAGCTTGTAGAATTATAATATATGTTTTGCAATTCTATATTGCTTGCAATACTTTTTGGAACCTAGAACAAAAACAAATATAAATAAAAACTTGCAAACGTACCTATTTAAACTTTTAGGGTACTTTTAAATGTGGCCTTTATTTCTTTAGTGGGGGTAGGGCACCTACAGGGGGGGGGGGGGGCCCCCCCCCCCCCGGGGGCGGGGCGGGGGGGGGCCCCCCCCCCCCCCCCCCCCCCCCCCCCCCCCCCCCCCCCCCCCCCCCCCCCCCCCCCCCCCCCCCCCCCCCCCCCCCCCCCCCCCCCCCCCCCCCCCCCCCCCCCCCCCCCCCCCCCCCCCCCCCCCCCCCCCCCCCCCCCCCCCCCCCCCCCCCCCCCCCCCCCCCCCCCCCCCCCGCCCCCCCCCCCCCCCCCCCCCCCCCCCCCCCCCCCCCCCCCCCCCCCCCCCCCCCCCCCCCCCCCCCCCCCCCCCCCCCCCGGGGGGGGGGGGGGGGGGGGCCCCCCCCCCCCCCCCCCCCCCCCCCCCCCCCCCCCCCCCCCCCCCCCCCCCCCCCCCCCCCCCCCCCCCCCCCCCCCCCCCCCCCCCCCCCCCCCCCCCCCCCCCCCCCCCCCCCCCCCCCCCCCCCCCCCCCCCCCCCCCCCCCCCCCCCCCCCCCCCCCCCCCCCCCCCCCCCCCCCCCCCCCCCCCCCCCCCCCCGCCCCCCCCCCCCCCCCCCCCCCCCCCCCCCCCCCCCCCCCCCCCCCCCCCCCCCCCCCCCCCCCCCCCCCCCCCCCCCCCCCCCCCCCCCCCCCCCCCCCCCCCCCCCCCCCCCCCCCCCCCCCCCCCCCCCCCCCCCCCCCCCCCCCCCCCCCCCCCCCCGCGCCCCCCCCCCCCCCCCCCCCCCCCCCCCCCCCCCCCCCCCCCCCCCCCCCCCCCCCCCCCCCCCCCCCCCCGGGGGGGGGGGGGGGGGGGGGGGGGGGGGGGGGGGGGGGGGGGGGGGGGGGGGGGGCCCCCCGCGGCGGGGGGGGCGCCCCCCCCCCCCCCGGGGGGGGGGGGGGGGGGGGGGGGGGGGGGGGGGGGGGGGGGCCCCCCCCCCCCCCCCGGCCCCCGGGGGGGGGGGCAATTTTTTTTTTTTTTTTGGGGGCAACAAAAACGACATACATTTTTAATTAAACGATGAAATGTCTTCCAATGTTGCACACTAGTCAGTTAACAGATGTAGATTATAAAACTATTAAGCTTAACATGTTTCTGAATAATGTCCATTAGACCCCCACTACCTTAAGACGGATGCTCTTGTCCTCTCTAAGATCTTGCCTCTCAGCTGCAGAAAAATCCACACATGTTTGAGGGGTATTTGTTGTATAGTTGCCCTTCCATTCTGGTCAGGGACTGCCTTTTCCTTTGCGTATCCATCCCATGTTACCGCCGACTCCACGGTCCGTCTGCCGGAGACTCTACCAGTAGACCGTTTAGTCAACTGGGTTCAATCATAGCAGGAAGTACATAGTTTATTTCTATTCTCTGCAATATTTTATTACAAGTAGCCAAGAATAAAAAATTGTATATCATATTTCTGGCTTATCAACCGTTAACTAATGTTTGAATATGTTGCTATATATTCGTACTAAAACTATGGAAAACGCACATGATGCTATTTTCACGATTAAGGGTAGGAAATTCAAAGTTACATTCTTCTCTTTTAACAAGCAAATTCGACGTATTGTCTCCCTTAGGCGAGGCTATTTCAATGTAAGGCAAAGATAATCTGAAAATTAAGTAAGTAGCCATAATCGCAACAAGATCATCAATAATAAATACTTGACATTATAACTTAATATTTATCAAATAGATCGATGTATATTTTGTTTAAGTAGTTCATTTTGGAAATCCAAGGTTTAACAAAACGATATGGAATGCACTTAGTAGTAGTAATACTCAACTTTAAATAGTTACTTTTAATTTTATATTCGCAGCAATGCGATAGAATATCGTATCTTAATCTTTCAACAGTCGTCCTGTATTTAAATGATTAAACACTAGTAAATAGATATTTCTATGAAAATATTGCATTAAAAATTTTAGACGGTGTTGTTAAGTCAGTCATTGTTGTCATCTATTATAAATATTATTCTTGTGTGGTATAGAGAACATGTTGTCACTCAGATATTGGTTACATACGAAACTTTTTTTCTTTAATTTAATTTATACGAAATTATTTTAGTTCGATTACGAAAAAGAAAGCTCCGAATCTGTAGCTTATTAAATCGCTCTTTAAAATATTGTCAATTTTGACAATATCATGAGACCGTTGTCTATACTGTATAAAATATCAGTTGAAATATCAAAAATGTCGGTATGATCTTAAATATTTAAAGGGTTCCAAAGCAGAGTTGGGTCTCATTTGATTTTCTCATCGTCCACATAGAAACTAACAGAATTGTACAAACTGAAAAGATTCCATGTCATGAGACATACTTTTAGTAATTTACCAGGCATTGTAGCAAAGATATTCATTCAAGTGAAAATAAAAGGCGGAATAACTATGTTGATATTAAAAAATCATATATTTTTAAGCAAAGTACTGAAGGGCCTATATTTCGTATCTTGGAAATTGTTTTTTTGTTCAATTTTACTTTTTTGGGATCTTTACCGTCGATCATAACTTTTTTATACAATGCTAATGTTGTAGTTCCCACAGTTTACAATGTTTTGTGTATTGACGTGTTTCAAATAAACGGTTAATGTAAAATCAGTATACTTTTTTCACCTGTTACTGTGTGTATGAAAGAGTTCCTTTTCAGTCAACGTCCTTATTTTTTCTTTATATTTAATCGCAACATGGGACGTAATGTCTTAGCCTCTAAAGGGTTTTCGTAAATAAAACATCCATAAAACAAGAAAGCAATAAAAGAGTTGCTGGTGGAGTCAGTTAAGAAGTAAGAATAGAAGCAACGAAAACCAGTAACTCGGATGAAATACTTGCCACTCTACAGAAAACAACTTCAGCAAGAGAACGCTATTGATTTGTATATGTGCTTTTTGATCTGCCGGTCAAAGAAATTAGACAGGTAAAGATAGGCTCGAAATCTTTAAATTTGTTGAGAAATAAACTTTATTTATTTTGACCGCGCTTTACAAATTTCAGTTGTACTGGTGTGTCAATGGCATCTATGTTCAGATATTACAAAACTGCAAGACGTATCAGAATCAGTCTACTTCAGAACATAGTGACAGTGATAGCAAAGACGTTCAA
This sequence comes from Saxidomus purpurata, assembly GCA_022818135.1. Taxonomy (NCBI): domain Eukaryota; kingdom Metazoa; phylum Mollusca; class Bivalvia; order Venerida; family Veneridae; genus Saxidomus; species Saxidomus purpurata. The sequence goes on from JAFMSR010000001.1 coordinate 39,390,268, forward strand.
CTTAATATATGCTCGAAAAACATACATAAAGTGATGTATGAAATCAAGGAGGTATTTGAAATGGAAAAGGTATGCTACTTATTAGATACAAACATTCGACTAATGCTAATTGTGTCTTCGAATGTGCTTGATACTTTGTTCACCAGGGTAGTAGCCTAGGAAACATGTGCGAGCGAAGCTTCAAAAATCGTAGGTTGTCTGAAAAGCAAATCTGAGACCCATAGTTACTGTCATGAAACCAAAATTTTAAAATGGAAAAGCTGACAAGAAGTAACTGAATGATTAAAGCTAAGGTATAAATTAGTAAATCACTAATAAAATTAACACTATGAATAGTACATGAAGGCCTCCGCATACACACTTGAAATAACAATTTCAGATGTGACAAAATTTAGTAAACGTAAGACACTTTACCATTAATCCACAATTGTTTTACTGAATCAGGTGTCGACAAAGAGAGTAGACCGGGAACAGATTCATCTGAACATGTTTAGCGTTTCGACCTCCGTTTGAAAGATATGGACAAAACATCCAAGGCAATTGGCTTACAAGCCAGATACCCTAGATAATATTGCTTCTGTCTTCAACAATTATAGTATTGTCTTTTGCAAATAATTATCCTTATCTTATTCTCACATGACATAAAATACATACCATTAGATATATGCTTTGAATGAAGATAGTTTGACTTTTTAGAGGAATAGAAAATAAAGAATCAATGTCGTATTCAATAATTTTGTTTAGCATTCATTATTGTCAACACTGAACAGTAACAAACAGTTACATTTCTGTAAAGGTTGAGAAATGACTAACCCTTTAACTGCTAAAATAATAATATTGTCATTGCTTAGTTTAAACTATATTTATTCAACAGAAGCACATTTAATACAGCTGACAATAATAGTCGTGAATGGATGAGAGAACAACTGTTTTCAACACTTATATGAACTCTTTTCCAAATGTATACACTATTTTTTCTTAATGTGCATGTAATACTCTGGTACTAATTGTTTAACAGTTTTAACAAATTTGATATTCAAGATTTAGAACAATATGAAACAAAGTAAAATAAGACCAGCAAATAGAAGGATGGGAGGATAGATGGGAGGGAAGGAGAAAGGAAGGGAAGAGCAAAGAGAGGAAGGAAGAAAGGAAGGTTGATTCAGCCAAGACAAATAACAATATTCAAAACGTATTTCTGAACTTGATTGAAAACGAATGAATTTTGGTCAATTGTAAGGATTTCAGAACCGTATAAGTTTTGAAGAAGAGATGGGTAAATTGTCGAAATAGTGTTGTCTTTGATTGTAGAAGTTAGGGCATCTTAGAAGATTGCTTCTGTCTTCAGCAATTATAGTATTGTCTGTTGCAAATAAATATCTTTTTCTTATTCTCACATGACATAAAATACATTCCACTTAATATATGCTTTGAATGAAGATAGTTTGACTTTTAAGAAGAATAGAAAATAAAGAATCAATGTCGTATTCAATAATTTTGTTAAGCATTCATTATTGTCAACACTGAACAGGTACATTTCTGTAAAGACTGAGAAATGGCTAAACCTTTAACTGCTAAAATATTAATATTGTCAAGGCTTCCTGAAGATATACTTGAATATTTCTTGTAAAGGGTATCTTCAAAAAGACACATCCAATTAAAGCAAATGAACTAACGTTTACTCCATTGTTGGTTGAGAAATGGTATTTTTATACAATGTAGACTTTCATTGTGACACAATACAGTTTGTTTATGATCTTGAAAAGCGTTTGATGCATGATTTATTCATTATAATGCAAGTAATGTTGTGAAATCTAAATAAAGTCAAATAGGTGAACTAAAGCCAACTTTGATGCTTTGAAAAACCCTTAAATTTGTCTTAGTTGAAAAGTGGTCTTCATTCGCAGGTCTTTGCACTATGAATCAAAATTGCACCGTTGTCCCCTGGTCTTTATCAATAGGTCGTTTTTCACGCAGACCTATATGTTGACACATAATCAATCATTCTACTTTCAAATTAGACCGTAATCATATAGTGTTACAAAAACATGACATTTTATAATATATTTGACAGCGGTCTTTCATTTACGCGTCGCTTGATTAAATATGCTTAATCGGTAAACGCCGCTTTGTAAACTACATAAGTGTTTTTTTTTGTTCTGAAAATACTGCTTGATAGAATATGCTTAATCAGACGACACTGCTTGATTAAACAACGCCGCTTGTTAAAAATGTTTGATAAGAGATATTGAGGTGAAATATATTCGCTATTATGCTGATGTGCTCCTTCAAGGAACAATTTCATGCAAAAGAAGTCAAGCAAATGGTATATCGAAATATAAAAGAGACAAATCTTTACGACGGATAATTTCAGGCAATATCGAGCGTGCAACACTCATCAACAAACAGTCCCTTATAACACAGGACGTAGGGCATAATATCGTTAAATAGTCTGGTATCGACACGCAATCTGTAGCGCCTAGATCCAAAGCGGAAAGTGAAAAATAAAAAAAATAATGTATAGGATTGTTTTCTATCAAAGTCATCAATTCAACCCATTGTTTTTGAAATGAAAGTGGCAGTTAAATGTAGTTTTAGAGAAATTATGTTCGGGTTTTGAAGTATGAATCATCTGCAATAGATTTGAAAACATAGCTTGGCTGACCAAGTTTCATGTAAAAACCTGAAATATTTTACAACTTAATTTCACTGTAAAATGTTATATGTTTCTTATTATTAACTCATTTTATGGTAGACTTTGGTCTGTAAATGAACATTGTTTATGAGAAGTACGTATGAAAGACACAATTCGTGGATTCTTGAAATCAATAAATTAAATACTATATTCCCCAATAAATGCTCATTTTTTCTGAATCGAAATAACAAGTGAAACGAATACATTTACTGACCAGGTAACATACTTTCAGTCAACTGAAACAGCCTTAGTCGACATGAACAATGAGTACGAAGTAGAATATACGAACACGAAATATGCATGATATGGTTGTACACTAAATTGTTCTGTTATAACCTTAAAACTTCTTGGTACATACGTTTTGCGGGTATTTGTAAAAAACTTTCATTTGTCAACAGTCAACAGTATTAAGACGGTTTTGGAAGAATTGGACCGTTTTCCCAATATTGACCAGAAAAAGACCTCTCTTATTTTGTCACATCCGAGAATTGAATTTGTTAGTTAATGTTAACTATTTATTTTGTTTATAAATATCGTTTTGATTTCTGTTTGCCGTGAGAATAATTGACATAATGTTTGCTATCGCTCGTCTACCTAATCTTACAGTACACAAACTGATATTCGCAGATCTTTCAACACATCTTGTTCGAATTATTTCATTAAGTTATGTAGTTTAAAACCAAACCGTTATTAGCAAGTGACGTGTTTGTCCTATTTTCTAAAGAATAACTTCACAAGTTTGACTCAATGAAAGCAAAGTGAAGTTAAAGGCCGGGTCGCCTGGTTGCATAGGTGTAAGCCTTATACAGACCAAATCATATAACGTTTTTATATTTTTATAAATTAAAAATTAAAAATAGATTATTCACGATGCATGCATGCATGCATGACATATATCATATATTTGAAAATGGTATGTTTCCGACAGTAAAGTATGGGTACATGTATGCAGAGATTGGACGCTTAAAATAGTTATTGTGTAATTTCATGTTATAACGTACTTAATAAACACATATACGGCCGTTTTCGCATCGTTTTGTCAAAATTAGTTTTACACCTGTCTTAAAGAAATTAACATATCTTCAAACGTACATGGTTGTACTCTGAATTGTTCTGTTATAACCATAAAACCTTTCTTGCACATATATTCTTCGAGTATTTGTAAAATCTGTCATTAGCCAACACTATTTAGAAAGTGTCGGAACAATTGGACTGTTTTCCCAATATTGGCCAGCAAAACTCTCTTATTGAAGAAAAGGTAAATGAAGAAAGAATACATGCTCATTCTGACACCAGCATCGTCCCCTTCATACATTGGTTAGAGTCTGGTGTTCAAGTAACTATCCTTGCCTATTTACTTAACCTTTTGTTTGACTATTTACGCAAATCATACTATTAAAGAACCAATTCATTCTAAATCTTCATGAGTAATACTGTTATTTTCATCGTGATATGGACGTTTATGAAATTCCCTGCATTAGAGCGCCTTAGTGTATAGCCCTACTACCTTCTATTTCAATTGCGGTTTAATAGGGACAAGGCTGCAGCTGCCAAAAAGGAAATAACGATAGCTTTTGCTGATACACGTTTCCTTTACCCAATCACTTATTTTTAAAATCAAATTTTAGCCTAAAACTTCCAATTACCGATCCATTTCGAAATAAAACAGCTGTGTCGATAAAGATGGTATAATAAAAAAGAAACTGAAGCTTTTTTCCTTCTCGATACTGGGACGATAAACTCTTGAAGCGGCATAAAAGCAAACTTTATGCGTTATTTGTTAATCTGGGAAAAAAAAAACTGGCGCCTACAGCAAAATGTTAAGCTAATCAAACATCATTGGCCTAGAACTTCCATTCTTGTAGAGAACTACATTCCCCGATTTTCTTATAATCACTTTCATGCTACAAAATGGGAAAAACTGGACCAACCTCTATTTTATTTCTTTGTTATCAACGACCGTGCCGCCGCGGAATTTGAAGTTCTGATCACTGAACTTTATGTCTCCACCTTTTGACGGACGAGTGGGCAATTTGCAGGCGCGACATTTTAAATTTTGTAATCGATGGACAAACTGCTCGGATATACATGTAACTTTATTCTTAAACTTTATATACCGCTTCCTCTTTTGGGGAGCGAAAAACTGGAAAAGATATAATTTTACATTGCGTAGCTTGCAGAGCGAAACATCCAAAATAACCAGAATACAAGGTGAAAGCTAGCTATCTCTCATAAACGATATTCTCTTCCTTGTTTTCGCTGGACTGGGTTGCACAAATCAGCCAGCAATAAAACCCCAGTTATACTAGATTGCAATGCAATGCATATCAGTATAATCATAAAATAACTTCTCTTCTAAGACATCCCTCTAGACCTTTACAGCCTTTATGCACTTTACCAAGAAGTGAAAAGCTACAATGTAATGAAGCTACAAAATCGTTCAACAATCCTCTGGAGAAACTTGTTGCAGCATTATGTAGTCATACATTCCTGGTAGCAATTAGCTCTTCCGAAATAAAAAAATATCGGTTCCTGTATTTTTATTACATTTCACATATTTCTTTCAGCAATATATATGCTAACGACACGACATTAATAACCCTTATCTGACAGCACTTACCCACTATTAGATAATAAAAGACATCAATATTACTCAGTTAACATCTTATAAATCATGAAAGTAATTTCTCCAAATTCTGGCGCTCATCTGATATACAAAGATAGGGCAAGATGTTCATTTCAAACTGTAGGGAGAAGTTTAGCAAAAAGAAAAATTGAGAGAATTCCAGCTGCAGTACAGATTTGTCCCAGTTACTATACATTTACATATACTTTGCATATGTTTCCAAAGCAAAGGTCACATGAAAGTAGCTGAAACACATCGACACTTTCGTCTAACAGATTAATAAACATCCTTAAGTTATTAAAAATACGGGCTGCCTTTTTCCGGTTTCGGGTGATACATTATCGTATTAAACAAATATATTGAAAACAATAATTGACAGCATTGTCTGTAGGATGCGGTAAACGTTAATATGATATTATAAAAAAAATAAAAAATGGTGTCTAGACAACTAAAAATGTCCATAGAGACAAATAAGAAATATTAATCAAGAGCTACGGGAAGTCTATCCAGAACAACAAATCATGTCAATCGTTAGGAGGATTGTAATGTCTAACGTTATGTAGACATAACATTGAGACCTTCTTCACCAGCATGTAACTGTTCTATAAAGGCTTTTCTTGCAAGCGTATCGTCCAGTTTTGTCCTAGTCCGCCCGTAATACCATATACTTCTTCAGTCGCTTCTTAACGAGAAAGCGTAGCAAGAAAGTGTTTCTTATTTCCTCGTAATATTATTGAAAAAGAATACTGCACTATATCTACATATGTACTTTCGATTAAAAAACAACGTTCATTTTCGCGGGTAAGACATATTTCTTAGTACTATAATATTCAAGTTATTTTGTATTCAAAATTGTCCAAGGACTTTAATACCTAATTATATGGGACATGACGATAACAAAAATTACGGTCCTAAAATGTTTCATAGCCGAATAAGTTTAACCAAAGACAACTGTCTAATTTACATGTACGTCAAAAATAAAATAGGTTAAAATATTTATCAATGAAACACGGTTAAATTTAACCATACGTATGTACACAAACACAAATTGATAAATATACATAGGCTTGGTAAAATGTTTTACTGATTAAACAGCTGAAAACCTATTTTAGCGTTTTTCTGAGTGTTTACTGTAGTCGTAGATTATTGATTCTTTAAAAATCTTACTTCCGGTTGTATACATACCAACTGACCTCGACATCATTAAACAATACCCTTTGTTTGGAACAATCCTAACAATTCTAAAACTTGATGAGTTCCTTTTCAATACGATCGACAAAATTCTACAACGTCGTTAAATTAATCTATTAAGCACTTGAACAAATCAAATGTTAGTTTATTTGAAAAATTCAAGCGGCCAAAGTAGATAGATTTACGCAGATTCTCTGTTGGTCCTGTCTATTGCATGGAAAAGTAGTCTTTTTCAACAAAATATGCATTGCAAAAGTATATTAACCATATCATATGAAATTACTAAACTTGCAACAGTTTTCACTTGTCTATTTTGTATGCGGTCACGAAATTTGTTTAAAGAAACATTGCTAAAGTAAATGAATGAGACGACTTTTAAAAAAATTGTTTATAGTGCCGGTCGACCGTGGGTTTTCTCCCCTGATGAACTTTCCAAGACCCCATGGTACGACTTGCAAGACAATTCACTGGGTCAAATAGAAATCAAGCAAATCGGAAAATGCTTGGAACGTTGTGAATTTTTTCGCTAGATAGCGAATTGAATTATCATTTTGAGTTTCTTTCTAGCATTTCAGCATTATCATTCCATAAAAAATGGAGAGAAGAGTGATGAAAGTGAAATCAGCTTCTAGATTATCGTGCTGATCATTTATGTCAGAGATAAATTCTTATCTAGACTAATAGAAACTACGCTGCAATACATGTACATGTACACTGCAAATTAACATGCAAAAGTTGAATTTGTTAGTCATTGTAAACTATGTATTTTGTTTAGAATAACATTTTATGTTGTTTTGCCTCGAGAATAATTAACCTAACTACATATCATTCGTCAGGGCATGAATCAAGCTTATCTTACAGTAAACACAACATAATTGTCTTATATTTCAACACATCTTCTTGGAATTCTTTCGTTGAGTTATGCAGTGTAAAATCAACTCCAATAATTAGATTGAATTAATTTGTAAGTCGATAATTTGTTTTCTCAAATTAACGTCGTCGCTGTTAGAATATGTGCTACCATCAAATATCCACATAAAACGTCGCAAATATCAACACTACAAAACAATTAGCCCCATCTGGAATGAGTCTCGAGAGCGATTAATCTTAGTTGTAAGAACTTGTTTCGCAATCGAGAATTAATAAATAAGTATATACTATTAGCCCAATATTGATAATTTTTCTGACAAATATCTTGCTTTGGTGAATACAATATACACTACTTCTACCAGATGTGATTTGCATGATTATTCCCGCACGCGCGGGGAAAGGATCACCCGATACTTTTTTTTTGGGTGGGGGGTGGGGGGAGATCTGAGCCCCTGAGTCCATTAGAACTACTTTCGTGTATTCAACTCGTACATGAAAACTTTGTTTTTTCCTAGTTTACGTTTCACGGCAGTTTATGTAGTCAGATTTTTCATTTACGTAAACTAGGGTCTGATAAGAAGGAAGAATCGCAATAACCGTTCAAGTTACGAACTTATCAATAATTACATGTTGTTATTATGAAGCGGGGACATCATCGTGAGGGAGAAATCGTAAAATCAAATCCGAAATTACGAACATCTCCAATTAAATTGGGGAGGTCTACAATTTATTTGCAGATAGCTCCAATTCATTTGAAGAGCTCTAAAACTGATTTGACTTGGAGATATCTTCAGCTGTATTGTAGACTCCTCTAAATGATTTGGAGAGAGCTCTAATTGAATCGATGCTATCATTAATTAAATTGTAGAGCTGTAGACCTCTTCAAATACTTGTAGAGCTCAGCAAATATTTTAGTTGATGTAGATTTGGCGTTCCATCTCTATGGAAATACCTTGCAGCATCAACACAATCATGTTGTCCGCTATGTATATGGTTTTATCATATGCTTGATCACAATGTTTATGGGCATAAGAACACTGTTTGTTCTCTTTCTGCGGTTTTATCGACACCTATCCACACTCTTTACAGACAGATATTTTTGTGTCGCTCTTTTGAAGAAAAGTCGATACATAGGGATCGCTTTGTCCGCCCGTCCATCCGTCCGTCACAAAAACTTACCGTTGGCTATAACTTTGCTATTTCTGAGGATTTCTTCTTCAAACTTTCAAATTGTATTGCTTATGCCAATAGGGTCGTGGTGCCGCCAATAGGTCAAGGTCATATTTGACACAGTTATGCTCTTTTGTGTACTTATTTTTGTCACAAATTATTGGATATTCTGACAAAGTGAAAGAGGGCGATACAAGTGTTCTTCTGAACACCCATCTAGTTTCTATTATCAGCAGCATTGCCATAATCATTGTGAGGTTAAAAGTTTCTACCGTCCATGCTGTTGCTTGCTTTATCAAGCTATTTGATTGCGTTTATTATTTTTATACTGCGAACTTAGGCCGCATTTCCGTTTCTTGTGCAAGACATTAAGAAAGGAATTGTTCACAGTGTAACACCCACTTTGAGCAAAGTTTTATGCGACAAGAAATCAGATGATTTTCTTGTGCGAGAAAGAGCTTGTTCTAATTTTCCACAATTGTTTGGATGTCAGGCCAGTGATAAGCAGAGATATGTGCGCTTGAATGATATTTTAGTTATGATTTGTGTTTATTTTCTATACATGATGGCTTAGCAGAAGGAAAATGTTGACTTTTAATGAATTTATACTGGCAAAGGGAAATAATATGTATTGCATTCGCAATGAACAAAACAGAGAGTTGGCGATAAATGAATCTTTTAAAACATGATATACATTTTAGTCAATAACTTATAAACTCGATCGCTAAACACACCGTGGTGTACTGTTAACAAGGTTCTCTCTATTTCTTAAATCATTTTCAAAGCTGTTCTTGTTAGAGCCTGTTTGAAATATGATATTGTACAAACCTTAAATGTTACTTATCTAAATGTATTGTACCAGAGACTTGTTCATAGGTAAACGTAGCCTTACTTAACATTTCGTACAAACAGCTGTGTAATCTTATTATCCAACGAAATTAACCCCAATTTAGCGAAAGGCAGAGTTGTGTATGTGTGTCATTTGCAAGGTACATTAATATTACAGCTTATGCTATTAAAATACACCCAGTAGTACATCTCGAAACAGATCGTACCAATTATACACCTCGACCGAGGTTGGTGGACCCAAAATGCACAAATACAAACAGTACATCTCGAAAAAAATGTACGCAATTTTTCATTTGTTTCATATTTTTTTTAAGATTTGAAATAAAGTAAAAACTATCGTACAGGTCTGGTATCAACGAAAGTTGTAATGAACTCAACTTACAGGGTACGGCTTGAAATATTGACAGGTGACTATTGCAGACAGTGGACGTCACCTATTTTGTAAATAAAGCCTGAATACAGGTTTGGCTAACTCAAATAAAATAAAAGCACAAGAACTTGATAATAAATAAATCTGTTCTCAACAATCACTTTATATTACCAATACTGTAAATAGGATTTGAACAAACACAATGTCAATATGCTAGACAATTGGAAAATTTTAATAGATATACATACAATCGAAATGCTCTTACTGATTTATTTTAGTTTTGATTCAGGATTCAACCCAACGAGTCTAGTTGTCTTCAAGCAAGTGCAATTTTTGTTGTATTGACCATTGCTGTACAAAATGAGTTATATTTTAATGTTCTTATGGAGTTTGTTTGTGACGAATGGTAAGTTAAAGCTATTGTCCAGATTATATATGATATATATCATAAGTTTTGGAGCGACTTTTCAATACTTACGTTAAGAAATGCTATGTTAATGTCCGTAGTTGTTAGTTTTTAGTTCAATTCCCGCACGCATTTTCACTGGTCCTTTGAAAGTTAAAATAATTCCAATTTACTTTTTATTGCACTTCTTTATTTGCATCAACTATTAGCAGACATTTAGATATTCACGCTGATTTTACTTGTGATTTACTCGATCGCTAAATTGAATTCAGTTATCATGTTATTACTATTTCATGGAGTAGGTCATAACTGTTATCAATTGACCACTTTCGGACCATTCTTGATTCCTTACCAAGAGACACTCTATACCTTACAAATTCATCTTCTTTAATTCAAGAGTTCAGGCTGTTTTGTGTTCGCCAATACTCTTCAGCTTCCTGACTTATTGTTTAAACGTCAATGATTTAAAAGTTATTTGATGTGCGAAAATAATATTGAATTGCTTTCATACAGCGTTACAAAAGTCACAATTTCGCGACACTTTTATCAGTCACATTTATAAAGAAACTAACTTAACGTGTAAATCCATTTATTGCCACAATCTTTTGAGGAAGAATTCATTTTATTTTGTAATTTTGTAAAGTTACGTCATAGTACTCTGCTTTAAGTACACTAGTACTTAAATTATTGAAGGATGTGTCATATAAAAACTGTAAAAAATATTGTTATAACATTCAATAGAATCACACGTACATTGTATACAAATATCATTCCCATACTGCTGCCCAATTGTTTTGATAATAATGATATTACTCTTTTTTTCTTTTTTGTCTCGACTCGATTTTTAAACAATTCTCGATGAAGTTGTTTTGCTTCATTTAAAAAGGCTCTATTTAAACTCGACTAAGAGTTTTATGCCTATATATTTGATAATTAGACAACATTAACTAAGGAAAGTTTTGTTTGATTTGTTTTTTTTTTTCAATTATTATGGTATTGACATTCTACTAGCAGCATGTCACCTACGTCATTTTCTGGCAGGCACTTAATTTTCGTTTATGACATCCCATGCTCGTATCTGTTATATAGACGTTTCTTCATTACAAATCATCAAAATTGTCTGTACATCAAATTTTATTTTTTCACATGAGCATTTTTGACCTAATGTTAATCAAAGAATTAAGAACATATCAATCATTTGTCATTGATTTACCCAACAGTATAAAGGCACCTTAAGGTAACTACTGTGCAGATTGTGCAAAAGGTTGCTACACGCCGATGATAATCCTATCTTATTGACAAACTCATTGACTTGTCTTTTTGAACAACTCATTTGTATATTTTCAATGATAATTAGCAAACCTCTAAATATTATACCAAGACCTAAACATTGACTGGTTCCGTAAGTGGGTTAAAACAGTGGTTTAAGTTCTTTTTAAATACAGGATGGTTCAAAGGAGGATCTATCAAACTTTGGAAAGTAAAATCTATTCAAAGCAAAAGAGACTTAAATATTAATTTTGTTCCACCGAGCTAATTTTATTCCTTATTAAAATGCAAAACCATTTTGTACTATTTGATTTCCCGAGGGGTTGTATCTGTTAGATTTCAATTTAACACCCGTCTAAGTAATTTGCACGATATTCACGCTTTTCTTGTTGATGTAATTTTTGTTTCATTTCGTTTCCCTTTATGTGATTTAGCTGCAGAACCTCTGACAATGCGTCAAGAGACATCTATCAAAAATATACATTTTCTTGATGGTCGTCTCGGGACATATCCAATATTTGGTAGCGTGAATACTTGCATATCTGAATGTTACATGGATCCTGCGTGTGTGTCTCTAGCGTATTCTTCTGGCACTTCATGCTGTCAGCGATATGAATACGATGTTGCTAATTTCACAGTCAACGTCATCCAACAAGACAATACCATTTTCTATAAAGGTAAGACTCTGTACGAATCATTCCATTTATTGAATTTGTTTTGTTTTGCCTTTTCATTTCAATACATAACACTGACATACTTAACAAAATGGTAATTATTGAAAATGAAAATGTATACAAAAGTAAAATTTTAATAAACTTTTAGATAAAAGGTTCCGAAATGTATTGTAATTCAAATGTGTTGACAGTATTTTCATAAACTTAAAGTGACATTATGCGCATTTTTTTCAAGTAAAATCCAGCTGAAAATGGTGTGTATACAAAAGCGTAGAGGAAATAATAGCTTTTAACCCAATACACACCAAATTCTTCCCGCTCCCAGTATGAAATCAAAGCGCTGTGAGCGCTGAAGGCCTGGGGGCTATAGGTCAACTCCCCGAAAAACAACTTTTCACCTAAGTGTTCTGCGTTAAATCTTACCTAAAGCGCGGGTGGAAATGTGCAGAGGACGAAATTCAATATATGACACAGAATGAATGATTCACAAATATATGGGTGACAGGGAAGTTTGTTTTATTATGAAATGTACGTTAAATGAAAAATAATCACATAGTCAACATTATAAAATGTTTAAGCCAGTACAAATAATTCGATCTGCGCTTTGTACAACTTCAAGCGATATGATCTGATGATGTGGATCGAAAATTATTGTGTACTAATGACAAGACCTTGAAACAGAAATAAACAAAGCAATACCAGCAATGAAATATAAATACAGTACTGTACAATGTGTATAACAGAGAAAACCAAAAATGATTCTGGGTTACCTTGTAGTTGTAATCAGTGAAACCGTTCACTGGGCCTCGACATGCAGCGTCCTCGATAAATGGCGGGTGAATTTGATCACGTTAGTTCCTTCTCGGAAATGTACGTAAATTATATCTTTTTTTAGAGACATTTATTTTTAGGTAAATATATATGTTATCGTTCGTAAATAACAAAGTTGTCATTGAAATAACATCGGAAATTTGAAAATCAAACTACAAACTTTTATATCGAGCTTCGTACGTTTTCGTAAATTTCCGTAAATATCCGTACTTTTCCGTGATATGCATATGATTATCTTCCGTAATCAGCTAACAGCGCATTAATTTCTAAAACAGAAAAAAAATGTGTAATGCAGCCCGTAAGCTATATACCTTCCTGCAGTCGTTTGAAGTTTTATGTACTATTTTTATTTGTAACATGTTCTTATCATATGCGGCATTCAAACAGAAGATTGATCTGGTCTGTCTTGCACTACTTTCGCATAGCGCATGTTTACAGTTGTTATTCGCACATAGCACGGCTAAAATTCTTGCAGGGTTTGAAATGTGGTATACTAACTTAGGCCTTGGGGACTTTCAGTCCCCAGGCCAAAAATAACTTTCCAAATATTGATTTTCTTATTTGATTGGGAGAGTCAATTTAAGAAAAGAGCAACTGCATGCAGGAGTTGCTTCCCTTCCACTGTCAAAATCTCTACCAACATCAAAAATGACACAATCAACTATCATTTTATCAGTCCGATTTTTTTATATCTAAAGCACCAACTTCAAATACTAATGCGGCATAATCATTAATTTAACGCATTTAAATGCACAGCAACCAAAAATTGCTTCTATAAAACTATCACCCAAAATACACTATGTGCAGTAAGATGCGCATAATGTCACTTTAAAACATTTTCAGAAAAAATATCCATATTTAATGACATCGTTTTTGGTGTTTTGCTTTTCCCCAAATACTCAAAATCTTCACATCTTCAGTCAAAATATGCTTATCCAAATCTTCATGGCTTTGACAGTATCCAATGACAAAGTAGTAACATATTTTATACACGTTTCATTGTAACTTTGTGAAGTCTGTATAGTAATAATCATTAATAACACAATTATCTCTTAACTACACATTGCACAGTGGTTTGTGATAGTCACAACTACACATACATACGTTCTCTAAACATATGTATGCGAATGTACTACAACGAAGAGACGTTCAACGATTCCTTGGTCACGTGCGAAGACGATCAAGCCCATCTTCTACAGATTGATACTGTGGACATAATGGATTACCTGAACGCCATTCTGGCACACATTCATGGTAAAGAATCAAACGTTACTAAAATAATCTTATACCGTATTTTCTTTGTAACTATGATAGTATGGACAAACTTTACACACATTAAAATGTAAGAACATTTCGTACATTCAACACCTTTGACGATTCAGTGATGCTTAAAAGTACTAACAAATCTTAAAGTAAGTCAAATTTGGTGCACATGTACTCTTGTCGTATCAGCAGAATCAGCATACTAGTAATTGCATCTATCAATTGTTAATTCATGATATATACATACAGTGTGCTCGTTATATAGTAATATGAAAATGTGATGAATTTTATCGTATATAGAACAATTTGGATCATTTCAAAATTATGATTTACAATTATAAACAATTTGTTAGCATTTTTATGTCTACGGTGTGCATTGAACGGTAGTCTGGTTTAGGCATTCTACAGCTGCGGGGAATCTACAACGTGCTAGTTATTTGTCGAATCTTTTTTCTTTTTATTATTTTATGTGGGTTATCGACCGAATGTGATTTATCCGACAGTGCGGGCTTATTACCGGAAAATACGGTAATTCGATTTTTACCTTAAATCCTTCAGGAAGCTTTGCGTTAACTACGTGGTTACGTGATAAATATGTCGGAAAACATGAACATCATTAACAAGTGTGTAAATTTCCGTATTTCAACTTTAGCATGTATCTACGAAGATCAGCAGAAACACTACATTTTGTTGTTGTAATATTTCCAGAAGACGGGTATGGCTACTTTTTGGGTGGATATGGCTTACAAAACAGCACACAATACCATTGGTCTGGAGTCAATGGTGGACCTGATATCGAAATAAATGAAAACAACGGCGGCTTTTTGTGGGGTGTGTATGGGGCTGAACGTTGTTCATACAGCGGTGGATGTTGTCTCTCGCTACAGTCGGATGGACAGAAAACACGACTAGCATCTGCTGATTGTGCTGAGAAATTGATGTTTATTTGTGTGACAGACATCTAACAATATCTGTTAGAATTAGCTGTCGTAATAGGTCGAGGCCACTGAACCCATCTTCACATAAACGAAATGTTATGTGGCATAACAGATAAACAATTTATACTGTCGGAAAATTAGAGTAATGCATGGTGTGTAGGAACCACAGATGGGTTCTTTATTTATATGTTTTTTGTTGATGTTTAGTAGTTACATTATTTATTAAGCAATGTTTAACATGGCGCCTTTTAATGTAACGTGACATCACACAGTTACGTACGTGCTTTCGACTTCCGTGGACGTCTGTTGTTTACGTCTGGTCGTTAAAAACGTTACAGACAAGTCTTGTGTTTAAGTATAAAGAAGGATTTGGGATGAAAATACTTATAGGACGTAAATCAATAATTGTAGCATACTCGAGTTAGTCTTGATTCCCCAAGTCCGCTACAAATGTATTAGAAACGTTTTGAATCTAAATCGTTTCCTTAGAAATTATTTCAGGTATACAGACGAAGCTTGCGTGAATTTGCAGGCCACCAAACTATACATGTACACCGAAATTTTGCAAAATACAACTATCAAAGGTGTGTGAACGTTGGATACCTCACTTCTTACCAAAAAACATACGCTACAATGGGTGAAATGTTACAAAGATCACACGATTTGCCACTGAAAAAGGGACTGTGATTGTGACATAACGTACACACCTCAACATAAAAATTGGTTATTTACTTGCCATTACCAAAAGGCTAAATAACTTTGCAGCTCATAGGCCCAATCTTCATTCGGTCATTGATCGAATGGATCTAAACGTTTCCTGTTTTTACATTTAACCTACTGGTCTCAAAATGAATTGGGATTCCTATGTATAAACCTAGCATTAGTCCAAAACATAATAGCTGTACTATGAAACCTACTTTCGTGTATCCGAGTCACAGCTAGCTGAACATTCAAACAATATGTCATGTTCTACGAGTTGATAAAGTCACTTCTATAGTTCACTGTTAACTATAGTTGTAGTTTCACCACATTGACCCAAAACTCCTTTACATTGTAATAAAATCATTAATATTTTCACATTCATTTTTGTAATATTAGTCTCAAGCACACTGAAATGTCTTGTGAAATAGCTTCTGTAACAAACAACAAAACACTTTATTCTCAAGGAAGTGCTCTATTACTTTTCCCAGTTATTTCAATGTGAAGAGGTGCCCACTGCAGACGCCAAATTAAGCCTCAAAAATCCTTCCTATCAGAAATGGAGTTAGAAATTATATCTCCTAGTAACCTACTTGCATATATCGTTTAAGAATCTAAGAGCTGAAGTGTCGGTAAATGTTGAGAGATTTTGGGTTTAATTTCTCTGCCCTGTGAGATGCATATTCAGATATGTAAAAGTAATTGGAAATCCTAAGTTATACCAATTTGAATATTATTGATACACCTTTTAATGTAGCTATATTGGTTTAAAACACAATGCCATGCTTGCACTAAACTCCCCAAAAGCAATAACATAAATTGTTTAATTTTGTTTGATTGTAAAATGAAAGATAGGCCGTTTTTACCCATATCACCACCGGCTTGTGGAGACATACATATTATACATGTATTGGTTTTGCCTTGTCCGTTCGTCTGTCCATCACACTTTGTTTCCACTCAAAATCCATATTTCTCATAGTCTTCAAACTTCACAGGGTGATTAGTCTTTTCAAATTAAAGAAACCTATTGTTTTAGGGTCAGTACATGTATGTCAGAGGGCAAGGTCACAATGACCCGAACTTTTAAAAAATTGTTTCCGCTCAAAATCTTAAGCTTCGATGATGAGTCTTGTAAAATAACCTCTGTTAATTTGTTGGGTCAGTGGATCAAAGGTAAAGGTCACAGAGACTTATACAATTATGTTTGCTCTATGGCTACATGTGTACGTTTTAAAAAATAAGTCTAGTTGCTATATGGATTCGTCAGGCTTTGCTTATGGAAGTACGTGTAATCGGTGTAAAAAGCTGAAACTTGTCCCGAATGTATCTAATTTTATTATACAACTTCCTAATTTTGTATCAATTTCCATTATTCTTATTTTAGCAATGTTTATAACTTATTTACCAAATAAAAATCATGAATAGTGTTTGCATTTAATAAGCCTGTTAATTAATATGCTCTAGTCACCCATAGATGCTTGCAAAAAGGTACGTTTGAAACGTTCACATTACATCTAACAAGTGCTATATAGCTATGTTTGCTACAACAGTGCCTCATTATCGAGAACATTTATCTTATTATATCCTAAACTATCCATTATTTTAAAATAATTATAATTATATAGTATAATTTATGTATAAAGGTAAATACCCTATAACTGATGTAAGCTAAAAACCTCCAAAACATAAATAATACAATCTTTAGAAATATTATACATGTAACTTAACCTAAAAGTTTAAACTATGCATTCCCAGTCATTTTTGAAAAATGTTTAGAATATACTGCAGCACCGTAAACCATTCAATAATCTATGTAGAGTTGTT
Organism: Saxidomus purpurata; assembly: GCA_022818135.1. Taxonomy (NCBI): domain Eukaryota; kingdom Metazoa; phylum Mollusca; class Bivalvia; order Venerida; family Veneridae; genus Saxidomus; species Saxidomus purpurata. Next base: position 39,407,943 of record JAFMSR010000001.1, read on the forward strand.
GTTGGTGGATGCCGTTCGAAGCCTTTATATTGATTAATTGTGGAAAACTGATGCATTTTTCGCCATAGGTTCTTCTTTGAAATTGTATTTATTTATCATTTTACGTTCATTAAACACACAATCTATGTTTCGAGATTATAATCAGCTAGATGTAGGGAGTGCCTCTTTAATACATTTATGTAAGTTAACCTGTTTGTAATCTTTTAGATGGAGACAAAATCGTTGAAACCGCCAAAATGTACTCTTCATCAAATTGTAACTTATATTATTCTATGTACACACCTATTGTTGGAAGCACTAGGAATGTAAATAGATATTTCTATTGTAGCAAAAAATAGTAAGTTAGCGAGAAAAATCTTTCCAAACAAACGAATTGAATATACAGCTTTTGAGTAAAACGAATGGATTCCCACTGAATGCTAAGGCGTTGAACAATAATATCATGTAAATTCGAAAAATGTTACATTTCATTTTTAACGTGTCTTATGTATTGTAGACAAGAAATGTTTTTATTGCTTTATCACCCCTTTTATTTCTTTTTTCTGAGATTTATAATAAATGGCTTGATTGAACCAAAACGTATAATCTTATCAAGCCAGATGAAATATTGTAATGCTAAAATAACCTCTTAAGTAATACAAGATAGATGTATGTCATGAGATTTCTGCGACTTGAAAGGATTCAATAACTGTTTTGCGTCATCAGTTACACAATTAAGGTATTTGTTACCACATATTATGTTTGAGCGTATTTTAATGTCTAGACAGAGTGAAACTTGTATGATTATAGCACTTCTTTGTTCCAAGTGGAATCAGGTTTTAAGAAAATACATATGCACTTTTAAAACGCGTGGATATTCTTTCGTCCCTGACTTTCTAAAAGTGCATCTTTGAAAACCTTTATGAAACCCTTTGAAGAATCTGATATTTTTAAAGATACAAATTTGCAAGTTAAATTGTAGAAATGCTGAAAATAATGGAAACATAATTTATCCGTTTTTAGCGTTTCGTTCTAATTCTTAAAATCTAAATACGGTAGAATTCATCACCTGTTCAATATTTTTTTAAATTGCCCGTTCTGTAATTTAAAAATGTCTTTACTTTTTGTTAGTCTATGGAAATAGAATACATTGTGCTAGGTACAAATATTCTTAACTACAACTGTTAAAAACATAATATATCAAACACTTCTGTCAATAGTTTGCATATGTGAATTATCTTCTGCTAAAGCCATTTAATAAGTTAAATAATATAAAGTGTCATATCTAGGAACAAAACCAGCAAAATCTACAAATATACAAAATGAATAATTTCAGTTTTTATAATGTGCTGATGCACCATATGATTTCTAATGAGTTCGATGTTTACATATTTCTCAACTTTTACGTGCTGATTGTGATCGTCTAGACAAAGATGGTGCTAGGCGGAAATAATTTGTCATTAGACGGCGCTTCATAAATGATTTACACCAGATATGTGTCTGACATTTAAAAGAAACCAGTGTAAGCTTTCAGTGACACAAAAACCATACTAGATGAAATAAACGGGTTCACTGGAATAGATAAGTTATACAATTAAAACATTATGCAGATGAAACGTGACACGCGTTGCGTTCATTTTGAATAAACAACTGCCATTAGCATAAAGGTTTTTACAGTTTATTTTAAGTACCCCATAAACTAAAGAGATGATTTCAGTTTAAAATATAGTTGATCTAAACAAACGCAAGTATATGTATTACAAATTTATCACCATAGTAAAGAGTTAAGGACATAGTTAATTACATCGTCATTTCTTTCTATCATAAACACAGGATTGTGATAATATATCTTAAAATGCTTTGTCGCAGGTAGTTACATCACTTAAAACTATGATTTGTCAGGGCAAAACGTAAAGTCTATTCATATGGTTAATGAATGGACAATTAAATTCTACGTTATAAAAACTCGTGTTGAAAAAAATGATTAATACGTAAAACAAACGCTTGGATACGTCCAAGGATCGTAAGGGACTCGAAGAAACAAGTCGAATTTTTTTTGGTATATCGTTTCAACTACATGCAAAGATGCAAAGTCCACTCAATATCTTTATCGGTCAGTGGTCGAAGCACAGTCCAATACTAGTTTTTAACTACCATTACGGAATGTGAACATTTATTTCCGATTTCAAAGAAGCAATGAAAGTACCACCTTTCAAAAACATTATTGCCCACAACAAAAATGATGTCATCTGACTGAACAGTTTTCTTACATTAACGACTGGCACATGACTCAACAACAAAAGGAGCACTTTAAGCACATATAATGGCCATTATCATACAATAATGGAAACCATTAACAAAAAGGAAATATATATTATACCCAATTGCTTACACACAGTTTAGACAATGACACTATGAGGCCTGGCAATTTGTTCTTAAATTTTGTTTATTCCAATGTTGAACATAGTATAAACTGGCTATTAAGTGGAGGAAAAAGCGTGGCATTGTACCTAAAATGTAGATTTTCCTTGTCTTTCCACTAGAATGCTATGTAAAACTTATCGGACAACGACTGCTTTGACAGATGTGTTACAGGTTCAGTTATAATGTTTGGAAACTTGAAAAAATATAATTACTATATACTATAGTTTATTGGCTCTTATATTCATGAAATACCTGACGTAAAAAATTTAGGATGAGATATCATAAATTTGACCGACAGGACAAATAAAGATATCAGGGCCAATATTACAAGTTGGACCAGTCCAATAAATAATTGCTGACGAATGATTTGATGTTGAGAAATCTGAGCATTCCGATTGGCTGATACGATCATTTATTTTAAGTTCATCGAAAAAGAAAACGGCAGCCATCTTTGAATCTGTTAAAATAAGCCTCGGAGATTGGATGAAAAAAAGGAAAATTAACTGTTAATAAATTTCTACCTGAAAACCGCTTATAGGTATTTTTAGTTACATAGCTGCATGTTTATTCCTTTTCCTGACGAGTTACTGCCATTGAAGAGAACATTCTTTAGAGAATGAATAATTTAAAATTAGATTAGTTATTTAATAAATTTGTCATTAAATGATGACTGGCGGTGGTGACTGGCGGTGTTATTTGGCGTAGGACGAGGGTCAATGCGAATGCCAGAGGACAAATAACACGACTTATATCAAATTACTCTTACAATAATATATAATACTATTTTTTCAAATAGAATGTGTTAAATTAAACGTCAGTTTCTCCCTTTTCCTTCCGATCTGAAATGTCGATATATTATAAGCCACAGAACAAACAATTTCTCAATAAATATAAGTTCTTAATATACAAATGTATATCTTTCAACTCACAAAAAATGAGAATTCCTTCTTCTTTAATTTCATTCTATTTTCTAACTGGAATCTTTTTTCATTAAATAACGGTCGCCTTTTCAAACGAATGATTCCATTTAGGCACACGGGTGCACCGCACAGTTTTTAAAGTGGAATGCCGAATTAAACATTCTACCTAATGAGAACAGATCTCATATTCGATGCGTCTGTACGGACATATTTGTTACCAATTGCAAAGAACTAAAAACTCTTTGTACATGTAACAGACTTCTTCACTTATAGTTTCCCAAACGACGTGCGCAGTGCTTACAAACGTCTTCGGTAGCATGCCAGTAATTTTGTTTTGAATGTAAACAAAGCTTACAGAGCATCTCTAGCCGATCAGAAAAGGCAAAAACGATGAAGCTCCACATGGGAGACGGTATATACGGGATTGCTCACAGTGCACACGGGCTCATATACAGGGTTTTTTGACCAATCAGAATCTATCAAATTTATCTGCGATATTATACATCAACATATACAGCGTCAAAAAAGCCCAATAATACTCATATCACTTAAGACAAGAGTATGGCATGGAAAAAAGACGTAATAAGAAACAACAGTTCTGATGGGCAATCACGTTGAGCTTTCTAATAAAGCTGACTTTATTCTAAAAAACTTAATTGACTTCTGCATTTAAAATAAATCAGATGACAACTAAATATGGGAATATCGTTTCCACATTTTTGACGTTTTTACGGTGTGCCATAAAAGGATCGTGGCGCCAAAGTTATAGAAAATGACTTTTAAAGATATCAAATGGTCTTGGAATGTAGTACTTTAAAGAGAATGAAGAAAAACAAATAACATTCAAAGCGAAATTATTTTAATATTAAAAACTTATTATTCATATTAATCCAAACATATATATCACACTATGTTAATAAAATGTACATGTAGCAAATGTTAAATTAATGGCTGGAAAATATTTTGCAAAATGTAAAAGCGCCGCATATATTACTGGTTACGAAGTGAAACAAAATATTGAACGGATAAGACCCTTTTTAAGATCTCATAAGAAACGACTTTTATGATGGAAAAATAGGGCACTGCAGTTTAGAGAAATATAAAAGATCATTAAAAGCATCCTTCGGCAACAAAGTTACCTTTTTCAAAGAAGAAATGTGTCGTCAAAATGCCATGATAAGCTATTTGTGTTTCCTTATTACTAACGATAGAAAAAACATGATACTTTGTCAGTTTACGATACAGAATCTTTGAGCAAGGATTTCAAGCAAGTGAATCATCAAAACAAGAGTAGCTTATCTATCACTGTTGATTAAAGAAAGAACAAAACATGTAAACCACGAGTTTGCAGAAAAAATTAATATGAAAACACCACAGGGTATATTTGCATTATTTAATTTGGGAGACAATACAGTGATACAAAATACATTTACTGACACAAGTAGTTGAGAAATTTACTGAGGTCATATCAATAAATTTGCATAATTGTTTTATTTTTGTTGATGAAAACTATTCAAAAGTGGATTCAATAATCACGTTCCTCAGACAAATTTTTAAAATTAAATTTCCTTACCAAGAACGCGATTTAACACTACATTTGTACCTCTTCGGTGCTTCTTGATTTACATAAGGTGGCATACAGAAAAGATAATGTAACGTAACATTCAATAAATATTTGTCAAAACCACTTTCTTTGAGGGTTGCCTGCATAGTAATGAAAATTGATCATATTATTTCCGCGAAAAAAAGCTGTAGCTGTATCAGATAAAAACTAGTGCAACGAGGTTTTCTAGTGAATGGGGAAATGAATATTTTAACTGATGAAATATTCAAAGTACAACAATGGAAATTATCTTCAGGGATTTATTCATTTGGTGCTATACATTGGCGGCACATGCACAAAACCTGTCTTTTATTGCAAGCTATTACCAGTTGGAAATTTCCCAGTCGTCTTACCATTCATCTCAATTAATAAGCACATTTAGTACAAATGTACTTGCTGTCATAAATGAATTTCGGAAAACGGATTTATACGAGAAAAAAGATAAAATGTACAAAAGAATGAATCAGAAAACTGACATAAGCTGTGTCACTGTAATGTTTATATAATACAACTGCTGGTGAAAATGAATCAAATACTATATAAGTGTTTTTTTCTACGGTGGTAATTCTTCGTTTCCTGTGGTCAAACAGAGCGTCGAAAAAATATAATCCACATTATATTAGACATGATTTTTGTACACATTTGTATTTGCTTGTTTACTACTTTCCAGTATAATTTCGTATTTATACAATTTAGTTGGGTAACGTTATTTGTGTAGCGTGTGAATGTTGAATTAAATAGATTGTTATATTACTGACGGCATAGGTAATGTATTTCATACGTTTAAGCACGGGTTCTGTTTAACTCCAGATACAAAATAGTGATTCATCCCCTGTCTTCGAACGCACTAAAATAAAAAGACTTTTAAAGCTTTGATTACATTCTTCATTACATGTAAGTTAACATAAAATGTCTAAAATCTCACTCTGTATTCTAAACATTTCTCGATTACCATCTAAATCGTATTATATTGACAGTCTTGATGTGAGAGTTTCTTATCAATTTAGCCATTCCATTAATTCACTTAGAAATGACATTAAACACGTTTGCCTTCAAGTTTGCCTACGTCAGCAAATAATGTAGCTCTGCCTCTTTATTCACTTTCACACTTTTGCTAAATGCATAAATCATATAACTTCCCATGTTTCAAGTCTACAAAATAATTGGTTCCAATTAGTTTGAAAGATATTAATAAACAAGCAATTTTGGACTTTTTTGAAGATTGACGGCTTGTGCTGTTGAACTAATTTAGTCACTCAATGAAGCTAAACGAACAGAAATCATGGGGGGTGCATAAGAAATTATATGTAAAATATTTGAAATCTTGGTATTTAAAAACTTTGTTACAATATCATGAATAGGGCCCAAATTTTTCCTTCAAACTAAGCCCTTGAACACAGCATTTTGTCTCATTTTCTGATTTTGAAGCGTAGATAATTCAAGATCAATGCTGATGACCTGTGGTTTTTGCAGATTTTCTGTTTTTTTTTATTGACTTGATTCTCAGTCAATATGCCAAGTTTGAAGAAATTATATGAAAGGAAAATTTTTGTTCATCTATAGACAAAGGAAGCTGTAGCAAACGTTCTTAACATGATAGGGTCAGTTAAGCTATTTTTATCCTGGTAAAACTCCTTATACGTAAAGCAAGTAAATGAAATGGCTAGTGAAAGACTGCGAATAAACCTCAACTATTTGAATTCTTCGTAAACGTTATAATAGACTTTGCATGTAAGCACTGGTTTGACTCACAAACGAGCATACACCATGATTTAAAAGGAATTGGTTGATAAGACGCATCCCAAGATATCACCAAGTATAGCTACCACAAATAACCAGACCAACAGGAAAATTCATGTCCTCAACTAAGAGACAGATGGTGGACAAAGTAGACAGTGCTGCTTTAATGTACAACCATATAAGAGGAACGTTTTTGGAAAGTGCAGCAAGTAAAGAATAAAGCACTATGCAAAAATGTTAAAGCTGTGATGAAAGCATAAAGGAACAGTCAATTTCTAAAAATGTTGTTATCTCGGGATGTGTCGCATGGTAACATCAACTTGTGCAGATAAAATACATGTAATTGAGTAAGTTCTAATCTTATAACAGCAGCGCCGTTATGTTAAATTGAAAACTATACAAAGAACATAAAAATAATAAAAACAATAACATAGCAATGCACTCAACCTTTTTCTTACGTAGGAGATTCAAATATTTTTTTAAAGGTTAAACTATGACATGAAGTAAGCAATGCACTATACAAAGGACATAAAAAATAAAAAACAACAATAGCAATGCACTCAACTGTTTCACCTACGTAGGAGATTCAAATTTGTGAGATTAAACAAGCATTAAACAAAAGCGTACCCCTCCGCCTCGAATAGAGAGTGGATGGCATAGGAAACACCATGGTTATGACTTAGAAACCTTAAGTAGGCATTATGATCATACATATACAAGAAAGCGTATTGTCTGACAATATGGGTCGATCAACAAACATCAAGCGAATACAATGTACATTAAAACTGGCATCAAAATCGATCGTTTATTTTTGTTTTTAAATGAAATAGTCGATCAAAATATGCATGACTTTTGCTCTACGGATTAAAACTAACATCTTCATAGACAGTGTAAAACCTAGCCTTGAAACTATTTTGAGTTATACTTTCTTTTAATCTTAAAGTTAATTCTAGCATAAAATGTGCTGTTTTTGCCCATTTTGCCGGTGTTTTAACAGGAGAAAAAACGTGTGTAACCGGGGAGATTCACGCGCCGTTATAACCCGTTTTCATTTATGCGCAGTACAGGGCCATGTAAACAATGGACCTGTCTCCTAAGTCTTACATCATGTACAGCGTCAACAGTGCCGGGCTTAAAAACCGCTGGTGAGTCATAAATGACTACACAGGACGTTGTCCCGCGCATTATTGAACGTCGTACCAGTAAGAGCATTTCATTTATATTTTTATGATTTTTTAATGCTATTTATGCTAGAATAGTGCTAACGGAACTTTTTGTGTTGTTGCGCCTGCAGAAACCCTCGGGACTGTGTTGCCCTCGCCCTGACGGGCTCGGGCAGCCACGCATCCTCGGGATTCTGCAGATGTTATAACACGAAAAAACGTGCGTTAACCCTACACTGGTAACGATACGAAATAAAAAAAGCTTGCGAATCATCAAGATGGGAAAACGCTCTAGTAAAACGAATAACGTGTAATACGAAAACTCTGAGGAGCATCACCGTCGATATGTGGATAAATTTGAAACTTAAGTTTAAAACTTCTCTCTTGTGATAATATTAGTACATATTTCCTTATTATGGTCGGTTTACTTTTATCTCAAATGTATTATTCTAAAACTGTATATGTTTAAATTAACGGAAGATTTACTTCCTTATAAATAACGGGAAATATTTTGAACACACATCTTCAATAGTGGTGATATATTGCTCTGCAGCTGTTGGTCGGTCGTAGGTAGGTCATTGATTTCAGTTCAAAGGTCATTGTCACAGTGACTGTTTTAAAACGGTTTCCGCTCAATAACTAATAGAAATCTTTTAACTATAGGTCTCGAACCTGGTAAGGTCGCTGATCATGACAATAAATGAATCTTTTATACTTCGGGGTCACTGGTCATTGAAAGTAGATAAATGCTATTTGTTCTAATGCAACGTAGTCTTGCGCATTTAAAAACAGTAGAAAGGTCTCAACTTGGGATGGACATTGTACATGGTCATTAAATGAACCTTACTGATATTGGTAATGGTGACGTTGCATTTAATATTGTTTCCGCTCAATACATTAAAAACTATGTGAGCTATTATCTGTAAACTTGCTAGGAGTAACGCTTATGGATAGTAGATAACCCACATTGACTCCGGGGGTCAATAGGTCAAAGTTTAAGGTCACAGTGACATTGCCTTTAACAATATTTTATGCACAATATCTCATAAATTCTTCAAACTGCTAGGGTTATTCTTTATGAAAACTTGATGACTCCTGTTGCTCTCCAATTACCTCTGGGTCTCTAGATCGTCAGGAATTTATTGTGTTGCGGCTACTGCAGAAGAAAAAGAAAACGGACATTGCTGTTTTAAAATATCTCTTTTTATTTTCCAATTACACAACATCACTAAACCTTTTAATGACACACATTAAAGTGCTGTAAAATGTAATTACACGTAGATGGTTATGTCTAGACTTGCTTTTATGATAAAAATTTAATGTTGTAACATGTTAAATGTGGCATGCTTACATCAAAATCAAATAATGATAAATTGAACTGCCAGTTTAATATTGTAATACGGCATTATATTGCTAGTGCCATAACCATTTCCAAGATACAAGCGGTCTTTTCTATTTCATCTATGAAGAAAGAATGAAATACATGTATTAATTAAGTAGTAGTGCGTCTGTGATTGTAAATGATCAAATAAATTCAAATGTAGATAATTATTTGAACTTCTTATTGCTAAAGGTTTTGCTTGTCAATTTACAAATACTTTTTAGAAAATCAATTTGTGAATGAATAAAGTACAAATACCCTATGTTGTATCCACGACTTGCTCTAACAAAACAGTGCATCATGGGCAAATATAGTTGTCAATAGTTGCATAGCATTCGATTATTCTACACAATTAGCACACTCAATCGATACCAAAGAAAAAGTCGTCACCGAGTACTGCCGTTTGATTGAAAGTATATTGGTTGATAGCAAAATATCCGCAGTATGTAATCAACAATTTGCGTAGAAAAATAACTTGTAATAATGTAGCTATTGACGTGTTCGCGAAATATAAAAGCGATTACGCACTGTTACATTTTACCACAAAATGCTTAAATGTTTTATGATTGTATGTTAAGTTATTGACCTACGTTAGTTAATCACTTTTCCACTTCATTAAAGAAGCAATTTAGCTAGGATTTTTTTCCATTATTTCTATGAATAAACACTTATGTAGTCACTCTGAACATACACAATTTTTACATGTCTATGGAGAAATAGAATAAAGCTTTCATGCGGTATGAAACGAACTCCTTCTGGTCACTTATTGTTTAGCACGTACCTTAAAACCTTAAGCCACTAAATAAAGTGAACATCAAAATCGTTAAAAGCTTTTAACAACTGATTTTTACAGTATTTTTCCACCACATGTAGAACATACAGTACCAGTAGCCAGTAATACGAGACAGAAACTATTTAAAATCTATTTAATTTTGAATCTTACGACAAAATAAAGCAAATATGTTGACTGACATGGTGGTACTACACATTTGAAATTTGTTGTCATTTTCAAAATATTCAAATAACCAAGCATGATTTTTTGTAACGTTTACAACGTATGCTAGTGTAGTGCAATATGCAGTTTTAGTTTCTTTAAATAGATTTCATAAATATGAAAGGATATTTTAATTCGGAGTTGCTAGAGATATAGAAGAATGTGCATGAGTCACACATCATTTTTAAAACAAATTACAGGAGAACAATATATTACATCATACAAAATGGAAACAATGCACCTAAATCGCAGACCAGTAGTAAAAAACAAACTTCCGAGTACATGTACTTTATAAGCTTACAATGAACATGAAACATAACAGTCTTAATTTTCAGGAAGATAAAAAAGCTGTGACTTAAAAACTGTAAACGAAAAGTAAAATTTTCAATCATTTGACATAATGGAATACTTTTAACACAAAACATACGTTTAACACTGAAGTTCTGACCTAGCTCTTTTAGGCTCAAATTAAAAAATTAACCTCAGCAGTGTTTGTAATATTTCTTTGTTTTGACATAGTGAATAACTTGCTTAACTCGAACGACTCAGTTACATGTACAAACAACCGCTATTTTTTACAAATAAACATTCCGACAAATAAAATACAGTAAAATATTTATTACACTAAAGTGTCACCCATGTTTCTCCAAGTTTTAAGTGACCTAGTTTTCTGCGCTGTATTGCAATACATTTAACTATGTTCCAGTCAGCAACTTGCATATCCCTACAATATATAATACTGCAGTACATGTATTAGTTTTGTAGATTTACCGTTTCAATGAACTTGACCCGTATTTTCAACAAAAATATCGCCAAATTTAAAATCTCTGCAGAGTAAATGGCAAAACTGTAATAACCACATTATATTATCATTCATCGTTGTTGCCAGAAACTGATCGAAATATTTTTAAAAATAGTAGTAAACACCAAAATACCCTTTAGAGTAGATGTGAATGATGGTCACGTGATCATCCGCCCTGAATAAAATTGCACAAAATGAGGCTTCTGGAATGTTACACAGGTTTTCTGTTATTTAACTTCAAGAGTTTTTTTTCAAGATAGAACGTTCTTTTTAACTGTTTAAATACATGTGAGGCGCGACTGTATCATTCTACCACGTGATTTAGTCATGCAGCTAATTGTAGCGTCTTATTATATTATATGTATCTGCCTACAATTAATAAACTACATATAAATGTTAATGATTTGTAGTGATTTACAAATGTGGTCGCCTCATCAAGCTACCTGTACTATGACTTTGCTTTTTTCCAAAGTAGTGTTCCAAAATTAAAACAATAAAAGTTTATATTTATATGTCTCTCGTCTTTGTACATCGAGGAATATGTTATGTAGATATTTTTAATTTCTCAGCAATTAAATGTATTTTGCTTAGCTATAATTAAATCTTTTACCAAAGAGATTTATTTGGATAGATATTGAAACATATTATAACGTCTAATCAATTCAGAAGGCAGACGAAGAGCAGAGTGGTTTCATGTCGTAATTCAAATGTATCCCAAGAGAGTTCAATTTGCAAATATTCTGTAAGTTATTTCACCTCGTTATGTTTTAAATTAAGGTATTTCTTGTTATTTTAATTTGACGGATTTACTTGTCTAGACATTGTAAAACTGCTCGGGTTATGTACGAAAATTATAACTTGAAGTATGTTTGCAAATCCCCAGGAAGGCAGTTGTAAGCACATTTGTCTAGACATCACTCATTGTAATTTTACTGCAAATTACATTTGCTGCCGTCGTTTGGTCGTTTGTATCCATACCTATGGCGAATAATTAATCGGCATTTCAGATGACTTTCTAATACGTTGACCTATACAACTGTTAACCTACTTTCTGCGTCTTTATTTCATACGATGGCTTCTTTACGAAGTATGAATGGTACGTCAGCAAAGTGCAGACTATATGGATACAGATGTTTGACGTTGTTTGTTGAAATATGTAAGATAACTTTTAAAATGTTAAACGAAACAGATAGGGGTTATAGAAAGCTTGTGGTTTTAATTAATGTAGTCACTTTATGAAATAGACAAGACGTAACAAAACAGCATAAATTATTCATAATTAGACTTAGTAAATGTATAGATATAAACAGAATTACTGTTACTTTGCATTAGAGGAAGCAATTTAATACGCTAACCATGCTTATCAAGATCATCTTATGTCAAAAAGTAAATTAAATACATGTTAAGGGGTTTTAAAATTTACAAAAGGATTCTTTGAACTTTGTAAAACATAAAAGATACTACTCAATGGTGTACAAATTATGAAGCAAAAAGGACGACTTCACTCTTCACTCTTCACTCCGGCATGATATAGTTTGTGCTTAACTTGACCTAGATTCATTAATAAAAGTATTATATTCTGGCTATGTTTTTTATGAAGATCAGGTGTAAAGTGTTTCTTGAAAACATTTACTAGACGGTTTGCCTGTGATTCGACCTGGTGACATACATGTATTGTTTTAACCCAGATTCTTCAATTAATCAATTATGACCTTAATTTATAAAATCAACCAGTCTGATCATGATTCAATTAGATAAGGCCGAAACAGTCACATGAGCCATTATACATATTGTCAGAAATTATATTTACATTGTAGTTTGTCATTCTGACCAAGTTCCATTAAGATTGGTTGAAAAGTGTGGCCTCTTAGTCAAACTTAGACTTCCTTCAGTACTTCGTGTTCATAACGCTTGGATACGGTGTTCATGTTCAAATAGGATACAAATCTACTAAGTGCAAAACAGCAGTTTGGTTTTTAGTATATTTTTAAAGTGCGACGCACTTTCTATAAGTTTCGCCTTCACTCTCTGCTAAATTAGTAAATCAATACTTTTATTTGATACGTTTATTCATAGGATGATACTGTAGACATCGGAGATAAAATCAATGTAAAACGTATCATTATAACTTACCTGTACATTGTAAAGTGTTTTCCGCATTACCTTTGTAACTATAACATATCAACAATTGTCTTTGAATATGTATCTTAAACGAAACTAAAACTTAAAATAAAAGATCAATTGTCTTATCTAAATAAAATGTAGTTTTAAGCCGCGGGCATAGTAAAGCAGACGTACAGGAAACGTACAGGTACGTTTCTCTGACGATCCTGATCGGCATTATGTATATCGTCTTTACAAACACTCGGCCTTGAGTTATCATATTTGATTAATTGATTACTTATTCTAACGGCACTAAATCAAAGATCAAATCCATGTTCACCGATCGCGAGGACACTTAAACGGGATCCTATTAAGCAATGAAGAATACTTACTAATAGACCTAAAGTCCTCAAAATTGTCCGGGGAGGTTGTTCATTGAAGTTTGATATTACATTGCAAAAGGTCACTGCATTTGTTGTTGAGACACTTTTAGCATTTCCGATTGTTAGCTTTACGGCTTCGACCTTAGATTTCAAAAAGTGTTCGGTAGCTTTGCTACCACTCCAGTAAATTTGAAGATACTAAGTCAAAGATCAAGGTCATGGTGATCACTAACTTGTAAACAGTTGGGCCTGACAGTATGTTGCTTTATTCGGTCATGAGCAGCAAAATATCTTATTATAATGATAAACATATAAAAGATTAGTGTCAGAGTAGTTTCTGACAAATTACATACTATCTGAACAATAATTAGACTACTTTGAGCCCTGGGGGCTCAAACTTGAAATTGAGGTTGGTCAAGAAGAGAAGATGACTCCTATTGGTCAAGTACATGGCTTATTTATTAAGTTAAATGATATCTGAGCAATACACATCAAATGCATTTACTGACTGATACAGAGATCCATAAAGTTGGAAGGGGGTTATAGTTAGTCGGAAACAGGCGACGTAAGTATTCTATAGAGGATATTGATTGTTGAACTTGTTCAAATAGCTGACTGACTTTCATAATATTCCTATGCATGCGACCAATATTTCTAATCGTGTTCACACTTTCAAATCAAACTTTAAACATAGCTTCCTGGTAGGAATTATTTGGTGCAAAAGTGTCAATTCATGTTCAGTATGAAACAAGCCAGAATTTGTAGTGAAGCATAGTCTTATACATTGTAGTAGAAATTGCTGAAATATGAAATGAGGGAAATATTGTATTAAAGAATCTTCAAGATTCTAAAATACAAAACACGTATCACATAATTTTAGACGGTTTGAGACTGAAAGATATACCTTTACATGTATTAGCAGACAACTTAAAACTTATAGGAAGTATATATCATGATACCAAAAATAGAAAAGCTGTAAAAATAGACTGTTTAAAGATTTGCCATTACTTTATTCTGTGATTATGTGTATGTTCATAAACTTGCTTGAAGTTCCCCCCTACAGCCACACACGAATTTAAGACCTAAACTACAGTGCTGCTTTAAGAAAGTACTCTGTAGCACGCAATAATAGATTAAGGTCAGTATGATTATTTTTCTTGTCAGGTTAATTTCCAGATAAAATCGATAAAGTGTTACACTGACTTGTAAATGAAATATGAGGGCGGTTCTGTATCCTAAATAAATGTCGTTTTCTCTAGTACCTTACATAATATTGCATCATTTTATTGATGGTGTCAAAGGTCAGCCTAAAGTCCTTTTTGATTGGATGAGAACCAACTCATATTCTGAATTAGGGTAACAAAATAAATTGGTAGAAGTTTACTTAATTTTCAAACTTAGTACCAACTCCTTCTAACCTTTGAACAATTTCAAGTTTTGCGTTAATACCTTATTAAGCAAAATCGCTTTCAAGTCGCTGTAAAGCAAATGGATAGATGCTTGGGGTCAGTGTCGTTTAGGGTAACACTATTGAATATTTAAATAAAAGTGCATTTGATTGACAGTCAAGAGTTGCTAAGTAGGTGTCTGACATTGATAAAACCGTTATTGTCATTCACTGACACACGCTTTACACGATAATATATGTCAAGAAAATACTAGAAGGGATTCAGCACTCAAGATTAATTCTACATTTAGTACTTTGCTAACATGTTAAGTGCTTAACATATCGCAGTAAATTACTTTGTCGCTTCGACAGGATGGTACTTCAGCCTCGGTTAGTTCCCTATATCGCTGAATAAGCCTTTATGTTTATAATTCAACGATTCACTTTAATCTAAAACAACTGATCGTAAGCCGAACACATTCGGTATCTTTCCACCTCTCAAACAGTTGTATCTTATGGACATGAAAAACCTGAGGACAAACAATATTTTCAAACATTAAGTCAGATTAGATACCAAGGACTAAGCCAGAACTAGAAAGTCATAAATTCAAAGTTATAAAACATCAATTTCTTCTTCTGAAGTTATTTGCCTACCGGTTTCGTTTGTACTGCGTAATGATAAATTATATTATTATCATATTTGCTTAAAAGAGAAAATTAATCGCATTACGGGACGTTAGGGAAGAAAGTTAGCGAATACGCCTTCCTTAAATCGATGGTTCTGAGTAAGGTAATTAAATTGGACAGAATATAATCTGGTAATACTGAGCCTTAGTGAATAGATTTAATGCGTTGCAAAGTCAGTCAAAATGGTATGCAGGCGCTATTAGGCCTGTGTTGGCATTTCAGAAATTTATTTTCTGAAGACGGAAATAAGTTGTTAATCATGGTAAATGTAATAAACATTCCTATTATACGAATTTATTAAAAATGTACTGAGAAAGTCCCAAGGTAAAAATAGATATAGCTAAGAAAACTTCGAAATAAAGCACAAAACAACACTTCGACGTTTAGATAACTAAATATATCAACTTTGGTCCCACGGCAGCTTCTTTTCTTTATGTTTTATTATATTAGCATATGTTTGACCATCACATGAAGGAAAGTAAACGAGTTTCATTACAAGAGGAAGAAATGAGTAGAATGACATGGTTACGAAATAAATCTCACACTGAATATAAACGAAGTAAATAGGCCAATCAATTAATCTCTATCTTTGTACTATTGTTTGTATCAGAAAAAATCTATCAATCTCCCGAAGAGGCGAGAACAGCTTCGTTTAAAGGATGATCATTAACTACCTCATGAATAATAAACATGTTAACATCCAATGCCTGAACTTGTCCTTTGTTCGGTAAAAATTACATTGTATATACACGGATAACCAATCTCTATTTCATGAAATGAGCTAACATATTTATTCTCATGTGACTAAATGTCAAAGAGTGAAGACTTATGTAAGTATTGCAGTTATGAAAAGAAATACAGTAAGATAATAATTCCACTTCGCCCGATGTTGCTCTGGTATTGTATTATCTCTTTATATTTTAATAAGTCTTTGAAAATGTGCAACTATAAATTTTAATCACTATCAAAACGTGTTTTCTTGCGATTTCTATCTCTTATTCCTTGGTATGCCTGAATGATACTGATACAGGAAATGGTGAAATAGCAGACATACTAGAGTACCTACGATTAATGCCTCATTGTTTTATATAACAAACTTCACTACCGTAACTGGTTTGATTTATACTAGTAATTGTTTCTATGTTTCAATGCAATGCTTGGCGTCAGATATGATAGTCGCGAATACTAGAGATTTTTCAGAGAGTAATGAATGCGTAATGGACATATTTCTCTGAGACATACGGCGTTACAAAGTTGGTAATCGTATGTTATCGTATGTAATAACGATATAAATATTATACGTGTTACTTATTAATGGTTACTTGATTACAATTTCGACAAAGGTCGTACGAACAAAACTTAACGCCGCAAGAAAAAGTAACATTTACGTGAAGAAGTTACTTTACCTTGTGTTCTCCATTATTCTATTGTTTTCACACATAGTCTATATGTACTCCGACATTATAACTGACAAGGGCATCACTGCTTTGTATCTTTCTGAAGGGAAATGTCTTAATAAGTGTAAATCAGCGTATACGTGTCACTTAAAAGTACAAACATTTGACGTATAATCTAGAAACTAAGGTCAATACTGATATTTTTGGTATAACGGCTGAAATTTCGCAGATTACTGTCATAACGTTTGTTTCAGGCAAAAAGATTTTGTCTAGGTTCTGAAAGTCAGATATTATGTGCATTTAGAACATATGTTATGAGAAACTGTCATAGTTAATCTACTTCCAGGAAAGTAGGATATCAACATAAATAATTCAAAACTGAGTCATAAACTATAGTTACGAAACAAGTATTTGTTCATATGATCCTTCTTCATTGCAACGATGAAATAACGACACTTTTACTCAGTGCAATTACTCATGAAAGAGTGAGGAAATGTGAAATTATTTGTGTCCTGCCTAACGACACTACCACTATTTGGGCAATGGTGGGGAACGAACCCAGGACTGTCCGATCCTGAGGCGAACGCTGTACCAATTCAAGGCGGCTCCACTTTAAAAAAGTGAAAACGTTATATTATTCTAGACATAACAAATATGACATTTATTTTATGATTATCATAAAGTTTGTAAAATTTATGAGTAATAAAGTAAATATCGATGAGATTTTACAAAATATATAAAAGGATTTTTAATTTATATGACAATACGAATACAATGTAAAAATTCCCTAAATAAATTCATTCCTATACGATTTAAGTTTTGCACCCGTAACAAAACGTTCTCGAAGTTATAAGCGAATAGTTATACACAAGCTGCCTGATGAAAAGGAATTCTCCATCTTGTAGACACTAAATTCTACACAGTCTGTCTAACGCAAAGGAATTTACGCACTTGTAGTGATTTATGTTAATTTCTATTGTGCGATAAGATTAATCGCCGCGGCTTTCGTGCGATAAACGGATGATTAAAACAAACAAGAAAATATGCTGACCTGGAACATAATGACGCGAGCCAATTAAACAGAATAGATATTGTACACATCTGATTTTATTTCATCTGTTATATAGGTGCCTCCTTAGAGGTTCAATAGCCATTATGTGAATAACATTGATTCATGATACTTCTCTTCAGTTAGAACTGACTCATTACTTTGTATAAGAAGATAGGTAGTCAAGATAAGTGTATTGTACATGTGCTTTATGCAAATAAGAATTTAAATGTTTATCAAAAACGATTTATGGACAAGGAACATTTTGTAAGTGGGGTAACTAAAGCTAAAACACAGATAGTTTATGAGGCTCAAATAAGATTAATGAAAGAGAAATGTAGCTTCTAAGCCCTCTGCTGTAAAATTATCATGTAACCATAAACAACCTTCAATGCCATGTGTTCGTATAACAGACTCCTATACAAACACACAAAAGAACAAATAAATATTCTTTCTTACTCCAAGATCTATGTTCTTGATTTAACAAAATTTAGGAAGTTTAGTAATAACTCATATTACTTGCTTTAGACACAAAAGGTTTCCGATCGTTTGCCTCTACGCCTGGACTTAAAAGACCAGAATGTGAAAGCAAACTTTGTAACAGCCATTAGATGAATTTACTGAGTCAAATGACATCGTTACTGTCTGAGGATGTTCAAAATTTAATGTGATTATGAGATCGGTCACGACCAGTAGACGATATGTTAACGTATTGATTTATTTCCAGGTAATCAGGTCAGAGGCCAATTTTATGTTTTATTATATACTTTCATATTGCCCCGTTCCTTTGCCTTGAGGTCGTTCAGATCTACGGTACGCACGTTGGTAAGGAATATACTGAACGTTGGCAAGGGAGGGCGGTCCTAGCGATCAGCTGTACGGACTATTTTATTTGTTTGCAAACATCGTTTTAATGAGGGTTCTATGTCGAAGTCGACAGTTTTTCAATTAAATAAGCTACGGTCTGAAAATAAAAAAGAAACTTTAATCATTTTCAAGTAGACGTAAAAGAGTTCGTTTTTAAAAGGTTCGAATATTTTAGGGCACGCAATACTAGTTCTGGTTACGAAAGTACTGGTACGTAGTTCAGCCAAGTATTGATAAACAAAAGGAATGATGTTTTGCAGTAGTCATAAGAAAGAAAAAACATTTTTAGCAACGTACATATAGTGATGTATCACATTTCAAAGACAAACCTGCATCCGTAGGAAAAATCTTGCGTTTTTCAAAACAAGATGGCGGACGGCAACTGAAAATTTCTACCGTACAATTGGCGTCAACGTTTCTCCTAAAAATGACGTCACGTATAAACAACAATATTGAATCGAGTCTATTAATACGCAATAAAGAAAATGTACATGGTGAAATAGTACGCTAGTTGTCTGAGAAATTTCAAGATTCATTTATTGTTTTTGCTAACAGAATGTCTTTTTGTTCATATTCAATATAAAAAGATATAATAAAAAGGATTGAACTTGTATGGCGAAAATACTGGAACTCGTGTTTGGCGGGACAACTCGCAGCTCGTGTTCCCGCCAAATCAACTCGTTCCAAGATATATCGCCATACAAGTTCAATAACCTATAATCCTTAAACAGTTCTTGTAAGGGAGATATAGTTATATAGTAACATATTACGAATGTGTTTGATACAACGCATTTCTAATTCAAATAGCAGAGTCGCTTTCATTATATATGTATTTATAGGATCATCCGTTCTTCAATTAGGGAAACTTATTTAACCCAAATGACATCGCGACCTTGGCCATTAATATATTGACATCACAATCAAGAGGGGACATTTTACTGACCAACGTTCGCACTGACTTTAGGGACTCTAGAACTTCAGTTTCTGATGGCAAACCACTTTTAAGCTGAAAGTCACCAAACAACCACCAAACATGTGCAAAACCGTAATTCTCACTATCTTTACCGTTGAGCATAATCTATTTTTGAGCTGGCTTAATCAAACACATTGGGAACCCAGTCGAAATAAATATTCAGTCCTCATTCTTATAAATCTCTAGCGAATCTTCAGAATTAAGAGCAAATTTCCTGAAACTATTCTTTAGAAACTTAAATGACTTGAAGGAGATTTAATAAAACGTATGTAAACTGTAAAAAGCAATGAATACTAATAGTAAAAAATATAAACGTCGTTCCCTTAACGCATGTCAAGTCTGATGACATGAAAAATGAGCCCGGTTCCAAACTCATTTTCAAGAAAGAACTAACAACTGTAGTCTCAAGGAGGATCTTCAATTCTTTTCCCAGTTATATAAATGCGAAAAATATCCCTTGCAGGCGCCAAATTAAGACACGCAAATCCTACAATCAGAAATAGGGTACGAAACTGTATCACCATAAAACGTCCTTGCATACATATTGTTTATACATTTAGATAAATTGTCTGTTAGATTTGGGTTTAATTTCGCCTGTCCTATGAGATGCATATTTAGATATGCGGAAATGAATATATATCCATAGTAACATAATCTTGCGTATTTTCGTAACATTTTTTAATTAAACGTGTTTAGATTTTAATGAAGTTACGTTAAAAAAGCTCAAACACCAATTTCTAACATTGTTTAAAATAAAGTTATACAAAATGCAGGTTTTATGCTGTTTATTCCTTATTGTCAGATTTTTATTGTTGTTAATTGACCATTGATACTAGCAGGCCAATCATCTGACTTTAAATCCTAATATATCAAATTGCATGCTTCTTGGCTCTGTTCATCGGACTAGACATAATGGCAGTCTAAACATTGTCATAGATAACTGTAAGACTGATTGTGTTGAATATCAGAAAACACTGGGTTTACACATTGACAGAAACCTTACTTAGAATATTCACACTGCAAACGTTTACAAAAAGGTTAATTCCAAACTAGCCCTTTTACGTTGAATTAAGCCATATTTGAGTCAAAATACGCAAATCCTTTATTTTAACGCCTATGTTCTATCAATTATTGATTATAGAAGCGTACTTTGGTTTAGCAATAGCAAGAAGCACCTCAACAAAATTTTGAATATTCAAAAGCGTGCTGCAAGAATGATATTCAACAAGAATAACGACTACCCATCTGCCCCATTGTTTAAAGAGCTAAAATTACTACCCTTTTCTACAAGAAACAAATATCATATTGGTATACTGGTGTAAAGAACACTCGTACATGAAATATATTTTAGCAACATGTGCTGATAAAACACATTATGAGCTCATATCTTCATGTAAAACTGGTCTAGCTCTAGACCAATCAACGTTTTGTGAATTCACGATTTTTCAAACTTTAAGGTACTTTTCAATACTTTGCAGCACAAACAGTATACCATTTAAAATACGTAGTGTTGATAAATTAACGCAATTTCATTCTTAATTGAAAACTTATCTCCTTAGTAGTAGCCCTACTCTCATTGTCTTTGAAGGCCTTGAGGAAGTTAGGTCACAACCTATTCAAGTCACCTTCATTAAACAAAGAATATTATTATTCTTACAATCTAATCATTGCATCAACATATCTATTATGTCATTGTAATTGTAAAATTGTATAATATTAGCTTATTTATGTAAACAAATTTACATTTCTATGTTATTGAATGTAAAACTCTCTTTTGATATTTTGAGATTTTTAGCTCACCTGGCACAGAAACCAAGAGTCATATATTAGGACGTCGTACGTCCGTTATCATTCTCCTTATAACGACATATCCTCTGAAACCACTAGGACAATAATGATAATTATAACTTTAAAGGGATGTTCCTTGAATGCATCCCTTTCTTTTTTGTTAAATAATTCTATTCTATGAAGAACTCTGGTTGCCATGGCAACATAAAGGAAAACACTTTAAAAATCTACTTCTCAAGACCAGGAAGGTATAGAGCTCAGATATTTGGCATGTGGCATAACCTAATCGACCTCTACCAAGATTATCAAAATTATGACCCCGATGACCCCCAGGTCAAATTTTACTCTACCAGGGGGTTATTTGTTTTTCTATAGTCTTATACAGGAAAAACTTTAAAAAGTCTTCTTCTATGAAAGCACGAGTCTTGATATTTAGTATGTGACATAACCTAGTAGACCTCTACCAAATTATGACTTCCCGGTCAAAATCGACCCCGCTCTAGGGTCACATGTTTCTACATAGACTTAATGTGGAAACTATTTAAACATATTCTCTGAAACCACAAGGCCTACCGCTTAAATGTTTAGCATGTGGCATTACCAAGTGGACCTCTGCCAATATTGTTCAAATTATGATCCCGGGTTAAAACTGACCCACTCGGTGGTAACTTGTTTTTTTATATAGGCTTATGTAGGCATGTTTAAAAACATTTTTTTTTCTCAGAAACCACAAGGCCCAGAACTTAGACATTAAGCATGTGTCATTGGCTGGTGAACTTGTACCAAAATTATTCAAATTATATCCCTTGGTTAAAATTGATTTTTACATAGCATTATATAGAGGAACATCATGAGCACCAGGTCAAAATTGACGTTTTCTGCTATTTATGACCTTCTTTTATAGCCAGGTGAGCCATCTCGGCCCTCTTGTTTACTTACGCATAAATATAAGCTATTTACCAAATAGAGCTCATGAATGAAAACAGGATCAATTTTAATACGTTTAATACGCGTATATTCCAATATTCCCAGACTTGCTCAACACGAATTGTTAATAAAATTTTATAAATCTACAGCGTATTTGAAGAACATATGTTTTCGAAATTATTTTTATGTTCCTAATAAAATCATTTTCGTGTCTAATAGTTGCATTTGTAGCATGGGTAATGTTTGAATTACATTAAAATGTTCTGAAATTCTAAATATGGTTGAATTTTCTACTTGTCCTTTTTTAATTGTCTGTTCTAATTTTTACTACACGTAATCAACATTTATATTTAGATTTGATAGGCCAATGAACATTTTAAAAAGTTTTAGTAGGTATAAAAATTCTTAGTAACAATGTGAGCACTTTTGTAGATATCACGCATACGCTTATTCTTTTACTGGAGCGATTCACTTTTATGAGAATATCAAATGTCACAAATTCTAGCAAACATAGCAGATACTGTACAAAACTGAACAATTTTAGTGAGGCTCAGACTGTTTGTAGGATACGCTGATACCTGTTATCAGTGTTAATGAGATTCGTTAGTTCGTTTTTCCTCAACTTCCACAGACTGATTGTGAACGTCTAGACACAGATGATACTTGATGGAAATAATTTGTCATTAGACCGTAGTGCATAAAGGATTTATACTAGAGTCAGTGTACCCGATTTCGTACAGGACGCGGTTTCGCACACCTTCTGGTTCTATGTAAATTCTGAATAAACTGTTGTTAATTTTGGCTTGTTTTTGTTTTATTTTTATGGGATTTGGGTAGTTTCAGACGGAAATGACATCGGAAGGATCCTGTTTCCGAGTCTTGCTTTGGAAAAAGCAGACGTAAACATTAACAAATCTTACCGAGGTCACTGGTTCAGTTGCAAAAATATAAAAAAAGTGGCAATTTTCACGACTGAAATGCAACAGTCATCTACTTCAATCTATAATCCAGCGAATCTGCAAGTTTTTTCGTTTGTTACGTAGAATAATGTGAAAAATCAGTTGTTTTTCTTGTCTCCCAACATATAGCTGAACTTGATTTAGCATTTTTCATATTTTCGGATAGTAAAATATTAAATCGAGTAATTTCATTTACAGTGCAGGACAGCCCAGTGACTCTATGCTAAAGTTTTAGCTAAACTTTGTTACAAAATATTGATGTTTTGGGGTCTCTACAGCATGTTAAAGCCATTGTATAGATTTGCAGATGGTGACTATAGTGGGGTATTCCTTGTTGTCTATATATATACAAAATTGATAGAAAATGTGAAATAATATAAATTTTACAAGCTTTAAGATGTTATTCCTTCTTTTTCATCAACTTGTTTTGCTAACTGATCCGTCGTTCTAAAAATAACAGGGTGTGTGATACCAGGTCCTATATTTAAGGTGAACCGGTCACATTTTAGATGTTTACATGTATAATCGAGCGGACCAATGGTATGACGTCATTATAAAAGAAAGTGAAAGTAGAAAAAAAATGTGAAAGAATGTTCATTTTTTATGATCAGTACAGTTAATGTTTTGATTCTTGAGCTCTTTTTCGTAAATAGCTAATTTTTCATGAAAAGTGTGCGAAATTGGGTACACTGACTTTAGTAATGTGTTCGATGTGTAAACGAAAGCGTTATAAGCTTTCAATGGCATGGGAACGAGTACTGTATGTGACATACAGAGACTAATATGTATGAGACTAATATCTATGGAGCTGACAAGTTGCAAAGTAAAACTCTAT
Organism: Saxidomus purpurata; assembly: GCA_022818135.1. Classification (NCBI taxonomy): domain Eukaryota; kingdom Metazoa; phylum Mollusca; class Bivalvia; order Venerida; family Veneridae; genus Saxidomus; species Saxidomus purpurata. The sequence continues at coordinate 39,432,303 of JAFMSR010000001.1, forward strand.
CTGTCACTGAAAAGAAAGTGACGTTACAAGTGACAACCTTCTTTTAGATAAATGCTAGTTTACTGTCCTTTACTTTATACTACAGTAATAATATCATAATACATATGTGACTATATAATAAAGTAACAAATTTGTTTAGAATTATGAAGATTAACTTTGGTCAGTGCATTTTAAAATGATTGGCCGGCGCATGAGGGCCGATTATGTGATAATCGGTCTTCAGGAGAGGGACACGCGACGTCAACGGCTTTAAATGACGACACCTCTTGAATAAAATGGCCGCCACCGAGAAATCTATTGAATCGCGATCCAAAGAGACCATTAAAACAAAGTGATAGAAAATAGATATTAAATTATGAGTGCAACAAGATACACACGAGTTTATCGAAAGTAAAAATACCATCAACACCACGGAAGAGATGACGCGTAACGATAAAAACTTCAAGGAATGGCCGTGAATTGAGAAAAAACACTAACTTTGAATAATCACCACTAAATGAACATGATAAGGGCATTACTAGTTTTTTTCTAGTATCTAGTAGTTTTGCACATTTTATGATAGAATACTGATCTAAAAACGTAAGAAATGTATTATAGACGTTAATTCACGACTTGGCCAGTCCGGGCCGGGGCATATAATCGGCCCTCAGTCGCATGATAGCACTCGGGTTTAAGCCTTCGTGCCACTATGCTTCCTGTGGATCGATTATCACGTCCCGGCCCGGCTCAGCCGTGTATTATCCTCTAATATATATTCTGATTAAAATTTATGGGAAAGACGCTTATCAATACTCTTACTACTTACAAATAATATTATTGCTAGTATATATAGAAACTCCTCTTAATACTGTGTCGATTGTTGAATAAAACCTTATAGTATTCTTTGTCTATATTTTTCAGCGCGCTAACAGAATCGACATAAAATAGTTTGTTTCAGATAGGCGAGTATTTCAATAGAAAAGAAACCACATAGAAGTAAGACAATTGAAAAGTTCAGTAATAGTCCTTAATTGCATTGAGTTGTTTTTAACAAGGCTGTTTAGACATTTCTTAAAGAGCCTTATTGACTTCGGCATGAAAAACAATGCAAAGTATATATTCTAATGGAAATATCTTCCCCACTTTTTTTACGGTTTCATAAAACGAGCGTGGCGCCAAAGAAGACGGTTACCAGCTGATGGTTTTAAATTATAGCACTAAACATGAAGGCATACTATAATTAAATTTCATTTAAATGTTTTTTTATCAATTGAAACTAAATGATATTTCAGTTCTGTACTTTATTGACGTTATATAGAGAGATATTTGTTTGTTTTGAGTGGATATGGAACATATCTCACCGAGAAGTGATACAATTGTAATATTTTCACGAGCGCGAAGCGCGAATTAAAATGTGAAGATTGAATCGAGTTGAGATATATTCCATATCCACATAAAACAAACTAACTTTCTTTTTATTTTATGATAAATATTAAAAAAACTAAATTATGTGTTTGCACAACTTAAAAAAGTAGTCCCGGCAGACCTATAATAACCACACTGTGACTGACATGAAATCTATATCATCACTCTATATTTCACCGATTTAACACAGTATTTCATTAGTTTGCATAGAATAAATATGTATATAATGTTGCCATGTTGAAAACATGAACATGTCGAGCACTTTTGATGTCTGCTGTACGGAGAAAAATATGTTTTACATCTTCTGTACTGCGATCATTTTCTGGCGTTAATTAAGTTAACAAATATATGTCAAAGTGAAGCAATACAATTGCCTACATTATTATTTAACCTGAATTACTTCGAGTTTTAACTGTACAAAAAGACGCATTTTCTTTTCCTTATTTCTTTCAATTGTTTCGAATTACACGAGCTATACACTCAAAATGGAAATTTTGCTCATTTTTGACTTTTTGAAGTTCCATAAAACGATCGTGGCACCAAGGCGGACCGCTTAATAATATCACATGCAGTTGGACAATTATATCTTGAATGGAAGTATAAAAATAACAAATAACAGTCGCTTCGAAATTACAATAGGGATACGTTATCATGGATGTTGAATCAAAAAGACGTTTTAAAATAAATGTATAATATTTACTTGCAATATAACATACACACATATTTAATTAAGAATTCATGCCGAACTGTTGGACAATAAGTTGAATAAAGACGTTTACCCGATTAGCATTCCGGATGGAAGAGAAACCAAAATACAACAAAAGTGTGAAAAAATAATACTAAATGCCAGAACATGAAGAGTTTTGAAAAGAATCATTATTTAATTTTTATTTATGAGGGCCAACGTAACCATTCAAAATAAATCCAGACGTTTCAGAATATGGGTATACAATCATCAATTACTCTTTGAAACAATGCGGGTACATTTGTGCAAATACATGTTCATCCTCGAATAACACGAGAAAGGCAATCATATAAAAAAGAAAAACAACAGAACATTCGGCACCTCAATACATTCTTTCATGATTGAATTCAGGGACAATATCATGACTCAAAGGCATTACCGACCCAAATTAATTGAGTTTATTTCAATAAATTAACATAATTGTAGTGTATCGATGTAAGCTATTTAAGAATAGTAAAATAATATTCACGTTTATCAGACAAATTTGTTATTAAGTGTCCCAGTATCTAGAATGAGATTTATTTTTACATTATATTTTCTAAGGTACTGAGACACGAAAAGAATGATGTTACGTACATGTAACATGCAAGTTAACTATTGTATGAGTTGAGTTTCGAAAAAAAAGATATACAAACAATATAATACATGTATGTCTACATAAAGTGTTAGAAAACTGATTTCAGTTATGGAACTGTCATTATAAACTACATTGTTATTGATGAAATGTTTTAAGTAAATCATCGAAAACGCATTAGTACTAAGGAAGAGATCTTTAGATTTCAGTCGCAGTGCTGATCAAGTTAAAAGTAATAGTTGCTTGTACGTTTATTTGAAATGGTTAGACAAAGTTTTGAATCCGATTCTTCAGTTCAAACGCACTAGTATAAAACTTAGTTAGAAACTTAAATTGCAATATAAGTAAACATACACAAATGCCTCTGGAATCTAACACTGCGTTCTAACATACTATCGACTACTATCTAAACTGTATTCAAAATGACAGTCCTGGCGTTAGAGTTTCTTATCAATTAAACCATTCCATATATACTTTTAGACATGACACCAAACGGGTTTGCCAACATTGGTAGATCACGGAACTCTGTCTCTTTCATTACCTCCGCTATTGCATCAAATAGATACATGTAATGGATACACACATTTCGAGTCTTCTACTACAATTTTCTTCCATTAATTTGATAGGTTTTAATTAGCAGGAGCTTTCGGCAGATGTTGAAGAGTGACGGTTTGTGTTCTTGAATTAATATTGTCACTTAGTGATACGTAAATGTTAAAAAGGAAGCAGAGAGTACATAAACAGTTAATGCAAAATTTGCGAGTTTCTGGCATACAACATTATCGAAAGGTTAAGTTATACGTGCAAACGTGCAGTACACGTATAACACAAGAATGCATTAGAACGGTGCTTTAAAAATTGAGATGGGCGATGTAGTATGTAAACACAAAAATGCTATCTAATAAAAGAACTTTTGCTAGTGACGCTGGTCCACATATGAAACGGTTTATTTGTTAATAATTTGCTTGTAAATACTAGTATGAAAGCTTGGCTAAGGAATACATAATATGCATAAGTATTTAAGTGAATTGCAAAGACCCTAAGTAACTGTCTTCCACGGTTTAATGTATTTTTCTGGAAATTATTACATAAATGAATAATGCAAACTTTAAAATGTTCATATACATGTACAATGTAGTCGTTTTCGGTAATGCATACACAGAGTTAATCATTCTCTCGCGTTCTCGTTTGATCGAACGTATATTGGTTGATAGTAAAACATTCTGAAGTATGTAATCAACGAAAATGACTGTATTTATCTGTAAAGGATACTTCCTGTGATGATAACGTTAACGAAATATGAGGGCGATTAAGCACTATTAGATCTTACCAGAAACTATTTAAGTATTTTATGATTGCATCTTACGTCGTGGAATACTTTTCTGCTCCGTTAAGGAAGTAAATGAGCTAGGACGTTTTCATTATTTCTTTGAATAAACACGTGTTTATCCACTCTGACCGTATTATGTAATATAGAAGACCATAACATGTTTTGATGCAGAATAATATCGCTGTTTTGAACATATTTGTCTTGCAGTACCCTAACCGCAGCGCATGTTTTATAACTGTTCAAAATGACCATCAAAACTTTAAAAAGCTTGAAACAACAAGACATCATTAAGACAATCATTCTGATTTATTTCTATGATGATTGGTTAATAAATGTTAACAATGGTTGTCTTTGATTTGATCGTGTGACCGTGTGACCTATTTTTCGCTCCAGGCGACCCGAATTCCACCAGGACCTAATAATGATCCAAGATAAATGACGTCACAGTTTCTCTTGATAACTGACATCACTGTGTAAATAAAATCAGTAAATAAACGTATCGTCACATTAATCAAGTCTACTGGACGTTCGTCAGTAGAATTTCTGTTTAGGATTTAAATGAACGATTTTTACTCAAAACGAAGTTTGGATTTAACGCTCAACATAGTATTTAGCGGTTTTCTCGAAGAAACTGCAATGGGTTGTCACGACCCTCGGGAAAGCGGGGGGAAGTCGGAACCTCGCTTTGCTCGGTTTCTCTTATCCCCCCGCTTTCCCTCTGGCAGGGACAACCCAGTCCCCCACAGCAGGCCATTTAAGATCCTCATATTCTCCTAACATTCACTTAGAACTAAGCCCTAACTGTTAAGTAATGTTATAATTTTTGTATAAAAACTCATTGAATATTTCCACTGTCAAGAAACTGCAGCATATTTGTAAGTTATTGTTGGACTATGTGTGGTTGAAACATATAAAAACATTAATAAAAGTACATTTAATTAACAATCATGATCTTAAGTATGCAGTAAGCGTGATGAAAACCGCAACTGTTTGTCAATGACACACACTATCAATGATTATGTATGTACAATGTCAAGAAAATACCAGGAGGAATTCAGCCCTAAAACTTTATTCCATATAGTTAGTTGTTGGCATAAAACAGTAAATTGCCTTTTCGCTTTGATAAGATAGTAATTGAACATAAATTAAGTGCTGATTCCGTTTTATAAACCTTTACGTATATACTTGGCAGATTCATTTTATTACAGACGTTCTAAATCCTAAAATTCGATATACATCTTCTTCTCAAACATTTGTACATGTAATGATATACTAGAACACAAAATACTATAAAATGTAAGATATCTTACCTAAAATATAAAAGACTATGCCGGGGTTAGAAAGTCAAACATTTTAATCTAAAGCTGTATATGATTATATTAACGAAAAACTGAAATTTAATCGTATGAGTATTGCATGTAATAAAGGCAATGCAAGTTAAAACTGAAACGGCTTGATATAGTGTTCTTTTTGAAACCTTAATTTGACCAATAACATGTTTTCCAAGTTTTTTTCTGTCGTCAGATTCTGTCTTTATACATTTTATATTTCGTTGCTTTTTGAATTATACAAGACAACCTGAGTTAAACTTCGCTAAAAAAATTGAGACACTGTCTTTATACAATATTTTTATTCGTCTATGTTTGGTATAAGCAGTCGAAATTTATTTTAATTCATAAGGACATACAGAAGGCGAAATAATTATAAGAACCATGGGTCCGGAGTAGTTTCATGTGGTATAAATGGTGTATTCAGTGAAATGTTTTCGCAAGTGACAATCCTTTAGTGAAAAATTTAATGCGTTGCTGACTATCTAAAGCCGGTATGTCCCTACAGGCCTGTGTTGGCATTTTAGAAAGATATTTTCATCAGACGGAAGTAGGTAATAAAACACTGTAGATACTATTAACATCAGTGCTGCAGGAATACATCTAGAAATCTGCCTAGAATATTCACCAAAGTAAAACAAAAAAACAACGTTTGGAGGTTTAGATAATTAAAATTAATGTATCAAATTGTGTTCCCAGGCATCATCTTTTCAGTAAATTTGATTATCTTTACTTATCTCTGAATATCACAAGCAAAACAACAGAATAAGTAAACGATTACGATCAAAACAGGAAAAGGACATGAATACAAAATTAAACGCAAGGGAAATAAACGAAGAAAATAGTTCAATTAATTGATATACAGCTTGGTTCTATTATTATTATCAGACGAAATATGCCGACTCCCCTGAGAAGAGTACTCTGACCTTGCAAGGATGTTCATTAACTGCCTTGAATAAAAGACATGTTACCAGTTTGTGTCTGTGCTTAGACAACAAGACTGCAGTTGCTCTGTCATTAAGAATAGAACATAACTAATTAACTTATCTATTTTCTTCTGATTAAAATGTCAAACGGATAAGACTTCTTTCTTCGAATGCTCTCTCTTTCCGATATTTACTGCACTAAATCAAATATTGCAGTTTTTGATAACTCTGAAAACAAAAGATTCGAATTGTTCATGTCTTCTGACCTCGAGGCCATCAATTATCATTTTTCACATGCTTTTTTCACTCTATTAAGTTTGCAGAATTTTTCATTAAATAAATGATAGTAACTCTTAATAGATACGCGGATTTGCAGTGGAATGTTTTTAAGTGCATCAAAGTAATTTTGTAATACAATCCAGACCTTTCCTGTATAGAATTAGAGGAAAAGAATCACTACTTTAATTTACTATAAAATACAATCATCTTTTCAACGGGGAACTTGTGCGTAAATGATGCACGCATCCAAGCGCATCCCGTGCCCGTAAGTTACAATGAAATGTTTCTACGCGTTGATTAAAGTTTGGGGTATTTTACAAGGACAGTTCAGAATATACATGTGTTCGAAATCATTATTGTGTAAGAATCGAAATAATAAATGCTCCCTGTATTGTATTGTTAATTTACAAACAGTCGGTCGTTCGGATGCAAAAAAATCAAATCACTCATGATTTTATAACTACGCATCCAAACTCCTGGTTGTATATCTACGATATCATACAGGGACATATTTACTACTTTTAACTAACCATAACTTGACCATCATCAGTCTTATTATTATTGTAAATATAAAAATCATCATGATGTTCACCTTATCAAGAAATAATATTTCGCCTATTTTGCAATGTTTATTTATTTTATTTTATCTGTTTACACTAGAAATAACACAGAACACGTTATTTCTCATACATTGGCAAACAATTAGTTCTGTTTAGAGCATCTTATTTAATACATAATTGTTGAAGGGTAATATAACTTTAAAGTCCCAGTAGCACAATTACATGTAGCTCTTATTTTACCAAGAAAGATGGCTTACCGACAGAAATGACCTTTATTTGTACCTAAAACATTCCTAACTTTGTCTTTAAAGCTATAAGTACATATTAAAAATATAGGGCAGTAATTTTTTCAATGATTTTGCAAAAAATAAGAAAGACCTTTTCGTAGATAAACGACTTGAATACGAAATAAAGGCATACATGTATACCTGTATTGTTTTAGAGTTATTATATCATTATCCTATCATTAAATACATTTTACTATATCAGTAAATTCAAAGTGATCCTGGAACTTTAATGCCGTAATTTATGTTCAAAACGTATTTTCAATTAAACAAATTTCCATAGAGCTCTTTAAGTCATGTTATTAAGCCGCCACGCTTTATTTACGACCAACAAATTTACGAACATTTGTTTACATATTTCAAAAGTCTTGCTTCTGATTAGCGTTGAAATACCGTGAAATCATTCTCGCTTACTTGACTGGTTAGTGATTACGTTTATTATATACTAAAGTTATTCAAATATTTGGCGTAGTAGTTGCTTTTGTTCTGGAAGAAATTTCTCTTTTCTGATGATCATTATTTATTGTTCCTTTAAGACATTCTTATATTAATAACCCAATCATCATGAAAATTTGTCAGAATATTTGTCTTAATATTTTCTTGATCAAGTTATATATGTAATTAGAACTTGGGTAACCTTGCTTTTATAACAAACCTATATTCTCAAATTAAAGAAAAGCCTAACCTTCTTGAAACTCTAGAGGAAAGTTTGATATCCAATCTTCATGAAGATTTTATTTCGGATAATTTCAATCTGTGTAAGGTTTTGAAAGTTTGTTTCTTACGTTTGACAAAATTGATTTCAAACAGTTTGTTTAAGCGGGCTAAAGTTGTAAACATCAGTTAAAGCTGAAACTAAATGACTACGGTGTAATTTATGTATAGACTTGCATCTGTATTCCCCACAGTTCCCTAAAAAACCCAAAATATGCATTATTGTACCAAATAAAAAAAAAGGTTTTACAATATGAATTGGAATAATTTTTCAGATTTACGGTGCGTGAACGCATGTTCTGTATTTCTTATCACAAGAAGCTTCATTAACGGTCATTTTAATGAACGTTTCTAAAAATCTGTCATTGTCATTTGTGTACTAAGTATAACTTAATTAAAACTTAACTTAAGTTTTCCTTTCCTTTTTGGCGCCGCGATGTTAATACATTGAGCTTTACACAGAACATTCATGAAAATGTATGATTATGAACATACATGAACACTTATCTCCTTTTTCAGTGGTATTGTGTATATATTATCCAAAATTTATTCATATAGCAGAAATCTAGCAGCATTTAAATCGAAATTAATGAAAGGTTGTCAAATGATAAACGTCAAATTAGTAGATCCTATAGCAGAATTCCATTAGACTCTGAATGTAATGCTTGTTTATTACGCAATAAGACAGTAAACCCATCTTGCATCTTAAGAATGGCTTAGAAAGCATCACATTTATAATGTGTGTAAGACTGTCACTTTAGTATAATATTTCATATAAATGATACGTTACAATTAGGAATTGTTACGACAATCCATTATAATATTGTTTGTACTCTAAGAAATGGTATAATAATAAACTAAACGTGACACGTTCTTATTCAAATTATAAAAATAAGATTGAAAGAATAAGATTCCCTGTAAGAGATTAAACTGCTCAAGGAAAGCTACTCGAAAGTAGTAAGTAATTTTTATAAGTATAACTGGTGAATAATGTTATGATATACCTTTTCTCTTAAGTTTGGCAAAATGATACATAATGGAAATTTCTACTACTGGTAATATTTTATAAGTCTAATGCTTTTAAAGCTTTAGCTAGTCTTAATTTGTAATTACTCAGAGAGTATGACTGACAGGGAGGGCAATTGTTTGAAATGTAGAATGTCGTGCTAATTTGTTACCTAGGTATGCATCAAAAGTCGTTTTTATCACAACAAAAAATTGAGCAATGGATCAATTTTTTTGTAATTTCAGCAACCACAGTTGCCCGTTTATTATCCCCGTCATCATGGAGGGGGGGGGTGGGTCGGAGAGCGGGCATCCCTTATCCCTATTTAAAAAGTTATATACATATAAATCAACAGATTACAAAAAGAAAAAAGAGCTAATTTTGAGACCTGGTCAGAAACACTATATTTGAGTTGGTGGTGGTTTTTGTTGTTTTTTCTTGCGTAAAACAATACATGTTAATATAATTTTTAAGCTTACTGTCCTGATAAATCTGTTGACAGTCTTAAAAAGATCTGTTTTTTTGAACAAATTCATGTCTATAGTAATTACATGTTGTTTTGTAGGTTTTTTTTTTAGAAAAATATAGTACGAGAAGGAGCTGACTGAGATACAGTCTCAAAGTTATAATACTGCTCAAGTGAGGAACTCCTAGTAAATAATACTATACAACCATATTTTCTCAGAGTGTACAAAAAATATCAGTCAACTTTTAACAAAGAAATATTTATGACTGAGCCAGTCAAAAAGACTTTACTACCCTGCAACCATGCCCAATAAGAACAGAACTGCTACATACTGAAATTTAAGTAACTATAACTTTAACGACAATGGCTTTTCAATGATAAGAAATCATTGGTTAGTGTATTTTAGAAAACGGCAATGATCCGATTGAGCAGTATTATCATTCTAAACATATTCTTACTTAAGTTTTGTTAGAGAATTTGTTTTTCTTAATTAATCAACTTCAGCAAGGAAAAAATGTAGACACAATCTTATATATTAAAGATTATAGTAAAGTAAAATATGCTTACTACATGTATAGTAAAAATATGCTATGATGTGCAAAGGTGTACAATGTACTTACATTTTCAAATATGTCCCCTTATTTACATTATGTACAAAAATAAGTTGATGTTGAAAGAATATCCATTAAAAGAAAGTTTACTGTTCTAGATGCAACTAAAATAATTCAAGACTGTAGGCTTATTTTTGAAATAGTCTACCAAAAAGTAGGCAGAGAAAAAAAAAGATTCAAATTAAAAAGAGGTTTAGGGTGCAAACTACTAGGGTTTCCATCTTACCATTACAAACTAATATCTGTAAATAATTTTAGGAGTTTTTCAGTTGTTGGTGGACGGCTCAGCATACATAACACACACTCAAAGAGAGAGGAGAAAAAATATATAGACATTTCTCAACGCAGTTTCATTTCTCTAGGATTGTTCCCATGAAAAAAGTTAAATAAACATGTTCCGATGTACTTTTTTGTTTGCCAATTGCATTGACAACATATTTAACCTTGACAAATACTATTCTGAAACCACGAAGGCTTTAAATTTTTCCCATGACTTTTCGAACTCGTTGTATTTGGAAGTTTGTTCCGCATTATATTTTTCAATTTTATAATTGGTGACAATCTGATTTCTTAAATTTTCTATACTAGGCCTTAATTTTTTTATCCTGCTATAATATATGTGATATTTTGCATATAAAAATTAGTTTGTTTAATACCGATTCAAATCCTGTATTACCAAAAAGGATATCTGACACAGTCCAGTTTTGAAACATAATATTACATTTATTCTTGATATAAGATTGAAACTGTTGCCAAAATTGCTTTGTTACTTCACAGTCTAAAAATAAATGAATCAGAGTTTCTGGCTCGCCTTGACAGAATGTACAGTGATCTTCATTGATGATATTCATTTTTTTCAACAAATAATTTGTTGCAAGAATTCTATGATTTATCCTAAACTGAAACCATATCATTTTCGGGTCTTTTTGTAAGTTTACGGACCATATCATATATGGAGTTACTTTCGAAAAAAATTGGTTCTGTACTGGCTCTTAATTCGTTCTTCCATTTTTGTAAAGAGTCTGGATAGTGGCCTTCATTTAGCATTAATTTATATATTGACCTACATCCTTTTTATCTTTTTTAATAATTGCCAGACTTTGAGGAATGTGCATGTTATAGTTGATTTTCGTGAGCAAATGTTGAAAGTCGTTAACTTCAAGGAATTCCTGTATTGCATTCACAATACCCCTGTATTCTAAGAATTACTTCTTATATTAAAAGGTATTAGAAAAGTCATTAAAAGTAAAACATTCACCCTCTTGGTTTAATAAATCCCCAACAAACAGAATTCCATGTGATATCCATCTGTTTAAACAAACACTTGAATTACCAACTTTGATTCCTGGAATCAGCCACAAATGAATGGACGAGCATTGTTTGCTATTTTCTGGTTTTAATTTTGGGGGGAGAGTATAGTAGCTGTATAAAACATCTTTCCAGAAGGGATTGATATCCTGATGAAGTTTTCTCTTAATAAAATCTGTTCCAAATTTAAAAATACTGCTTACATAGGGACAAGTACTATCTATAAAATTACTAAATTTGTTATTAGAGTTAACAAGTCTTCTTAACCATGTCGCCTTTAAACTATTAATAAAACATTTCAAGTCAATCATTTTCAAACCACCAAATTTATAGTCTTGTGTTATTATATTTCTTTTAACTTTATCTCTAGAATCATTCCACAAAAAATTGAAAAACATAGTTTGTATTTTGTTAATCTTAGCCAAAGAGGGTTTGGGATACTCAAAATCAACTGATTTAGTTTTGCAAGGGCAAGTGATTTAATTACTACTATTTTACCAATTGGGGAAAGAATTCTTTTAGACCAGTTTGCAAATAGTTTCTTGATTTCCTCAATTTTTAACTCATAATTCAGGTCTACAATTTCAGATAGATCATTGGTAAATTTGACACCTAGAACTGTGAAAGTTTTATTATTCCATGTCAAGTTATATTCAGGACAGAGAATGGTATTACTGTTCTTTCGTGAACCGAACCAGATAACCATTGTCTTCTCTGCATTAATATTAAGGCCAGAGAGTTTAGCATAGAATTTTAAGGTTAACATTGTGTACTTTAGTGATTTATTTGTACCATCAAGAAACAAACTAGTATCATCAGCATACTGAGATATCTTATATTCATTTCCATGTATTGTAATACCTTTGATATTTTGGTTATTTCTTATTAATATTGAAAGTACTTCAGCACATAGAATGAACAGGTGCAATGGATCAATTATCTAGAGCCTGGAATCTAATTCTTGAAATTTCATGCAATGGCTAAATAATATTTACTGTCAGAATGCACATTTCAAACAACAAAGTTTCGGTCCAATCGCATATTCTTCAAGAACTTTATATTCCAGTTAACTAAGATCATAAACGTATAAAAAACCTTGAAACGTATTTTCAAGAAACTGGAATCTTAACACGGTCAATCATAAACAAGAAAAACGAAAAGGTATTATTTTATAACACTCAAGAACGAATGAAGTACACGTACTATTACCAATTGCAACACTTTAAAATGGCACAATCTTTCTTAAATTGACATGGATTTTGAAGTCTTACGGATATTAAGAAATTAACTTATTTATGATGTACATCATGCAATATAGTTGTTCGAATTTACTAATGATAAATACATAAGACATTCATCCGAAATACTAGATAACATTTTATTAGCGATTTCTTGAGCTCAATTAATTGAAATATTCATAACTCGTTTGGATACCTGTAAGGTTCTGCATCTTCTACCACATAAAATAAACATTTTGATGCAAGTTTGATGAAAACTTTTTAAGCATTATGATATAAACTCGTTTCATCTTGTCTATTTGAGATAGATAGAATGACCGAATGAACTGCCGATGGCGTCAGAGTGCTAAAGACTGAACAAAACGTATTGACAGAATTGGGCGAGATTTTTTTATTGTGTTACTAGATCCCAATAAACATGCTTTAAAGAGTTTTAATAAATGTGTAGCTTTTTTCTAAGAGTTTCGCTTGAAGCGCAAAAGCGATACGTGAGTGCCATATATACATGTAAATTAACGTCATTGAGTTTACCGAGCTGCGGCTAAAACAATTGGAACAGATTGATTACAATGTACAAAGAAATAGGTTGTCAAGAGTAAAATTACATACGACGAGTGCCAAAGGGGACCTGTACTTTAAGATAGCTTTGTCTTCCAATTCGAAACAAGCGTTATTGGATTTAGTTTGTAGAAATCTGAGATACTGTGAAACATTACAGCCAAATTTATTAGAATGTTATAACAAATGAGTAAAATACAAATAAGCTTTTAGTGTTTTTTTCAAAACCTTGTTATGGACAAGGACAACTTTTACGTCATGAACGGACGGTCAAAACTTAGACTGATGAAAGAGATTAAAGTGCAAGAACTTGTATGTCACTTGCTATGCAAAAAAAAAACTAAAACCTTTAACTTCTATATACCTAGCCACTTTTCACATGACAAATTGTTGTACAAAAATACAACAATAAAAGTTCTCCATCCTACACTTGAAGCTGAAATATACCGTATTTAGATTTACGATTCCTAATATTGATACGTGTTAGAAATTAAATTAAAATAAAATAAAATATATACTTGATTTGGTTTCAAGAACTTCTCTAGTAGACTAGCAAGGTCATTTTGATAAAGATATGGCAAACAACGAGAGCTTTAGGGTATTGTTTAAAAATAATCAATACTGTTTAACTTTGTTGGAGTATTGATATTTTGACATACGACGAAAGGCATATTCTGATATTTCGTCCCTTGAAACATTTATTTAAATATGGATTACAAATGATTTGGTGTCCCCTGCGAATAATCAGCGTCTTATTTTTAAATTAATTTAAAGTGACCTATTTCTCCATCGAAGGAAATAATAGGTAGTTATAAGGTATCTTTATGCTAAACATTTTATTGGCAAAACGATTCTTAAAAACATTATATTTCTACTGTCTTTCTTTGTAATTTGATATCTATGGTAGCAGTACACGTATCTTTTAACAAAAGTGCAGCAGTCAATGCTAAAAGCAAGGCAATGAATTGGCAACAGTGTAACAGTCCATGCTGAAAGCAATGAATTTGCAGTACATCATCAGAGGTTAGCGTTCAGGTTATTACTCTTCTTGTCAGTCTAAGTACTGGTTTATCATGCTATTTCTAAGAGTGATCCAACATTATTACTTCTTCCATTATTTCTGTAATAGCCTTTATAGTTAGCTCGTACATGACTGACAAGATCAAAACTAAATGTCATTATCGTAGTTGGATACACTAGTAAATTGTTTATTCGGAAAACAAAATCGCCCTAGGACGAAGATCTGTTCATTCCGTGGTCAGCCAACCTATGGTTTAGAGTTAGAGTGGTGCACGGTGGTTATTTACCTTACTTTGCTTTAAAGCTACGGACAATATAATGGAAAGTACCACTTAAGGATAGAAATGTATGGATGTCATCTTCTACAGCTATTAATACACTTTAAGCGTATCCCTTTAAAAGCATATAGAAATTTCAACTAAACAATTAAGCAAAAGACCCTGAAAAAAAGTTTCCGCCCAAATAATACATTGTCATTATTAAGATAACCAATATCAAAGATGACTTTCGCAAAATTAAATCATGTATCTTATGACGCGTGGTAAATAAGAAGGCAGGAAACAATAAAAATATTATATCACGAAGACTCCGCCACATAAGACAACTCATTAATTAAGACTTACGCTTAAACATCTTTAGCTGATTCAGAGAAATTGATCACCTACAATGAAGAGAACTACTCACAAGTTTTCCAAAAAAGAAGCAAAAGATGAAACTCAAGATTAACACAAAAAAACAACAAAAAAGGCAACAGGAAACTCGTCATAAAATGGTAAATAGCTTAGATGGCCCTACATCGCTCACCTGGCTACCATGGGCTGTAATAAGAGGTCATTAATAGCAGAAAGAGTGTCAATATTGATCTGGGGCTCATATTTGGGGGGGGGGGGGGGGGGGGTGTTTGGGGGGGGGGTGTTTGTTTTGGGGTGGGTGGTTGGGGGGGTGTGGGTGTTTTTTTTTTTTTTGTTTTTTTGTTTTTGGTGGGGGGGGGGTTGGTTTTTTTTTTTTTTTTTTTTTTTTTTTTTTTTGGGGGGGGGGGGGGGGGGGGGGGGGGGGGGGGGGGGGGGTTTTGTGGGGGGTTTGTTTGGGGGGGTTTTGGGGTTTTTTTTTTTTTTTTTTTTTTTTTTTGTTTTTTTTTTTTGGGGGGGGGGTTGGTTTTTTTTTTTTTTTTTTTTTTTTTTTTTTTTTTTTTTTTTGGGGGGGGGGGGGGGGGTTTTTTTTTTTGGGGGTTTTTTTTTTTTTTTTTTTTTTTTTGTTTTTTTTTTTTTTTTTTTTTTTTTTTTTTTTTTTTTTTTGTTTTTTTGGGTTTGGGGGGGGGAATTTTTTTTTTTTTTTTTCAAAAAACTTTTTAAAAAACAAGGGATTTTGGAGATATCTGGACCCGGGTGTCATAATTTGAACAAACTTGGTAGAGGTCTACTAGGTTAGCCACATGCAAAATATCTAAGCTCTAGTCCTTCCTGTTCTTGAGAAGAAGATTTTTAAAGTTTTTCCTTTCTGGTGCCATGGCAAACAGATTTCTGCATGGAATGGAATTGTTTGAACAACTTTGAAAGGGCTTCTTGCAAGCAGCATCCCTGCCAAATTATATCATCATTGGCCTGGTGGTTTCGGAAGAGATGTCGCTTAAAGGTAAATGTTAACGCACTTACGACGAACGCCGGACGGAATTTGATCCTAAAAGCTCACTCTGGCACTTTGTGCAAGGTGTGCTAAAAATTGATTGACTGATTTTCATATAAAAAAAATTGTTTGTTAAGCTATTGTATAATTATTGTAAGCTGCAACACATCGCGTTAAACACACAGTAGGCAAATGTGATTATTAGTTTACAGGCAGCAACAACGAAACAGGCATTCATTTAACGTTCTGTTAATTTTAAAAGAGAAAGTAGTGATGAAATACAAAGCAATAGTGGTGCGGATGCTTCGGTAGCGCGTGGTTAGGGTGTTCCTTTCAGCAACGGGAGGTCCCAGGTTCCAATTCAAGCCGGAGCACGAAGTGTATCTTGAGTAAAAAAAAAAAAAAATAATATCAAACAGGGAATGCCACGTACCAAAAACGCAGCCTCCCCAAAACAAGCCCCACAGCACCCAGAAGTGCAGACACTTATACCAGACGTACAACCAGCCGGTAATGGTTAACCACGCTGCAAATATCGCTGCCACTCTCTCGCGAGCGCAATATTTGGAATGAGTTTTGGAAAGCAGTACAATATCTTCGTAAGCGAACTGAAATAAATTCGAATAAACAAGCAAATCGCCAGCACTGATTAATGTTTCTAAAAATGCTTAATTATGTTTACGCTAATGTTCTTTGACAGCCACACTGTGTCTTGTCTGTGCCGGATATGGTGAGTGGGTGTTTTTCCGTTAGATGGCATGGTGCAAACGAATTTATATATTAAATGTAAGAAATAAACAACAACTACTCAAAATAATGTTTACTTGTCTATCTGTCTTAATTTACAATTTCTAAATAACTTCCGAACAAGTAAAAATCTGACAAACACAAGTGCACTGCATTTAACAAAAGAAAATATGGATGTGTTCCCTTGTTTGAAGAATAACAGCCAACAACGAACTTTCATTAAGTTTTTTGATACTACTGATGTGTTCTTATCATTTATTTTTGAGACATACATATACATTTTTGCAAACAATCAAACACTCAAAAATTGTTTTACAGGACAATTAGGTTCAAGGGTAATGTAAAGTATACAAGGTCCTTCAAATGAATAAACAACAACATTAAAAAGAGTAAAGAATTAACAAATAAACAATAGTTGGGAAATTAACAAAGAGAGAAAGTCTTGTCATACAAAATGTTTCTGGTCTACATATTCTTTTATTTTAATTATCTCTTCATTTATATGATTACAGGGTTTGTTATGCATCTTATTTATTGAAATAGTTGTTAAGTTTGGATATGAAATAAACAAGAATATGTAAAAATATATCATAATTGCAAAAGAGCATAGTTATATTTTTTTCATAATGAAACTTCATCCACACCTAATTCCATGAACGGCCATTTTCAATTGATATTCTATTTTGTCATGCATTATTACGATTTCTCATTCCAGCCTTATTCTTGATAAATTCATTCTCAATAATTAATAAACTTTGATGGTTCTTTTCTTTGCTTTGTTTGACAGATATAAAAAAATCAAAGTATTGTAGCATTTATTGTGTTCATTTTTTAGCGTTTGTTTTCCAAAATACCTACATTTATGATTAAAAAACTGAAGAAATGAGTGTATTCTTTCAGTAAGTAATTTCCTTTTGTAAATTATGAAATTCACATAGGTTCAAGCTCATTAAACTTCGAAAGTTCCAACTTGGAAATGACAAAACAAGTAAACGCTGAAACCACAGTAGATGTTTTGAACACATTCGTTTAAAAATATTTATGCCGATTTATTTTCCTTATTGAGAGATACATGTACCTAACAAAAACAGCAGATTCTTAATTTTTACTAAGAGAGTTAAAAAGGGTTTCTCTGATTTTCTCCATATGCAATGGAAAAAAATCTGTGATACATATTCATCAATGTTGGTTACAACTTTGGCACTGTTCATATTTCAAGAAAATTGAATCAGTGATTAATGTCTTCTTAAATTTATGAAGGTCATTTTTAAGGTCAATATCATTTTAAGTTTGCCTTTAATAAAAATCCATTTCTTGGATCGTTTTATCGTTTTTCACGTAATAAATATTTATTCTGGATATTTCTTAGTTTCGAAATCTATTGTGAATGAATAATTATTCTCACTTTTTTACACAATATATGCTTCTTATGAATTATTTTACAATCATCCTGTTTTATTAAGCAATTTCAGTTTATTCAAGTTACAATCAATTATCAGTTTTCCTCCAACATTTTAAAAAGGGTTCGATAAAATGTTACCTAATGGACTGCTATTTTCGTTTTTAAGTCGATTTATCCAGCCTGACATTAAAGAATTACATGTAAGAAACATGTATATCTATTTATCATTTTAATTATAACTTGGCTATAATAGTTTAATTCTAAAAGATTTCTTTTTATATTCTCTTGATTGGTATCCCATAAAATGTTATATTTTGTTGTACATTGTATTAATATGATATGTTCTAGTTGTTTCTGAAAAAACTATTTTTTTATTTTTTTTTATTTTGAAGAACTGTTAGAAGATATATTAGTTTTGGGTTAACAAAGGTCTTTATTACTGTAACCTTTCCTAGGAGGGTAATTTTACGGAGTTTCCATCGTTTTTTTTATACAAAATCTGAAACTGTCCAATTTGGGCTCTAAATTAATTTTCAGTTTCTTTCTATATCGTTTGTAAATGTCATTCCTAAAGCGTTTGTGAAGTCCGAAGACAATATAAAATTTTGATAGAGGTTAAAAGTTACATTTGTCTGGCTTTGCTAATGATCAAATGCGTAGTTCTGTTTTTTTTATCAAGATTTAAATTCAACCCAGAGAGATATTTCTAAAGTTATTGATAACCTTTATTTATTTCTCTAGGGATTTTCTTAAATCTCCTTTATGAACGTTGCGTCATCTGCCAAAAAAACTTTCTTAATTTCCGTTCCATTTGTCTTTAAACCTTAGCTTTGATATTATAGTTACTGAGCGACTAGAGGAGAAAGAGCAAAGAAAATGGACATCCTTGCAGTAAACCTCGTGTTTTGAAAAGGGTTTGATATATAACATTGTGAATGACATAATAAAATAATTTCAACAATTTGATAAAGGTATTATAAAAATTAATTCTTTCTAAGCATTTTAAAACCAAACTGAGGTCTTTGCTATGAAAGGTCTTTCAGTAAACCTGGTTTATTATTTGACTTGCAAATGTTATTTTGTCACAAGGATAATCTGACATTTTCACCTATATATCTTTGTTACATTTGTTGCTACATTAGTAAACTTGTCCAGGAAGAGCTAATACGTCCTTACAAGGCCGAGGCTTACTCCATTTCGGGGCCTCAAAAAAGATGTCCTTACGAATCTGTGCTGAAATTTTATGAATGAATATTTTTATATATATATTGAAGTAATTCTACAATATACAGAAAAATACTGCATTATGATTTCATTTAGAAATCATTATACTAAGAATACTAAAGATAGAAATTAAGCTTCAGGAAACTCGGATATAAACATTTATCCCAAACTGGTGTCATTATTCTGTTTATTTATCTCAAGTACATACACTGTATGTCACCAGTAACAGCAACAACAAAAGGAAGCATCGATTTCATCACGACGACAAGTATTTAGCATAATGAAAGAATTAATCTAACAAGTAAACTAAAGGAATGAAATATCCCAATTAAGTGATGTTCATATTGGTTCTATTGTCTTTTCCAGACACAATCTGTCAGCTTCCGCGAGAGAGATATAAACTTATTTAAGGATGTTTATAAAATACCTCATGAATAGTTGATGAACTTATCAGTGGCTGTTGCCCGGAAATTATTGAGACATTCTGAAGTGATAATAAAATTTCATACTCCGTCCTTTAATGTATTGCATTCATGTTTAACGGCCCTCCACATGCATGTATTTTTAAACTTTCTAATTTGGTCATCTTACTTGTTTTTTTAATGATGATTGTCAAAATAAGACACAGTTTTAAACTGAAGGAATGTATCGTTTTGAACATGTAATACTTTTTTCACGATACTTTCAGATTATTAATGATAAGTTAAACTCAAACACTGTCATACATATATGACAGTTTTATAATTTTCAGCTTTATGTCATACACATGTATGACGCCTCACTCTTATATCATATTATTAAATCATTTATGCATGTCTGTTATTCTTATAAAAACGATGTTGCACTCAATCAATTTTGCTTCATGTCTGTAATTCAAGTTGAAGCCTAAATCGAGAATGTCTCGTTTCGCTTGAGAGGTTGCTTTGCTTTAGAAATGAGTAAAAGGAATGCATATTTTTAAATTTTTAAAAACTTGATATTATTTGGAGAATTAAGAGCCAATTCGCTTTACTCCTTATTGTAATTTCATACAACTCAATTGCTTGGAATTCTATGTTTCAAGAGCCTACTTAAAATTATTAATCTGAAAAAGCTTATGTTTCCTCATTTCCTAATTGTGTTTATTTCTAGTCAAAATCGTATCCGGTGACCAAGTGCTGTTTAAGACAAGTTTTTTCTCTCTTTGGAATTGGCATTGACAACGCGTTTATTAGCATAGTATATTACAATATCAAAATTCAACTTTTCAATCGAGAATAGATAAATAAGTATAAATAAATAAATGAATAAATAAATAAATAAATAAATATAAATAAATAAAGAAATTAACACATTGTAAGTAAAGTACATAAACAACGTATAGCGTAGATAGTGTCCATATATTCAATAAATATCATGTCAGCAAAACTTTGTAGATAAAGTTTAAAAGAAAAGCTGTGTTCTGTTTTTAGTCACTAAATGGGTTTGTGCAACACATAAATCATAGAATAGTGTTTTATTCATATTATGGAATTTCTGTCGTCTAAGACAAGTTAGCGTGTAAAAGGTCAATTATTTGAAGGAATACTGAAGCTGAACCTTATCCTACTCAAAATAAGATTCCACACATACACGATAAATATTTAAATTGATACCAACATATAGAGCACACTTGATAAAATCGATAACTATTTCGCATCAAGCCAAACTAATGCTACATGTAGTTGATTTGACATTTTATTATCCTTTTCAAACGTACAAATCAAAATATTGTCTTGGAGGTGACATTTTATAAGCTATCTCAAGCGTTTTATTGAACTGTATCCTAAAAACAGAAATTGATGTTGAAATTGTCATATTTCTGACGCAATTCTTAAAATGTATTTAGCGTAATTCGAAATAATTGAGGAAATGTTGTGCCTTTTCATGTATGTTCAGTTATTACTGTTCCAAGTTTTATAAACTTCGTCATAATTGCTTTTTTGCAGAAGGTTAAGCTAAAGTTCAAACAACCGACACAATCGCTATAGTTCATTAAATTAATAGTTGTATTATTGTATATAAATCCTTGTATGAGCTATTTGAAAGTTCGGAACAGGTTGTTCAAGTTAGGTTGTACTATCCTTCCAAATAGCAATATTATACCACAGTCAAATATTAAGATGCTTAATTGCTATTGGAACTCTTGAAACATATTATAAATTACTTAAACCTAATTCGTTCTCTTTTAAGAAGAAAGAAATGAAAATTAATTATAAATTACAAAGAAGGTGGATTACTTAGTTTTGACAATATTGAAGTAAATTCAGCTATATTTAATAGAAATAGAACTGTCCAAACTATTTTTTCTGTAAGTATAGATCAGTGATAAATGTCATTCTTAATATTCTGATGGTAAATTTGATTTTTAACATCACTTTAAAATGTCTTATTGTTCATTTTTATTAAAAACATTGTTAAATGTCATGTGTCTCAATTTTATACTTGCTATTCATTTTTTTCACACTTTATTGTCATGAATGTGTAAAACAAAGATCAAGCTCGGTATTTAGTCGAACCAACTGGATAGACACAAGCATTATAGTGTTTGAACAAATATATATTTTTATGGCTTTGGTTCGTTCCCTTGGAACTTCATATTATCCCTGTTTTTAGTTAACCTTTCCTTTCGAACCAAGTGTAAATACACGTCTTAGGTTTTCTTTCCCTTAAAGCAATATGCAGAACAGCTTTTGTTCACGTTCTATAGAAGATGTTATGACAGGCATGCGTCTTTCGATTAGTTTAAGTACAAACAACTGTTAAAATTTAGATGTGGTTTGTTTGAATTTGACTGTGTAATTCATTTCAGTTTTACTGCCATCAGCATATGCTTTGAGCGGTAAAGATAGAAGTACATGTAGTACGTAATCAACATTGACTGCATCTATAAAGTGTTCGTAAAGTAACGAAGTAATAAAGTTGTGAGTGATGTTTTGTCTAGAAAGAGTTTGAAGTTAACATAAGACCGTACATAATGCACTGGAAAATGAATATCTAATATCCTTTGATTTGGGTCTTAAACTGATTTAGTCTAGCCTAGCGCGTTAAACTCCTACACAGGGAACAAATTACCAGAACTTTTCTGCAATCAGGAGAAAAAATATTATGTAACGGTGAGAATACATATAGATATTTTATCGTCGGTAGTCATTTTCTAGGTCTAATCGCATATTTAAATACCCGTAATTCTGCTTTATGGTTTTAGTGTAGACAGTGAAATTACCTGAGTGTACATAATAACACTGTAGCTCGGTAAAATTAAAACGATTGCTTTATGATCTGATTGTATTTAATGAACATTTACTGCATTGCTAAATAAGAACTTTATTTTTTCATGTCGTCTTTAGGAGTAAACTTAAATGGTAAATTGTATAATAATGAATATTTTCTAAAAGAAAACTATGGTATATAAGTGATTAGATTAAAATCTACTTTACTTTAATGTTGTGCTATACACTGGGACAGTTTGATCTAGTTTTGGTGGACTGATTCTAGAACAAAACACTGAGATATTAATATGTAAAAGACATATTTCAGGGCCTGGTGACCAGGCGAATCAGTCATCCACTGGCAGAAACATAACATGTGCAAACATTTTAATCAGTGGTAAAACGTAGATTCGTTACTGAAGGAAAATTACTTACAGGTATATCCCCGGAACAAGTTTGAGAAAGAATTATTAAAATCAAACTACTATCTTTCAAAACAATGATATCTAAAAAAATTACAATACAATACTCTTAAGCTGGTACTTGTAAATCTTCAAAAAGTCAACGCTTGCCATTGATCATCTATAAACACATTCATTGGTAATACCTTGTTTCTTTAGTTATTTATCTCTTTTTAATTAAAAGCAACCTTTGAATAAGTATATCGGACTTCAAATATTTTATTATACATGTAATTCAACTGAAATATTTTTAATTTGCTCTTCGATAAAAAGCGGTATATCTTATACAAAGGGGAAAAGATAACAAAAACTATATGAACAAAATAAACATGCTACAAAAACGAGTTGCAAAAATTATCTTAAATAAGCCGATGAAAACGCCAACATTAGGGCTATATAAACAATTAAAATGGCTTTCTTTTACTGATAGGTGTAAATACCACACTGCTGTTCTTGTGTATAAAGTTATGAATCATATGTCGCCATCATATATGTCAGAGATTTTGATATTTTCCAAAAATGAAAAGCATAATCTGCGATCTTCTGTGCACAACGATCTTGTTTTACAAAGAATACCTCGAACCAATTATTATAAAGATTCATTCTCGTATTTTAGTATGAAAGTTTGGAATGATATTCCGTTTGATATTAGAGGAATTCCTGAACTCAAAACATTTAAATACAAATACAAGAACTATCTATTAAGTAACACTTAACAACTACAGTTTGGACTAAATTTTTGAGTGTCTGTCGTATCAAAAGAAAGTTTCAACAATTTAAACAATTTTTGTCTCACTTTTGCATATCTAACTTTGGCAAACAAATATACTATTTGAAAAATATGATTGTTCAATTGAAATGTATAACTAGCAAATCATATTTTGTTTCATAATGCTTTATCGACGGTATGTTGTTGTTGTTGCATTTT
This sequence comes from Saxidomus purpurata, assembly GCA_022818135.1. Taxonomy (NCBI): domain Eukaryota; kingdom Metazoa; phylum Mollusca; class Bivalvia; order Venerida; family Veneridae; genus Saxidomus; species Saxidomus purpurata. The sequence goes on from JAFMSR010000001.1 coordinate 39,456,269, forward strand.
AATTCTTCTTTTATATTGTTGAAGGCCATATGGAAATAAAATTGTTCTAAATTAAAAATTTACTTCTACAAATATATTTCCGCACTAACTTTTGGTCTAAATTTTTGAGTGTCTGTCTTATCAAAAGAAAGTTTCAACAATTTTAACAATTTTTGTCTTACTTTTGTCATATCTAACTTTGCAAAAAAATAGACTTTTGAAAAATATGATTGTTAAATTGTAAAAATGTATAAGTAGTAAATCATATTTTGTTTCATATTTCTCTATCAACGGTATGTTATTTTTGTTGCATTTTAATTCTTCTTTTACATTGTTGAAGGCCATATGAAAATAAGATGTATTTTGATTTACATGTAAATCCTTGTATGTCTGATACGTAACCTTCATGAAATAAAGATTTTATTATTATTATTATTATTATAAATCTGCTGTTATGGTCGCTGACTAGGAACAACTAAACCTCTCACTCATTGATGGTCCGCAGTCGGCCTCCTGCTACCAGCCTGATCATCGTCAGTTTCTTTAGAAGGAATGCGTCGAATTCAGGCCCTCAACAGTTTAGAAAAATGCCCACGTGTAACTTTGATCTAAAATACGTTAAATCCAAAGAAAAAGCTTTTCTTAAAATTTAAGAGTCATCATTTTATTTTTTGCGTTAAAAAACAGCAATCACATGCGCACACTCTTTAATATGATATGGTTTGAATACTTGTGGTAAGCGCGGTTTGGTATATAAATACCGGCAATTATGTATGTCAGAGAGGTACATCAACATACTTTTCTATTTTCTTATGCTATTTAATGCCCTACTTACCTTATTACCTAAATTACTTGGTAAATTGCGTGAATAAATAAATAAATTGTTTATGCTACACGTAAGTGTTAGCGCTCAAATCACGTCTAAGCTGGATGAGAAATGTTTTGTCTGGAACAAGGTAAAATGCTTATTATCATCTTCAAGCGATTGTAAAATGCATTTGGAAAGGTATAAATACCACGTAAAAGATCTCATCAAATATTGAAAGGGTTCATAAACTTTAAGGCAGGGCAAGCATTGATAAAGCGTGGCTAGCGTTCTGGACTACCAATCCGGAGGTTCCCGGTTCGAATCCCGACCGGGGCACTGGAAATTTCAGAAACACTTTTCAGTGTTTCCCATCAATCTAGAGATGAACTGGTTAGAAACCCAGAGGTAGTCCCACGTGTATTGGTGCTATACACCGTGGATGTAAAAGAATCAAGGGGTCTATTCGTAAAAGAGATAGGGTCTGGTACCCGGATTTCCTTGTATCTGCATATATCTCTCTTAAACCGTAGGAGTCTTAGTAAGTTCACCAAGGGAGAAGTCCCATGGTCTTCCGGGACTTATTAACAATAAAAACACTTCAAAGAAGATCCTCTGTGAAAACATATGAAGACCTGACTTCAAAGACGCAATTGCAAGAAGATGTTATGTGCGCAATAATGCCAAAATAAACTACTTACTACACTAAGTGTTTAACAAAATTTGATTTAATCTGTATGTCTTATAACTTGTTTATTACTATTTTGTTTGTTTAAATAATCGTTTCTGTTTTGCAGTTATCAAGTGTAAATTAAAATGACAACTTTTTAAAAACTGAATTTAAGTTCATTAACTAAAATCAGAACGCAAATACACCATTCTATTTAAAGTTCACTTTATCAAATACTTATTTGTGGCGACTGTTTTGTCACCTGACATTAAGATAAATTTATGAATATTCCGTTTCGGAAGTATCAGAATTGAAGACCGACAAATGCCAATGTTTTTCAAGATAAATTCAATGCTTCTAGCAGCCTAAATGCCAGCTGTACTTTTCTAAAACAAGATAAACAATCTTTACTAGTTAATTTCGAGCACGAGGATTCCGGAAGTATTACTAAGATTACAGTTTGAAAATAGACGCTGTTTCTGTGATTCGAGCAGAAAGTTCAATTACTCTTAACGTAGCTATATAGCTTTCCAATTAGGTATTAACAAGAAGCGATGGAATTAGGTTTGACATGTGGAAAGTAAGACTTCTCCTACGAAAAGGTTTCTGTGGCACATTTTATTCACGCCAAGGACATTAAATCACTGTTAAGAAAGTTTTAATTTAATCTGAATTTTCAAAGTTTCCTTGCGTGTCTCTAGAGTCTTCAATTAAGTCTCTGTTTTACAGCCACTTTCGCCTATACATTTGTTTTAACATATCTCTTTGCTCTATACTGACATTTACTTTTGAAAGAAAATATTAGAATTGATATTAAATACTGCATAAGACAGATACTCTATTACCACCCAAATGCAATTTAAGGTCCGAATACTTGTTTAAGAAGTTAACATCGTAGTGCAAATTTAAAATATTTATCTAGAGTTCTGAAAGTCATTCAGCAAAGAAAGAGTTGTCTTCTATGTTTTAACCACATGGTCTTGAAAATTTGTGTTCAATTTTACTCGTATTATGTATAGTCGATTGCCTCATTGGTTGTTTGTAGTGTAAAAGGTTACAAGTTGCTCTTAAAATGAATTAACACACATGCTGCTTTGACTGCATCTAAACAGTTAAACTGCAAGTTATTCAATTTCTTAGAGTACACAAGAGTAAACATGGGGTTTAGTACATGTTGACATGCCACAATCACCATATACATTCTATATTTTACCTTGGTTCAATATCAAAGAATACCGAATATTTTGTTTGTTTTGCAAATGCAACTCCATGAATTTTAAAGTAGTTTGTTTATGTCTGGACGTCTTCGCTTGTCACACCATTTTGAATGTATAATGGTATTATAAACGAATATCTGAAAATAGGTATCTACATGCTGCTACATAATAATTAGCTTACATTATGTGTAAAAGATGTTATGCGTAATTGTATGTTAGTAAGATACATATATCTCCACTTTACTACATCAGTCATTGGAAAAATGAAGATGATGAACATTCTGCATTTTGAATACGGAGATTAACACAATGGTCTTCACAGATTTTGTCTGAATATTGTACTTCAGCAAGGAATGTACACTTGGTTAAGGATGACAAGCGCATTTTTTATCAAACATGTTGATAGAAGGTTAATGACCTAGCCAATTTTATTGACAGCATTATTTTCTGATGTGGACCTATCGTTGCCTAATCATCCCACTTCAGTGTATTCACCTATTGATTCCTTTGGCAAGAACTACAAAGCATTTTGTCCATTATTACAAACCATCAGACTTGACCATATTGTGACCCCGCGATCATGTTATAAACATCACACTCGTGCACATAGCTCAAATAACTGTTCATATTACAGACATTATTTAAAATCTTATCAAGACCGTCAGTGACATTTTTGCACTTTGTTGACGACGTTGTTACTTGCACCTTTAATTAAAAATGATGCCATGTATCAGAAGGAAGTGAAAAAAGGTTATTAATAAAGTTATAGCTTCTTGTAGTATGCATACCTAACAAATTGCAACAACACTTTAAATGTCAACTGATTTAACAATCAGTGCAAGGCTAATCTTTCAGAGAGCAACTGTTATCATATAGTGCTTTGCTTGGAAACAGTTCAAAGTTTATATTACAATGTCAAATACGTAGACAAAAAACTGATTTCCATTGATTGAGGTCAAGATATCTGATCAGAAAGAAAGTGTTTTTGCTCCATGCCTAATTGTCGTTCATGGTGCACAAACCAAGTGTACATGCAATTGGTTGTACTACAAGGCTATGCAATTTTAATTTTGAATAAAATAAAACGTCTATCCAACATTTTTTCATCAATCTTAGACCATTTATAATTTTCAGTATTTGATAAGATATGTGAAAGAAATAGAGATGTAATTGACAAATTGATTACTAATTTATTTCATGGTTGAATATATAAAATTAATGCTATTCTACTTCATGTAATTTGTACAGCACCAACTAATACTATATTGCTAGGAAATGACTCAGATTTAAACAAACAAAAATGTGTGATCACAATTCTAGATTCTTTACTGAAGAAGCTTATAAAATATTATATTCTTTTTTCAAGTCCGATAAAATCACGTTTTCATTTGTGGATATGCGCATTGCCATTTTTAAAAATCGAAAGTTTCATATAGGATAACATATAAAACAGTCTCACTTTCAAGAGTTTACAAATAATCCTAGGCAGGGAGACGAAAATTAATCTATATTTTTTTTATCTAAGGCATTTACTAAATGATCGCAAGTTTGCTAATTCCAAACTAGCATTTTAACGTTTTGATTTTTCAAATACTTGTCGTAGTCTTTTACAAAGTGATAAAAGAAGAGCATGCTTTAACTAAAATTATGAGTTCAAACACCTTTTCCAGACTTACCTCCCTTTTGTGTGATATTATTTGTTAGAAAATCAGTTAGCGAATTTTCGGAAACAAGTAGTTTGTAGTTGACATGTACTCTCAAATGTTTTTCCATGATACATTTAAAGTTTTCAGTAGTTAAAGTTTTCAGTAGACTAAATGCTGACTGTACTATTCTGAAACTAAATCGGCAATCGCTATTAGTCAATTTAAAGACATTTAACAGTAAACTGTTTACAAGTTAGACGCCTTAATTATGTGATTGAAAAAATACTTCCGTTTCTCTACGTAAGACTATGTCGCTTACCGATTAGGTGTTTAAAAAGGCGATGGAATAAGGTTTGACATATGAAATGTTACAATTCTTCTGCAAAGTGGTGTATTTGATACATTTTGTAAAATGTCAAGGACCTTAGATAACAGTTAACTTGGACTTCAATTTAATCTCAATTTTCGTCGTTAGTCCGTGGAGTAGTCATTTAAATATCTATTTACAGCCACTTTTGCCTATAATTTCCTTAAAGTTTCACGTTGCTCTCTAGTGACAGACGAAGTGTACCTATAAAGTGAAATGAAAATTGTTTTTCAATATCGTCTCTGTATCTGCAATTTGCTATTAATTATATTAATATTTCCAATTATAAGTAAGAATGTGACGTCACAGAAATAAGCTCAACCTCATATCTCGCCCTCGTGTTCCAATATTTTTGAAAGTCAATATACTGTAGATACATACATGTACATGAAAAAAAGAATTGATGGATGAGATTTCCTTAAGTGCCATCAAACATCCTCCGTGGTCGAAGGGTTATAGTCTCTGGATTGAAATTACTGGAATCTTTTCATTAATTATGGGTTACGCATTCGAGCCCTGCTACCGACTGTCTCTTTATGTGAAACATTTGGTAGATTCTTTCGAAGGATAGAGTTCTAGTACTGGTTAGGAAAACTGTCCATATGAATAAAACGTTTGTTAAAAAACGGGTGTTAAACTCCTGGAAACAAAAACGAAAACTGAAAACAGTCAGATCAAACAAACAACCCACATGCGCTTTTGTGACAGCTTAACTTCACAAAATCTGAGACGGGTTTTAAGATAATTGATTGACAGTAAAATACATAGTTAATGGTTCAGGCCATATGTGCTTATCACATGTGGATGGGTAATACATAAGTAAGTTATAATTCAATATTGTCTGAATAACAAAGGTAATTGATGCGCTTGTTAAACGCTCGATTGCAAGTAAAAAAAATATAAAAAGAAAAAAATTGGCATTTATTTCAATTATAATAATTTTGTTAAACTTTCCACCCCCACCACATAAAAGCCAATTTTCTATCTGAACTTGAATAGAACATGTTGAGTATTTATCAATCTTAACCCTTGAACAAAATCACTAAAATTTATTAGCTCATGTACACAATAAAAGAATTGTTTGCCGTCACGGTTGATGAATTGATAAATTTAACACCTTAATTAAATAGTCTCAAAAAAAATGAAAAAAAAATAAAAGCAAGTACAAAAAAATTTAATAACAATGAACCGACAGGACTTTTGTCCTTAATAACTTTACTAAGTCAGTGAATAATACTTAATTGGAAAATGAGGTCAAATCTAAGCAACTTAAATACTTTAATTAATACTTTAACAATCAAAGATAGTGTCAAATATTTCTTAAACTGTACATGGTATATTTTATATTTGTTAAGTTTATTTGAACGAGAAAAGATCTGGTTCTAGTTTCACCATTTTACCAGCATCGTAGTTGTTGACACGCAAACTACATATTGATCAAAATTTCATAGAAGAAATTTAACTGAAGTTTAACAATTAGATGACGACACTGTAACTGCACCTTCAATTAACATTGATGTCTGCCTCTATAAAGAAGCAAGTTCAAGGGTAAGGATGAATGAAGTATGCGTATCTAACAAATTGACTGCAACAACAAAGACTAACTTAAAGTTGATTCTGCAATCAGTGTCAGACAAATCATTCAATGAGGTGTTCTAATAATAGTGTTTGGCTTGGAAACGGTTCAAGTTTTTTTAATACTCAGTAATACACAGACGAAATGCTGACTCCTTCAGTTTAGGATCAGAATATTTAATCATAAACTAATTTTCTGGCTTCACGCCTCCGTGTATAGATCAAGTACACATTGTTGGCCAAAATGTGTAACGCTATAGAAAACTAGTAGTTTTTTGTCGAATTACTTTCCACTAAGAAACTCATTTAGCTATCCCAGTACATACTGAAGTGCACGACTGGTTCATTTGCACTATGACTAAGATTTCTATCCGTAATAGCTAAAACTATTTTATTTTCTCTTACTTTGAGAGCATGATCTTACAAACTAAAGTGCTAAAGGAATTACTCTGTATTACATTACACATAATCAAACTTCCAGATTCATGTCTAAAATTATCTATAAATATTCATAACAAATTCCTAAATTCCGAGTAAACTACTATACTCTTTTCGGTTAAATCAGTTTGTCAACAAATTAAATTGTGAATAACTAAGAACTATGAATGATGCATGTAAAGAATTGAAAAAAGTCAAAACATCTAAGGTTTTAAGCAAATGCCGAGCGGTAAAATAAGCAAAGTGAGACATATTTTATGTTCCGTTAATTTTTCATTTACAAGTGTTCAACACTACTTTGGCAAATAGCAATATATATCAATTTAATAGAAGAATAAATTGACATTTTGTTTTCAAAAGATACATTTTTAGTACATATGTTCATAAAAAATAATGCACATTATGTACGTACGTCAATTTTATATATTAACCATCTGGTAGGTTTAAGGTATGCCCTTTAAATATTCATTATATTTAATATTCATCGGATGTTTTACATCTCTAGGAAAATAGTTTTAAGGGGGCCACTTGACACAAGTTAAACTAAAACGAAATGAATTTTTAGATAGAACTCTATCCACAAGGATAACATCATTTTTGCTTATAACATACTATTGGCATGTTAATTGTCTTGCTTTTTAAAATCTCTTTCGTATATCAAATTGAAACATGCCATAGTATTTTACAAAATTACAGTTAGAAGCCAACGTTATGTATTTCATGTTCAAACACTATCCCATGTCTATCTATACTTATGCTATGTTACTTCTAGTTCGCCAGGAGGTGAAACACATTCATACATCACCTAAGAAACATAGCATAACGTATGGCACATCTTAATAGATGGGTACATTTCACATTTGTTAGAAATAAAGTAATGCTAAAACATAAACCCAGACCTGTCAAGATATCGTAGAAGACAAGGCTTTAACATTTCAGACGACGTACATCAAGTAAGAAGCCAAACATGTTGTTTCTCTGAAAGAGTTTTGGATTTTGTAACAAAATCAGGCTTGTTGACAAATGTTTCCTGCCATTTATTTACAGAAACGTTCATTAACTACATAATAAATCATGTTTTCTGCATAAAATGTTCACGATGATATGATTGATACAATGGATGCTCCCGAACTGAACTAGTGCTTATCGAAAATGGAGAGATAGTGGTAGTTAACAATAACTCAACAAAAGTAAGACAGTACTTGAATGATTCAAACACAAAGTCATACAGATAAACTGAGGATAAGCGTAAAACTATAATATAAAGGGAGAAAATTCAACAATAGGGTAGATGAACTTAACGTCTGTCCTTTGTCTTTCATGAACTGTTCATGACACGGTCGTTAAAACCCATTTCTGTCTGGGAAAATATGTGTTCAAACAACCAATGAAACCGATGGAAAATGTCAAAACAAAAATTTTGAATATGAAACTGTATTTGTTATGCTCTTGTTGTTTTTTAATCTTTTTTGTTTTGCCTTTAGGAGTATTGACAGGTCCAGCTAGGACAAATCCTAGGGTCTGACGGGACTTTAAACAAGAAGAAATAAAATGCACTAGTTTTAAGTATCGCATTGGTAATCCTAATATGTTTTATGAATGATTTAACCATTTTGATAGTACACCAATAGCACGAGGACTATAAACATACATTGGTGTATGCTAATATGCAATTAACTGTGAAGCCAAATTTCGTTTTTCTGATAAATATAAAAAGTAATAGATTTGAATCTGTACTTGGTAATAAACCGTTGTTTATATGTTTTCCCTGACAATGTACACTACATTTCAGTATGTGTATGTGAATATGCAGTACTGTTCATCCGCGTGAATTTGCGGAGACACCTTAATCAGTATCTTTGGAATTAAGTGCTGGAATAATCGCGCTAAACATAAATTCGTGGACAGAGCATCATTAATTTTCATTAATTGTGAAAATTAAAAGCCCGTTACGATTTTTACACATTCATTCAAACCTTAACGGAACTTTATCTCGTCTTATTCGCTATTTTTACCGATGACAGCTGCACAGTAAGGTTTGACGACGATTCGACTTTATCTAATTAATGCATGCAATTTGAGGACAGGTCTAAATCAGTACAACAAGCGTTACGAAATACAAATATACGTAATCTTATTGGATGACTGTTCTTAGATAAAGTTTATAGTGCTTTCAAATTTTCTCCCATGATATGTGTCCAGCCTTTATCTGCTGTTGTAATGTATAACGGTCAGCTGTCAATTAGTGAAAATTCCAAGAGACGTTTTAAGTATGAAAATACCAGTTTATTGACGTCAGTGTACAACTTTCAAAGCAACGGCTGTAAGCTATTTCTAGCTTCATCATGGGAACGCATTATGTTTTGACTTCAATGGTGCTGTATAGTTTTCGAGTTAGATACAATGTATAAGCAAGAAAACGGAGCAGGGTTTGACATTAAGTAGAATGTAAGATCTGTGAGTAGTATTCGTGACATAATTGGGACATGTCAAAGACGTACAGTATAAACATGGCAATGTGATTGACTGCTACATCTGATTTTGTGTGAAATTAGATGGCTAAGGTTTGTAATTGTATTTGTGTCTTATGTAACACAGCATATCTACTAAATTCAATGAATAAACAAGGATAGAATCCAAAGTTAATTGATTTCCCTCATATGCAAGGATTTTTAAATAAATCAATACTACAATAGCATTAATCTTAAAGGTCCACTACTAAGCGAAAATCAAGTGACAGTTATTTCAATGGCAAGTACATTACCTTATGCAAGACACTAAATAATGAAGATTGTCAGGTTAAAATTTACAGAAAGTGTTTGGAACACGAAGAAAAGTATGTGTATTATATTGAAATCTCAGTGATTTGGCAAAATGACTACCCAGGTCTTTTTAACTTTCTTCTTAATGCATAGTCAAATAAGTGTACATGTACTGTGGTTTATTTAGAATTTCTACATACCAACTTTCATTTTTTATTAAAAATAACTGATTTCTGTGTTTTTATAGTATATTTGAATTTTCGCTTTCCTTAGTATTGGACCTTTAAAGAAACACGTATCTTTGTTTGCTAATTTGATAAGATGATTTATCTTGAAAATGTCGTTAATGACAGCATATTTCATATGAGAGGCATCACAAAGTTAGAATTTTACCTTATATGGGAGGCATCAAATAGTTAGAATTTTACCTTATATGGGAGGCATTATATTATTTTACCTTATATGTATTTATAGATCATATTAATGTTTTCCTAAATTGCAAAATAAGCTTAAACTCCCAGATTAAACACTTATGAGATTCATTATACATTGAAATCATCCTCGAAACAAAAGACTGAGCGTTTTGCCTACGGATACTTCTTAAACTTGGTATGAAAACCTGATGTGCAACAAATATCTTTCAATAGTTTTATCAAAAATGCTGGTACATGTATTAGGTGAATGACCTAGACAACATGATTGTAAATGCCTTTTTCATCAGCGTAACATTTTGATTAAATTTAGAGGCTTTTACATCGTACAACGTAATTTTAACATTTTAAATGTTAGACATGTCCTTGTTGACTCGATGGTTATGTTTTTGTTCGTGAACATCGTTGAAATACTGTTCCCAGTACATAAGAAAAACAAAAGATGAGCATTTGACCAACTTTAATATCGAACTGACATCCCTTGTATATTGAATACAACAAGCGTTTATAATAAGCATTTACGTCTACCTCAAAAACGTCAAGGCGAAGGATGAGTGCAATGAACTATGCATACCTAACAAAATTGTCTGCAACAAACAATATAGTGAGGGTTAATTCTACTGTCAGTGTCAGACAAATTATTCACGGAGATATAATTCTAATTTAGTGTTGCGCTTAGTAACAGATCATTGCATGATAAGCAGACAAATGGCTGATTCCTATAGATTAGGATCAAGACTTTTGTTCAGACAATTGTTCTTTTGCTTCAGTTCGAATCTCTTACACGGTGTATAAATCATATGGAATATACTGCACACAGCTGAAAGAAGGACAAAGAAACATACTGCTATAAAAAAAACTTCTTATAATAATGTATTATAAATATTTTTCTTTTAATTGTTTTTCTATTTAGCGAAACTACTTTAAAAGTACATGAACTTTTTTAGTGAAAGAAATTGAACTTTGAACGGTTTACATTGACTCGAAATTCTTAAGCATGAGTATAGATTGACTAAGTTAATGAACAAGTTCTTCATTGCTAAATGAATATTCAAAGAAATAAAAGCTAAACTCTAAACACGCTAGTGGCAAAATAGTCAGCCTTTGCGACCAGTGGCGATCATGATCAGCCTGAAGTTCATTTTAGAAATTAAGCAGGAAAAGTTTAAAATTCAAAGCTGTGTGTACTTAATAAATTTCAGAATTCCTTGTTTCTAGTCCACATTCCAGGCCGAAACAACTGCATTTCACACAATTAGAACAAAGAACTACCTAAATAACCGCTATGTATTGTAAGAAAAAGTTTCGCATCATAAATCTTGATCTTCTTTATTTACATTAAAGGATCAGAAAATAATTCAGGGGGAATACGTCGTGACATATTCTGAAAAAGACACAAAGCAAAACGTTCCGCGCACATCTTCGTGGAATGATAATTTTACAAATATAAGAAATAATCTGCTGCTTAGACAAAATAAACCAAGCGCTGTCAAAATATTTACAGACCAGAATTTAACCTTGCAGATGGTTTGCATCAAATTAGAAGCTAGATATACCTACTCTGTGATTTTCAGTCTTTCATGAATGATATTAAAATGGAAGTATATTTGTACATCAATAACTCATATCTATCAACATAATATGCTGTTACCTCCAAACTATTATCAATTATACAATTTATGTAGAATAATTATACGTTTTCAACCAGTATAAAAATGTCCATAGGATGCACATGTCACAGTACGGACGTAATCGCAATTCGGTTAAAAATGTAAGTCAACGGTTAGCTTAGTATTGAGAGCATTTGCATTGTAAGCGAATGGTACCAGGTTCGCGTCCTTGTCAGTGTGCACATTTTCCTCACAGTATGACATTTGGTGCCTTCTTACTGCATAACGATAAAACTTGATAGGAATATTTACTATAAAAACTAGCCACCCATCTCTTTCTTATACTAAGATATCGCGCCGACCATTTAATTGAAGACATTATTTGTAAAATTCTTGAGTCTAGTTCGTACTTAACTCCTACTTTCAGTGAGGACTGTTCATGTACACTTCTATTGCTTCACCTTTTTGTAGTTTAAGTAAAGAACAATGACGAAGTAAACTAGTAAACTATTATTTATTGAATTCTTACTCAGTCATTCAATCAAACTTCATACAATAAGTCTTCGTACTTAATGCCGTTGTAGTTATCATTTCTTGACAAGTATTGTGTACTCTCAAGTAGCACTCTAAGGTACTCTTTTTGCTGCCTTTATCCATATTGGATTTGTCGTATGGTCAAGTTCAATCAGGTTTCAACGCGCTTTTATGCCCGATAATACAAGAAAAAGGACGTCTAGTTTAAAATTATAGCTGTTAGTTAGTTCAGCTTTGAACAAGGTTTGACAAATGAATCTGCAGTATTTTGATCGGTTTATTTCATTGAACGTATAATGTGTTTATATTGTTCGAAAAAGTAAATAAGTAACTCCGAGTTATATTAAGCACTCTATACCCACCACGTTTCATCGATAAGTAAGAAAAATTATATTGGTCAATCTAGGGAGTGTATAATGGCTCAGCAGAGTACTGATAGACCTGTTCTTAAACGAAATAGATGTAAGTTATACATATACTCCAAACTTTCAGTTTAATTATTTGATGAGTTTGTATAGTTTGCAAATTTACTCAATTCTAGAGGTAAAGCTTCATGAAATGGTTAAGCTAAATATCCAAAAGTAAATAGTAAATAGAACATTTCTTTTTTTCAGGTTCACACATTCTCGTGTTCTTACTGTACTACAATATCCAGAATTGTAGTTGCTACAGATAGCGTTTTCAAGTTACATCTATTATGTATCCGCTGCTGTCAAAAACACAAGACATTTTAACATTCAATTTGATAGACATTTAATTATTGTGTAAGTTGAATTTTGACCAATCGTTTAAAACTTTAATTAAGTGCGTTTACAGAAAGAGTGGTTTGTTTCAAAAGTTATCATTAATTGTACAGTAATAAAAATTTCGACATCGTCTTCCAAGGTGTAACAATGTTGGCAGTACTAGAACGGCCAGACCAATGATAGTTTGACTACAAGTATATGTTGACTTCATATACTCTATCCGATCATTACGTTGACATCTCAAGCATTTCAACCGACTGTTTTGATATTCTCAAATATATTTAGTAAGATTAAACCTCGTTTTAAGATGACTAATGTCTTTTTGTGACTTTTAGAAACTTTTGGACGGGCTGCAATTGAATTAAACAAAATAATCACATTATATAAATTCAGGAATAACATATTGAATATCGTATAAATCTTTAAGGATTTGACAAGTTTACTTTCGCCAATTTCCTGCCAATTTCCTCAAAATCACTTCACATCTGGGGTTCAAAACATCCATCAATAACTGACAGGCTGACAGCTGTAGCAAAGTTTTCTTTTCCCTACAGAAATTAAGACTTGACATGGTAAGTTGAAATTATATAAAGGAATAAAGGTTTCTCACTTTCTGTCGTAAACTGTGTTATTTGTTGAGTTTTATCAGATTCTATAAAAAAAGATGCAGTAGTTATGAAATGGATAACCATGTAAAACAAAGTACAACTTTTAACATGAACTGGACACATAAAGTACACTAAGATTAAGGTTGCTTTAAGTCTATTTAGTTAATATATTAATCTATACGAAATTCCCAAGAAAGTTAATAATTAGTTTCATATTCAATTCAAAACTTGTTTAAAACAGAACGAGTTGACGTTTACTTGTTTTTGATTGATAATACTCTAAACTGACATGGATCAGATTGATAATACTCTAAGCTGACATGGTTCAGATTGATAATACTCTAAGCTGACATGGTTCAGATTGATAATACTCTAAGCTGACATGGTTCAGTGAATCTGACAGGTAGATGATAACTCTAACTGACATGGTTCAGATTGATAATACTAAGCTGACATGGTTCAGATTGATGATACTAAGCTGACATGGTTCAGTTGTACTGCTGACGTCTAATACTCTGCTGACTGTTAGATTGATAATATTCTAAGCTGACATGGTTCAGATGATGATACTCTAAGCTGACATGGTTCAGATTGATAATACTCTAAACTGACATGGTTCAGATTGATAATACTGTAAGCTGACATGGTTCAGATTGAGATACGTAAGCGGACATGGTTCAGATTGATGATACTGTAAGCTGACATGGTTCAGATTGATAATACTATAAGCTGACTGGTCGTGACTATGTTTGGCTTTTTGTCTTGATGGTCGTGTGTCGCGCTGGTCGTGTGATACTGTAAGCTGACATGGTTCAGATTGATAATACAATAAGCTGACTGGGTTCAAAGTTGAATGAGATACTGTGAGTACAAAGAAATTTTAATTCTGCAAAATTTTAAAAACTATATTGTCGCTGACCAAGCTAGTATTTTTCTCTCTTTTTTAGGTTTTAATAGTAAGGCATTGTTTACGTTGCTTATTATAAACTAAATGAAACTTCTAACGCACCACCTGCCCTTTTCCTTCTTTTTTTTACTATCAGCGCTTCCAATATCTGTCAGCTCATTTTCAGCTATCGTTGCACAAAAGCTATCATGTTTTGCATTTATGCAGATACTGGGTAGATACTTCCGTTACATGAATTTCAAAGTGATCGAGTTGTTCAAATTATACATTATTATAGACAATAAAAGAAATCTAATGTGGCAGAAATGAAAACATTTGCTTAACCTATATACATAAGGAGATCTTGTAATATCACCTTCACTAATGAAAATTCACGGAAATTGATCCTTTATCTAAATGTTTTCTTTTATACTGGGATTGAACATTTACAAGTTCAAGATATAAAATGCAAGAAAATATGGTGAAAAAGAAATAGATCTACTTAGATAAAATATCTCGCTTAATGCAACTAATGATCCTGGAAACGATAATGTCTTCATTTTTCTTCAATAAATGGTTTGTGTGATTTCCAGTGAGTCTAAGAGCTATTTAATTATCGTTCCCACGATCTTATATACAGTTAGCCATCTCTTTAGGAGTGAAAAACAATGCACCCGGGACATTAATAAATGCATCGCTGCATTCGAATATTCGTTTCTAGAGATATTTTAAGATGCGGAGAGTAAGTAAGTATTTAGAAAGCCAAAGCGGTGTATCTCAACAACCGATATGGAAATAAATGAAGTTTACTGTATTCTATGAAATATCTGATATACTACTACTTTCACTGAAAACTTGTCGAGATCATAAATGAGATCAAAGCGCTGTGAGCGCTGAAGGCCAGGGGTCTATAGGTTAACTCCCCGAAAACAACTTTTCATCTAGGTTCGCGTTGAATCTTACCTAAAGCGGGGTCGAAAGTGCAGAGGACGAAATCAATATATGACACAGAATGAATGATTTACAAATATATGGGTGACAGGGAAGTTTGTTTTATTATGAAATGTACGTTAAATGAAAAATAACACATAGTCAACATTATAAAATGTTTAAGCCAGTACAAATAATCGATCTGCGCTTTGTACAACTTCAAGCGATAGATCTGATGATGTGGATCGAAAATTATTGTGTACCAATGACAAGACCTTGGAAACAGAAATAAACAAAGCAATACCAGCAAGAAATATAAATACAGTACTGTACAAGCGTTAACAGAGAACACCAAAAAGATTCTGGGTTACCTTGTAGTTGTAATCAGTGAAACCGTTCACTGGGCCTCGACATGCAGCGTCCTCGATAAATGGCGGGTGAATTGATCACGTTAGTTCCTTCTCGGGAATGTACGTAAATTATATCTTTTTTAGAGACATTTATTTTTAGGTAAATATATATGTAACGTTCGTAAATAACAAAGTTGTCAATGAAATAACATCGGAAATTTGAAAATCAAACTACAAACTCTTATATCGAGCTTCGTACGTTTTCGTAAATTTCGTAAAATCCGTACTTTTCCGTGATATGCATATGATTATCTTCCGTAATCAGCTAACAGCGCATTAATTTCTAAAACAGAAAAAAGTGTAATGCAGCCCGTAAGCTATATACCTTCCTGCAGTCGTTTGAAGTTTTATGTACTATTTTTATTTGTAACATGTTCTTATCATATGCGGCATTCAAACAGAAGATTGATCTGGTCTGTCTTGCACTACTTTCGCATAGCGCATGTTTACAGTTGTTATTCGCACATAGCACGGCTAAAATTCTTGCAGGGTTTGAAATGTGGTATACATTGTACTAACTTAGGCCTTGGGGACTTTCAGTCCCCAGGCCAATAAAACTAATCCATCCTTGCGATATACTTTCTTTAAGAGTACCGAGGATTTAAATCATAAATTAGAAAACAAGACTACATAATACCTTGCAATATGTTTACCATTTTGACCGAACATTAAATATGCTATTTACATTACATTTTAACTCACAACAAACAAGAAAAGTCATCACGGTAATTTGATTGGTAAAATATCAAAATCATATGATTGTTTTTTTTGCACATCGATCATTTGCAAGCAGGTATATTATACAGGACTGTACTCTTAACTATAATTGATACTATTTAAAAAGCACACAAGGAATACGAATACATGTTCAAAGCGGATGTATATTGCCTTTAATACCCTTTCAATTACAGTATCTGTACATGTATTACGTTTAAACGTTTGAATTTAAATATTACTAATGGTGGTGTATGGAACAGGTTATATTCTACTGCGACGTCTTTATAACGTGCTCAATACATATATTTATTTAATTTTATGAACATTTTCTAGGGATTTAAATACTGTATTATACAATAAACGACCAAGTTGTACTGATTACATTGCTAAACAACCGTTGCTTTGTTAAGAACACTGTTCTAGGTTATAGGTATTTTTGCACTGAACGTAATGAGATAAAGGTTTGATAAGAACAGACCTACTAAACATAAATCAGGTGTTAAGATAAAATGCTGGAATGAATGCGAACCACCGCAATGGTAAGTGATAACAGTCAGGAAAAATAAAACTAGAAGTATGTACGAGTCGCTATAGTACTGCTTTTTTGGCATTGAGTATATCATAAGAAGTGTATTTATTTGTGTTTATCAAACATTTAAAACGTAATAACACATAAAATATTGAAAACTGTGTCGGAAATTTTGCAAATTTAAATCAAACGTTCTTATTTGCGAATTTAATTTCTCGAATGTTAAACATTTTGGTTATAAGTCATTTGGCTACTAATAGGAAATTGACGAATTCGCGAAAATAGAAAGAACTAAATCATCAAGAATATTTCCCTATATACATTAACTATACTATTATATAGTGGGTAATGCTTAGGCTATTTTTTCTTGTTATTATTTCCTGTTTTGAAAAGCAAAACAACAAAGAAATGCTGTTGTTGCCAGGAGCAGTGTATGTTTAGAACACAGCCGTCTGTTAGTGTTTACAATGATCAACCTTCATTCACGAAAGTTATTGCCAGGTTTTGCTCCAGGGTTAAATGTCATAAAATAGATCGAGTGCAATTCCAATGATATCTTTGAAATAATCGGACCGTAAATGCATCATTTAGATTTCGTTAACATTCCATTTCATTGAGAAAGAGTTCTTTATTGGAACAGACGTCAACTGTAATCTTTGTTTGGCGTTATAGCCTAACACAATATTATATCAAATTAACAGTCATAACACGTTTTACCTAGATTTTTTAAATGGGATCTTCCGACTCTCAATTTAGGCAATGCTATTTCTTCAAATAGGGATGTTTTGAAAATCTGTGATCTAAAAGGCTATTAACTTAAAATCCCGATCAGACTACACTGTATTCGTCGTCTGGTTTTGAGCGTACCTGCTTAAAAAGATACATATCTTAGCAGACGCTAGGCACGAATATGTAAACAAAATACTGAGGTAGCTTTATTGAGTCCCAGTGTCTCAATTAGACAAATGACAAAAAGCCTTCTTTCACATTCAGTAAATAGCTTGTGAAATCTGAAGGCTTCATTTTCAGATTTCGCTAGCAGAGCGAGCACTGAATAATTCTAGTGATGCACGCCGTGGCAGTGTTTGTGTAATGGAATAATGTGAAAGGTTCTCTAGATATCTGACTAGCATGTAATCGCAAAGTGACAGCTATTTCTTTATAGTGATAATATACGTTGTTTATGTACGAAATGTAGTAATAGAATTTATTGGAATAAAAAAATGACTCTGTAACATATTTTCGATCACCATATAAAATAAACGCATGTAACTGTAACATACCGACTAGTTGTGTGTAACATGAACGGAACAGTTTAACTGTACAAGAAAACAATATTGTGATAATTTCTATCAAAAAAGTTTAGTTTAATAAAGAAGTGCAAGGGAGATAAAATGGGTTGTATATATTCTAAAAAGCGAAAAGATGCAATGCGTAAAAATAAGACGGTAAATTCTCAACCGCGAAGGAAATATTTACCGGATAAAACTGGTGAAGGCGATGACAATGGGAATAATGCAGAAAACAATTTACCGGAGTTCACTGATGAACAGAAGAACCTAGTTCTAGAATCCTGGAAGGAAATAAAAGAAGACATGGACAAGGTTGGAGTACAGATGTTCATGAAGTAAGTAAAGTCGTCTGTGATCTGAGACTGAACGAGTTGCTCTTAAAATTAAATTGGCACGTACTAATTTTTGTTTCATACAATTGGTATACATTATTTTTGCCCTTTTGAAGTTAAAGATTAGTATCAAATTTAATACTATTTAAGTGTATTCTTTTTTGAATTTTTTAAAGTTGAATTTAAATTTTTGAATTATTATGACAGTTCTTTATTGTTGCACAAAGACGTAACAAAATGAAACGTATAAAAGAAATGTAAAACAGAATATAACGATCACGTGAACGTTGCAAAACTATTGTTTAGAATATATTAATATCATTACAATAATGATAAATTTTTAGATTTGACAGCTTGAAAAATAATTCCTGGACTTTTTTTCATGCGAAATGTTTATATCAATTTGTAATTTATATTTAGTACTGTTGAATAACAATACAGTTTTAATGAATCTTGGAATCTCTTTTCCAAAGAGTAAGCTGCAAAGAACATGTTATGTTGAACAACAAGCATTCAACACTGTCATGGGACAGTAACAAACAATACTGAGAAAGTAGCAGTGAGCTAAAAAAATCGATATCATTAACACCGGAAATGTTTTGTCAATGTGAAGCAGATCGATATATTTCCTTTCTCAAAAGCGTTCATATGCAATCTGTCGCCAAAACATGTAAATCTGATAAAACAAAAATTGAAAACAGCAAAAGTATAACTGAAAACGTGTCTTTTTTGCTTTGAAATCCTTTAAAAGAGAATTGTATTTTTATGTGATAGTAACTTTCGATATTTCTCCGGAAACATAAAGGACAAAGAGACATAGATAGACATACATAAAATGATTGAACGAAACTCTGAAAATATGGACATTTAGCTCTGATAAATACGATGGGATGAAGATATTAGAACGAAGCTTACTAATTGAATCGTAGTCGAAATCAATATTTCATTTTTCGGATGCATATCAAAATAACTTGTCAATAACTATTGTATCATATAACCCGTAAACAGTACATGAAAAGAAGAAAGATAATTTGAACCAAGACAACAACAGTATTATGATACAGATAGCAGGATTCTAATTTACTGAGTAGTTCTACAATACTGGATTCCAAATGACTTACGTAAATATTTCTGAGAAAATGTGTATTGTATCAACATATTGTAATTTCCTACGACGGTTTAAATAACTTTCAAACTTTCGAATGACAATTTCATTATACATTTTACTAACTGCAATGTCTATTTCACAAACTAATTTGGTGCTTATATTAACCAGGCAAGTGTATAAAAGAAGGCAACCACTGATTATTTATAGGTTATTAGATACTAATAACTCTGTTTTATTGGGCAACACATTTAGTCCAATTAGTTTCACGCTGAAGGAATTAATGAGGAGAACGCGTATTCCTGTTTAAGCAAAATTATTGATGACGTACATGTATTCAGTGAACTTGATTTATGTAATACTATTGGTTTTGTTTTCTGCAAGTTTGCATTATTGAATGTTGAGTAGCGGATATGATAAACACACACTAAAAGGAAACAAAAAGAAATATATTTTAATATATGTTTTGGTGAAGTCCAAGGATAGGGAAGCAGATAAGGATGTATAAAAAAATAACTTCACTTAATCAACCATATGCAGAACTTACAGTTTAATGATGTTAAGTCAACACGAAGGCTTTAGCATAACTTTCTATGATTTCTTTTCATGTATATAAATTCAGTCACCGTTAAGAGTCTTAAACCTATTTTCATTTCAAATTTAGATTATTCCAATAACTTTTTTTTATATACAAAATATTTAAATAGCTTTTACAGCAGTCACAAATTTACTTTGCAAAAGCATCACGGTCAAATGTCCAATGAAGATAATTCATATTTCAAGCACAACCGCTTTCAAAGTAACAACAGTCGCTGTCAAACAGTTAAGACCAATGTTCTGAAAAAAAACCTCACAAGAACTTCATCTTTCTCTTTATGACATGTACCATTCTTTTAGCTGACAATTCTCGTTTGTTTGACAGTACTTTTCATGCTTGTCTGAAGCAGTGGTAGGTATTTATAGATTTGATTAATGAGAACGTGTTTTTAAATAGACACAGCGCTCTATTAGCGAGTGGACAAACGATTATTGTTTCTACGTTCGTTTTTATCATTAATGTTAAGACAACATCTGTATCTGCATCTAGCTCTTTTGTAATTATAACAGTACAGTAGAGTAATACAATTTCAAAAGTTTCAAAGTGACCTCTCAAAGTAAACGCGCCACATATTTCGGTTTAGAGACAAGATCACAATCCAAATCAATAAGTTACTACTTTGCTGTACTATTTATAATTTAAACGAGAAACAAATGAAATCACAAATTTTTCACAAACTATGATCTAGGTGATAATCAGCACCAGGAGTTTACTCTAAGTCTACGAGATTTGATAAAAAATAAAAAATTCGAAATTTATGTGTAGTTATGTTACACTTTAAAGGACACAATCAACGACTAACTCTATCAACAGCTTTGAAATTAGGATTTTATTAAGACAATATTTTGACGTTAACAGTATTATGTACATACTTTTCTGTATGAAGCATCGATTTTGGTAGGTGCTCGAATGTGTGACAAAGTTTTTGCAGCTATCCATATGAACATATTAACAGAAGCACTAATCCCATGTATTTAGTTGTCACTCACTATCTGTCTCTAGAAACCCTTTGACAATACAATAATATTTGTCTACAAGCAAATCACTGTACTTATTAAAAGCAATTACGAATCGTAGATGCACGTTCATTTCTTTGGGTGTGTAGGTCAAAGTAAGTATATAAATACTTTTCAGTTTCTGGGTTATATTAACGCTATTGATAAAACCGCTAATATCAACAAGATATCACAAATGAAGAAGTACTTTTATGTAATAAGATTTAGGCACCAAGAAGGGCAATTGATAAGAAATGCGGGTGATGTTTGTCTAATATAACAATCAGTAATCAGGGTCGTTTGTTAGACGTATCTATAGGCTTACAGGAAACAGGAACACTTACATTTGATATATCCGCCTACATGAAATATGTAGGCTTGTGCTTGTGCTTGTTAGATTGTCAATTGAGTTCGTTTTCACAGCTCACATACAACCGTAATTACTATCTTCACGATTTCACACCATAAAGGATTTAAAGCCGGTATTTGTAGGCAAAGGAATATATTTATATGTGACCATACAAAGACACGTCGCAGATATGATACAAATACCTTTGCTTGCTTCGAAAATGCTGTAAATCTGTATTAATTGTGAAAGGGGTGGCGCCGTGGTCTAGTCGTTAATTCTCTAGACTATGTATCCGGAGGTCCCCAGTTCAAATCCTTGCCAGGGCACGGGGAATTTCATAAATGCTTTTTAGTGTTTCCAATTTATCTAGATATGAGCTTGTTAGAAACAAAGAGGCAGTCTTACGCATATCGGTGTTTTTCACGGGGAACGTAATAGAACCAAGGGATCTTTACGTAATGAGGTAGGGTCTGGTATCGGGATTCGAGTCTTGGAAGTTTCACCTGAGGAGAAATCCTACGGTCGGCCGGGACTATAAACAATTATAAAGAAACAAACACAAGTCAACTTTGTTGCAGTCCACTGACTTAGAGGTATTTCAGGGGTTAAATAAAAACAACTATTTTACAGGGAGAAACTAAGAATATGCGTACGTAATTTGTTTACAAACAAATGCAAAACTTCTAGGCTAAGCGTGTTTAAAGTCCCACGTCCCTTTTTCGATGACTCCGCTTATCATTCTAAAATATCAACTTGGTTAATCTCTTAAAAATTCCTATAAAGCTTCGCAGAATGATTTCTCCATAATTGTATTAAAAATGACCGTGAATGCCTATCCATGAACAACGACAATAACAGCTTAAAATGATGAAGCTAATCCTTACTGCCTTTGCATGTTCTGAACACAAAGCGCTCAGACAAGAATGTTTTTAACATTCGTTTTGTTTGCAGATAAATGATGGTTCGACATACAATATTCAGCAGCCGTCAAATTACTTTTATGGATTGTTACATTTCACAGTATAACAATATTTGATGCACGTAATTTCCAATTCTAATTTCCCGTGTTTTCTCGTATATCCTATCATACACTTGTCTCGTCTATTTGAGATTTGTTTAACTTGCCTACGAAAAAACGAATCAATCTTTAATTTGGTATCAATATATGCTAGTTCGATATTTGATGCAACGCCAGCTTATTCAAATTTGACTTATACATTGTATATTGACAATATTGTTTAAATTAAAGGGCTGACAGTTTAAGAGCGTGCTACTAGGTTTTCGAGAGAATAGGGTTATGTTATTGACAAATTAAAGGGACATACCCTATAACTGATGCCAAACTAAATGACCTCAAAATATAAATAACAGAATAATAACAAAGTATCATAACTTAATCTAAAAGTTTCAGCTATGCGTTCCAAGTCATTATGGATAAAATCAGAGGTTTAAAATATACTTCAGTACCGTAAACCATTCAATAATCTATGTAGAGTTGTTGTTGTACAATTAATGGGTGGATGCGATTTATTACAGAAAGCCTCTATATTCATAATCTGTGTTTCGAGAATGTAATCTGCTAGGTGTAAAGAGTGTCTCTTTAATGATAGCTTAATGCTTTGTCATTTACAAAATGAAACAGAAAATTTCAAAGCATGCGATACAATGTATATATTTTTACTGAAAATTAAAAATGATACTGTGATTTATGCTCCCAATGTTTAAAATATAACATTTTTCCAGTATGTCTAATTGTACGTCCTTTCTGTGTTTTAAATTCACTTTCCTCTTGTACAAGTCATTATTCGTGTTATGTAAAAAGTCATTTGACATGAATTAGAAAAAAAACATTATAAAGGTCACTCTTGACTAAAGAAAAGATGATTTTATTTCATTGTTTTGGAGTTTCAGAAGAAAAATGTTTTTCAGTGTTTTTCTTTTATCCGAAGTCGATTTATTTCCTTGGAGAAAGGTAGAAAATAAATTCAGAGCGAATGTTATTATATCAAATAGTTGTTGTTCAAGTGTTGTTGGCGTAAACTTAATTAAGAGAATAAGAAGAAGCGGATTGTTTACAGTGTTGTAATTAACTGTCAGTTACACAATAAACAAAACTGCTCCTCCAGTAATAAAGAAACACAATTTACATTTTAAACAGATGGGACAGGACGGATTATCTAAATGATTCATTAAACTTTGAAACTTCAGTATGTCTGGTCTTCTAGTTTCCTTTTTGTTTTGAAATGTATATCATGGAAGAACATTTTGTTGTTTAAACACTATGGCATAATACGATGTCATATATGGCCGGCGTCGCGCGAAAATTTGCCAGCGGACATTTGTTACATTATTCGTTTATATAATAAATGGATTGTAAACAACATACAATTTAATTTTTGTCACACTCTTTAAATGCAAAACCAATGTTAAGCATTGATAGCAACGATATTTTCCTGCACATAAACATACTATTTGCTTCCAAATACTTCATGACCATTGATATATGGCAACAGCGATTCGAAAGATTCTTTCTTTTTATTTTAGCTTTTCCCTATGAAAAAAGAATATCATCGAAAAAGGACATAAAAATATTTCATCAGATATGATATATATCGAAAGAGTATATAATTTTGCAACCAAAAATAAATGATGCTGTCAGAAATTGAATACCGCAATAATTTACTGCCCATGTAAATAGAAGTGAGTTCTGACGTCAAATTGTGGTATGTGACGTCATTTAGAGTTAACAATGACGCCCAAGGTTTTTTTCTTCTGAATGTTGTATTGTAATTTGTATCTTTTGGACGTAGGTAACTGAAATTTTCCCATATTGATATTGAGATATTGTTTGTTCAAAATATGCAAGAAAGCTATAGTCCAAGTATTATGTCCGAAGGCCCATTTTCCCGTGACGCTGGTCAATTATATTATAGCAGATATGAAGAAAATAATAATATGAGTACATACAATACAACAGTACTAGGCTAAACCGACACATAACTTACCTTTTTGTGATTGAACTTTATGTTTGACTAACATTTTGAGAGCATGACTTAGCAAAGCACAGGAGTGAAAAATGCTCTCCGTAACGTGGAATACAAATATACGTGTAATACCGTACCTCTTACATGCCTTACCTAAAAAAGACATTAGTCATCAAGTCATCGTATCTTAGAATAACGTATTATCATTCCCTTTTAAATCATTTCTAGTTGCTTGAGACAACCAATAGAAAATTTAAAACTTTTTACATAAACGATAAAGTTGAACTAAAATATGGCTTACTTGGTGAGTAACATTTTTCGTCGCTGCTGCTCACGCAAGGTGAACAACATTTTCTCGTTTATCTAAATTCCGCTTACACTGAATCATGCAATGGGGAGAGGGGGGTGGGGGTGTATATTCAGTTTATAAATCAAGCAAGTTAATCTTTTGACACTGTTAATAAACACACAAACCTTATTATAAGCAGCCAAGTTATGTATCAAACATGTTGCAGCACACAGGCATTTTGCTAAATTAGATTGGATACATCAGTAGTACTGACTGCTTATTCAGGCGTCTGCTTTTCAGAGGTGACCACTGATATAAGTTCAATTGTTTTTTAATTCGGGTGAAATTATTTGCTATTCAGGTAGAAAATATAGATATCTGATATCAACTGAGTGGCCTAGAAACATTTGAGCACCAAACATTCTCTAAGTCATTAGGTTATTGCCCTTATATGGCCTTCTTAATTATTTGTTGGTCGAAAATGAGCTGCCTCCCATACGAGAATATTGATATACTTAAAATGCTGTCATTGTTATTGCGGTTTTGATTAGCAAGTCTGTTCTCACTCCATCCCTATTGCATTGACCTAAGATTGAATTAGTGCATTGCCATTATGGATACAGCACCACTGTTTTATTAATTAGTAGATATTGAATACATATACCTACTTTTCCGAACAGCGCTTAAATGATCAAAACCGAAATACTAAATAAATATAAATTTGTCTGAAAACATTAGTGTTGTCGTACGTCGGATGTGTTTTTAAATGAGACAACATCTTTATGCGTTCGTAAGGTGGTACTTAGTAGATATAAAATGCGTGTATAATTCTAACTGAACTTGAAATACGATAAGTAAATAAATTATGCTTCACAAAATAACAAAAAATAAACTGAAGGAAATTGGTGCAGAAATTTGGTTTTATAAAAGTACTTATGACAAATGGAATTACAAACAACGTTTACAGACACCAAGTTTGTAACTGAATCCATTTTTATTTGAAAAACGTCGCAAAAACATTTTCAAATTGATGTCCTTTCTAAGTACCATTTTAAAAAAGATTTTTCTCGAAAAATTGAGAATTTAGAGCATTTGATTATATAAATGTGTGTGGTCATTATTTCAGAATGTTTTATCAAACCGATTTTTACACGTGTTTTTAGGACACATGAAACTTGTAATTTAATATAAGATATTTTGATACCTTAAAATGTATTTTCTTCGTTATATGTAATAGTATAAAACGAGACAGCATACTAAATTAATCTTATTTCATATGTGTATTTAATAGGAGTTTTCAATCCGGCGCAGCTACACATGACTATGAAAGTTATATTGCCTTTGTTTATCACACTTCAGCAGTACTAAGTGACAGGAACCGTATTTTATTTCTAGTAATGATGTAAGGTTAGGAAATGACCATCACACATACCATCGACTGAATCGAAGAGCAAGAATTGTAAGAGACACGTTTAAGATAATGTGCAAGTATTTAATCAGTTACCATGGAACTACTTCCACTTCTTGAAAAAACATGCTAAGAAAACAACTAAACGTACCAAGACTAAAGAAAGTACAACATTTGCAACATGTAAACAGAAAGAAGAAATAAATGAAATAAAGTTTAAAATATGTGTACAGTCATTATATGATATCTTTTACATATATATAGTCATGTAACAATACTGATCCGAATTCAAGCTCAATTTAGAGAACACATGTATTTAAATAATGATGTACATTAAAGTTTCCTAAGTCAACATTTTTAACAATTTGGACAATTAAAGGATACAACGAAGGTTCCGTAAAAGTGAATGAGGATACTTATTTGCCAACCTAGTGATTTATATGCTGATAATTCATCTAGAGTGCTCTAGTCCTGTAATCTGAATCATATAGTATAACTCTTATAAAGGTTTGTAGAATCATTTAAACTTTATTATCATCAACATTATTATTATGATTATCTTCATTCTTCTTATTATTATAATTTTAGGACTGTTACAGTCTGTAATGCATGTTATTACATCTAATTTTATGGACAAAGTACACCCTAACATTTTCACTAATGCATGATGTAATAATGGACTTAAAGTGATAACACAAATATTTGTGAGCATACTCATAGTGGTATATTGTATTACAGTATACACTAAGTGGCCAGATTTATTTGTCATCCAATGAAATCATTGTCTTACTTTTGCCCTTGTCCTGAATTTCATAAAATAACTTAAAACCTGCTCTCTGTTCAATTAAACTCATATATCTTCACTATGTCAGACATAACTCGCCTGGTGAATAACGTAGGAAATAAGGGAGCGGTGGTGTAGAGGTTAAGGTGTCTGCCGCTCATCCTGGAGGTTGCGGGTTCGAGCCACACGGAGATCACGACCGTACCTCCTCACACCAGTACTAGTTTTTCCAGAAAGCGAACTCGACTCATCGACTCGACTCGATAAGCTGCAAGCTTTCTTCACAATCGAGCTTAAATAATTAGTATAAACTAAGATAGGAAATAAGATAAAAAAGTAAAGCTACCCACTAACTATGTTAGTGTTTATCCGTACATGTTCCATAACATAAAAGTCTCCTATCGTGACACTCCCTTCGGCCTTTCTATTTTCAGTAGTATAGTATGGTTAAACAGGTGCTCAATGTATTTAATAAAAATCAAATCGTGACAAAACTCCGTATAATGCTGTGAAAGAGGAGTGGTTGTAAAGAGTACGAAACTTGTCGTCTGTGTTTTGAAGGCAGTGTGAAAATTCGAACGTTTTATCAAGCAATCTACTTTATCGTGTATGACTGTTCTTTATAAAAACGTTTTAACGTGTTATCTTTACACTTACAAGAAAGGGCAATATAAAGGCTATATCTATTGTAGATTCGAACGTTTATTACATCTGAATTTCGTGATTGCACTTTTAAGATATCCATTTACGCTGTCGACAATTAGAGCAATGAATCTCTACGATTTATCACTGTTATGTTCAAGAATTGTTTGAATTTGTTTTCATTTATCGTCAATGGGATATCGTGTTTTTTCGAGTCATTATTTTTTGTCTTCTTGATTTTAGCACAGACTGTATTGATATATTTAACTCGAAAAAGTGGTATAGGATTTTACATCTTTTAATTTGTTATTCTTTAGTTTATACTAATTTATTTTAGCTCGATTGTGAAGAAAGCTTGTAGCTTATCGAGTCACTCTCGAGTCCGCTTCCTGGAAAAACCAGTACTGGTGTCTTATGAGGAAGTACGGTCGTGACCCCAGTGGGGCTCGAACCCGCAACCTCCGGGATGAGCGGCCGACACCTTAACCTCTACACCACCGCTCCCCTTGTTTGTTATTCTGTTGCATATAATGAGTGAAACATATTTGCTGTTAAATGTAATTAACTTACATTTATTTCAATCACTTTTGAAATTTAAAGTGACCATTTAGACATTTCTTTTATCCTTTTCTAATAATGAAATTGAACCTGAATACATGATGTAACTGTTCATTTTATCGGTGTCAAAATTTATTATTCAACTATTTGAAAGATTTATTTTAATTTTTTTTTCTTTTATAAAGATAGCATCCACTTCCAAGCGTACACCAACATACTCAGCACCATCCTGATGTGGTCTAGATAGCTTTGTCAACGTTATAAGAATGCTTTGTAGCGTGATAGGAACAACTCACTCAAGCTTTCTATGTTTAAGTTGTAGTTATCTCTTCTGAGACTTTAAAGTTCAGCACACGGTTGTGTGATGCTCAGTTTTTATGTGTCATTCGAATATGGAACCCTTTGTTCCTGGCAATAACCTTCTGAAAAACAAAGGGATCTTGATAGGGGTGCCATCTCTTTTTACCTTTTGCTTGGGGATCTAGTCATGTGTATCAAGGCATGCCCTTTTAGACAAGGTTCTATAGCTGGCATTGTTTACACAGTCAAACATTGTCAGATGACCATGTACTAGTAGTTTTGAAACCGAACTTGGTAATTAAGAAACAAGTGTGTTGCATTAAGAGACCTTTTTATTAACTTAAAAATAACACCTTTTCAACTTCCCAAGGCCAGTTTCTTTTATTCCATTTATACTGTTTATATAATGTACTGGAACAATTTGCATTAATATTCTTGCCACTAACTCTTCCACACTGCTATTAAACGATGTGTAATGTTAATGAGTGTACAACCAAGAGCGAGGCCAATAACTGCTTAATGACAAATATTCATATAGTGTTTATTCTGACTGTTGTTTTAAAATAGATATTGGCAAGACAATGTGCTTGGATACTGAAATGTTACGCATTCATTTTGTATACAGATACAGTATCGTTCAGCCATCAAATTATTTTTATGGATTGCTACGTTTCACGGTATAACAATATTTGTTTCACGTAATCTCCAATTCAAATTTCCATTTGTTTCCTTGCATATCCTACGGACCATTTGCCTCGTTGATTTACACAATCAGAGATTTGCGCTTCTTGCCTGCGAGTAAACCAATTAATCTTTTAATTGGTATCAATATTTTACAGTTCGATAATAAAGGAAACTTATCACGATTACTGCTTAAACACTGACTTCTTTGGAATTTAATTTGAAACGGCATTGCCTGTTGAAGTAGTTGAGAAGCTCTCAAGATGATTGTTTTATGTTAAATACAAGTGAGGTTAGCGCTATGGCAAATATTCGAAATAAAACTGAAATTCGTTAGAAAAACCCAATGGATTTTCATATAGTATAATTTCTTCTTGTAATTGAAACATGGCATTGTTAACTGGTGTCGTGACTTAATCTCTCCATGTGTAATAGTACTTCAACTTTCTATAACATTTTCAAGGCTCGTACCTGTTTCTGTTTTAAAAGCACATTCGTTGTGTGCCTGCATATCCATATTTGTGTAGTGTAAAATCATTCTCTTATTTAGCAGAAATACCACAAGTACAATATTGAACAAAACAGAAAAGTTCTTCTTCTAGAAAGATACAAATTACATATCAAGAGTTGTCGCTCAGGTGCAGTTTGCGTAAAAATCAATCTAGAATATAAATTAAGAGTTAGAAACTGATATTAATTTTGCTTCTTCTTGTTTTATAATGTTATAGGGCGTTATAAATTGTCAGTTAAATGTTTTTTTATGTAATAAACGTAGTTCGCATTTTATTCAGCTGGGACAAGACTGATAATGTAAAGGTTCAGCAAAAGGCAAGACAAACATCTGCCATTGCCGTTCCTTACAATACGCGCAATATATTAAGAAGAAACATTTTATCATTATAGTCCCTAGCTCGTAATTCATTAGTCAGCAAAACAATATGTAAGACTGTGTTATACGAAATACTGGTATAATAAATATAATCCCGTTCTATGAAGAATAATTATATACTTGTCTTACAAAGCATTTGATCAAAAAAGTAACACGATTGTCTGTCTAGAAACAGTTTGTACGTGACACCTGCCTAGGAACCACAGTGCCAATTTGCTTTGGTTAGACATATATTCAATTAGGGCATCTAGAGATATATTCCACTAGCATCTTAAGACAAAATTTAGGATTTTGCTAAAAGCCATCATTTACCATTTAGAGATAATTTAGAAATAGTGATTTTACACTGCAGCGTGGTATAAAATGTACACAAATATATATAGTCTTTATTAAATGTATACTTTATAATGATTACATAAACATGCACAATCACTGACTTTTGTAGAAAGTATAGATATTAAAAGTTTTGTACTTAATTTAAGAAATTGAACACAGATGCGTCTAGAAAAAGTCCCCTTGTGTTAAATGAGGTTACATGTAACAATAACATTTATATCAGAAAATCATGTAATTCGATCGTCTATTGATTTCTGTTAAATCTAGACAGATTTGTACAAAATTGATAAGATAAACCTAAAACGTGTAAAAAATGTATCTGGAATATCAAACTTTAAATTGTGTCTCTTTCCCTTTGTTTTCTTTTAATCTGTGGTTTTAAAATGAGTAACTTTGCCTATTTAGTTGTATCACTTTTCGGCATATACTTGATCAAATTTTGTTGAAATATTTCTATAATTCTGGAAAATATCATTGAAGTGCGTTCCCAATAGAAACAATGCCCATAGTAAA
Source organism: Saxidomus purpurata (assembly GCA_022818135.1). Lineage (NCBI taxonomy): Eukaryota > Metazoa > Mollusca > Bivalvia > Venerida > Veneridae > Saxidomus > Saxidomus purpurata. Next base: position 39,487,184 of record JAFMSR010000001.1, read on the forward strand.
CTTACCTGTACCGGAAAACTTTTCTTTTGCTTTTAGCTGAGTGTTTGAAAATTGCAGCTTTTAGTCAAACATAGCACTAGAAACAAAAATAATTTCAAACGTCTAGTATATAACTTGAAAATGCCAACTTTTAAAAATGCTATCACATATTTTTGCATACTTAATAAATACAAAAAGTAAAAAAGAGACAAAACATTTTTGGCCTTGGTAATAACGTTCAGCTGTGTGCGCCAATGAATGGATATTCTGTACATCTCCTAGGTGTGCAACATAACACGGTAACGTTTGCATCATGCATTGTCTTTGTAACTGAAAAATTAGGAGTGTAAAGATTGTTGCAAATGTAGTTTTCTTATTTTTTTACGAAACAAATGTTCATTAAATAAGATATCAATAATGATACATGTAATGTATGTATTAAACGAGGTAGGCGACTAAAAACATTGCTTCATGTCTGTTTGAAATTAAAGTCCATCCGGCAATGGAGCAGGTGTAAACGAATCCTGATTATTTACCTTACCACGCACATCTTCATTAAGTATGATATTAACGTTTATCGTGACCGAGTAAACCCAGCTTCATGTTTGTTTGAGACTTGAGAATTCCATCCGGCCCTGCAGCAGATGTTAACGAAACCTGACGTTTTACCTTACAGCGCACAATTTAATTAACTATGATATTAATGTACGTATTAAACGGGAAAGGTGACCAAGTAAACCCAGCTTCATGTCTTTTTGAAACTGGAGAATTCAAACCGGCACAGCAACAGGTAACAATTAACTCTTCAAAACTAAAATAGAATTCATTTGGTATCAATTCTCAGGATATTAATTAAAGGGGCACTCCCTGCATCTAGCAGATTATATACTCCAAACATAGATTATGTGTTCAATGAACGTAATATGATAAATAAATACAATTTCAAAGAAGAACCTATGGCGAAAACTGCTCCATTTTACCACAATTAATAAATATAGAGGCTTCCTGTAATAAATCGCATCCACCCATTTATTGTAACACAATAACTCTACATAGATTATTGAATAGTTTACGGTACTGCAGTTTATTTTAAACCGCTGATTTTATCGATTATGACTGGGAATGCATAGCTGAAACTTTAAGGTAAAGTTATAATACATTCGAAGATTCTATTATTTATGTTTTTGAGGTTATTTCGTTTGACATCAGTTTTAGGGTATGTCCTTTTACCTACTGTCTGACCGAAATTATTTACAAGAACAGTTAAAGAATAATTTGTTTTTCAATTTTAGTTATAAGTTAAATTTGTTAAAGACAATAGTTGTGCAAATATGTGTTCATGACAACTGTATTTCTATACTGAATTATTATTCTAAATATTATATTGGAAAATGTGGAAGGCATAATCAGCATGAAATCACGGATTATGTGAGAAAATATTTTTTGAAAAATATTTATCAATTCTGCCTCATTTTTAATTACCCCCTTTGTTACATTTCTTTGTCAGGAGCATTAGTCTGAGAGAACTGAATAAATTTCATTTAAATGCATACAATGAGAGAGGACATTGAAGGAAGGGCAATGTCCAAGAACCGTAACGCCATGATGCCCCTTTTAATAATTGCCTTTTATTAAAATAAAATCAGATCATAAAATCAAATTGGTCCAAAATGCACAAAATGAGAGATTTCATACAAAACTAAAACGTGTACAACACAAGACAATAGCATCTGTACGACGAGGATTAAGGTATATATATATATATAAATTGCAGATTCGGATACGATTTGGTAAATATTATGAGATTGGACATACATATTTTAGTGTCTTTGCATTAGTGCAGATACTTAATGATAATGCGACGTACAGTATACAACAGCTGTCAAATTACTTTTATAAATTACTGCATTTCATGGTAATAGTTTGTGCACGTAATTTCAAATTCCAATATGCCACTTTCTCCTGGCATTCCATTTTGATCGGAACATTTATCTCTTTTATTTGCAACATCAGACATTTACTTCATATGGCTATGAGTAAACCAATTTGTGGTTAGATGGTATCAATTTATTCAAGATCCATATAAGAGGAACTTATTCCGCTTTCCAGAAAAAAAACACGAGTGTATGAGAAATCAGATCTGAAACAGAATAACGGTAGATCTAACGAAATATCACTCATGATAGGACAATGTAATTTATAGTTGTCAGATAATGCAACCAGAAACTCCAGAAAACTCAATCGAAAGTCGAATTAATTTGTGTAATCATAAAAATGTTGACACGTTAGTTGACATGGTTTATGCTACTGCTATTGTAAATACTTTAATCTACTTTTGGTTGGTAAATGGAATATCTAAATACACGTCCTTTTGTGTTTGTATGTCATTATTCATGCACTAGTTTAAAAAAGATTGTTTAATATCAATTAGTACACATGAGAAAAAGACTTCCCTTGCTTTAACAAAAAAGTATATACATTTTTCTCTTGAGTGTACGCACTGTTTAATGGCGAATATTTATGTAAGTGTCAATACTGATGTTGTCAACATGGTTTGATCAGACACATCTTTATTTTATTATTCTTTTTGCAGATAAATGATTGTTCGACATACTTCATGCAACAGACTTCAAATTATTTATACACATCATTTGTCTAACAGTATTACAATAGTTGGTGCACGTAATTTTGCATTTCCAGCTTGACATTGTCTCCGTGCACTCCATTTATTTCTAACGGGTCAATAGTCTCGTTCGTTTGCAATATCTGAGGATGCATTAGAAATGATGATTTAAGATGGTTTACGTCTAAACCGACATTATGTACCTAATTGTTTTCGGTCTCATATGTTCCGTTTGAAAATAGCACTGATGCCCGTGGTGTCGGATACGAAGACGTGCTGTAAACTGACTTACTCGAGAGGATAGGGTTTTATTATCTACATACATTGGGGACGTGGGGAAATGTCATTTATAGGTTTTCACAAATGAAAATGAAAACTTCCGAAAAATCAATTGATTTTCAGTTTGTATATATTTCGAACGTTTTAAACAGCTAGGACAGGATTAACAAATGGTTCATTTCATCAATAACATTCGTCTGTTGTTCGGGTTAGCATATATCGTGCTATTTTAATTATATGTATCTTAAGCATAAAGGTTAAATATATCATTTTATCTACTTGCTCATTGTTTTGATGTGAAAAATCGTTAAATAAATGTTCGACGCAGCTGATAGCAGCGAGAGGAACGTGTTTTCTATCCCATAAAGGTTTCGTCTATTGAAACATTTTACTTTAGTACAGGTTCTAGCAAAACAAATAACTTCGGGTACGTATACTTTCTGTGATTAGAAAAGAGAACATCCCAAAATAGAAAATTCACGATATCGAAATTAAAATCGCGTTGCATGGCTTCTATTTAAGTAAATTTTTACATGGTGATTGGTTAGAGTAGGTTTTAAATTAAGTTTTGTCTGTCGTGTTACCCTTACATAGCCAATTAGATATGGAAATGGCTGTGTAGAAATGTAAAGTTTTAGATCCTCACATTCTGATCATTATCTTTTTAATAAGTAGTATTTATTATCCCACCTGACATAAGAGTCATTAAATATGCATGTTGGTATTGTTAAGTGACTTGAAACGTAATGAAAATGTAATTTTAGACTGAAACCGTGTGATAAAAGTTTTCATTAAAATTTAATGTTAACATAATGTAAATACAAATGGGATGTGCTACTAAATAAACCCAATTATCTCGCTGTATGGAATTGGAGATGGTTTCAGGTTACACTGAAACCCGACTTTTCCAGTGATAAATCATATTTCCTACTGGTAGTAAGCTAAATATTTCATTACTATATGACGGAAATTGTTAACGAAAACAGTCCGAAATAATAAATGTTTTATTTTTTGTTATACGAATGGTATAAGACATTAAGAGCTAATCTGAAATCACCAATTTACCACTATATAATTACACTAATTATTCCTTTGATGACCACACTATACAAACATTACCTCAGAGTATCAGTAAGAACACATTATATGCTTTTGGAATAAACGGTTGGAAATAATATAAGGCCGACCAACTATTTATTTGCCGACAAAAACTCCGCTGTCACTGTAGTTTGTATTCTATGTTAGGTGTTGACAAAATAACCAATTAATAAGTCATTTAAAAACCTTGAAGAAACACCAATCTCTGTGCAATTTTCTCAAAACATGCAACAAAATATTTACGATACCTCGTGTACACAAAACAACCTCAACTCGTGTGTCTTTAACCCTGTTACGTTTACATCTTCTAGTAAACAAAACTAACAAGGTCCTAAAACATACAAAACCACTGATAAAAAGTAATGTAAAGAACAGATACAGTCGTTATATACTCTGAGCAGTTAACATTACCATCTTTTTAGGACCGACAAGTACATGTTCACCAATCATTTGTGGGAAGCTTTCCACTAACAATTGATCAAAAGAATAATTATTGTTAGCATTTTAAAGAGATGAATTCAGAACAATGAAAGAGAGATCAATAAACAATCAAACCTGCGACCACTAGAAGACGTCAAAGCAATCTGTGGAGAGGTGGTCTTTTTACTGGTGCTTGCACTGTAGCTAATTAATGCGCGTGATTTACCCTGCTGATCTTTATTCGTTGGGTGTTTTCATTTACAGTTATATCATTAAGATAAATATTAAAGAGAAAAAAAACCACAAAGGAGCATTTGTCATGTACAGACCCTGGTCATGCATAATTACAATACAGTCAGGCTTACATTTCTGAGTTCCTAACATATAATAGAGAAATTCCATGCCTGTTCCTATATTAATTTCTGCGCTTTCTTCGCATAAATGTAGGACATTATGAAATTATATAAAAAGAAAGAACAGTATTTGACTTTATCCTATACTTGTTATAAATACAATATCCTCATTAGCCGACAGCGACCATGTGGTTTAAAGAAAATTAGATTGTGTTAGTTATAAGACTTCTGTATTTTCCTGGATATCATTTAACATTTATCAATCGCACTTTATATAATTTCAACGCAAAATGTTTAATATTTTGAAAAATAATTCGTGGACTTTGATCAAATCTAGGAAATGTATATTTCTGTGCATATATTTATGTTTATACGATTTACTTTAAGTGCAATAACGAACTAAGCTTATTGACACGCTCTAGAACACTTATTGCAGATGTCATCATTGTCTTCTTACGATTTTTCTGGGCTGATACTTGGCTGAGAAATGTTCAGTTAACTCTCCTAATGCACACTGTTAGGATAAACAGCCCGCAGTGATTCACATATCAAATGAAACATGTGCACATTTCATCTTTTCGAAAATCCAAAGTAAAATATTGTATCACCGTTTTCTTCACTGGGCAACTCTTGTCCCACTACCTTTGGTACACAGACCTTCTCGATTTGATCTATTTCCTTCGATTTCTAATTTGAGGACGTGGTATTCAACATGACACTTTGAATGAAGCGCAAGGAACTGGGTTATCTTCTCGAAAACCAAATGTTACTCGACCGCTTATTACGTAAACAATCTGATAATTGATCATTCTTCAGCGGATGTATCTAGGAACGTCTGTGAATACAGTCATTTATTTTATGTTTTCCAGTGAATTACACAGATTTCTCAATGAAATAAAAATGATAATCCACAGTTTTGAAACAGTGGATTACCATTTTTGTTTTAACTGTTTTTGCTGATTGAGTATTACTCCGCGAATCATAACGTGACGAAGTGCAGACTTGTTTATTTAACAATTTGTTTCAATTTAAATCTTATAAATTGATGTTTCAGTTTCATTGGATGATAGAGATAGATATGACATTTTAAATACTTTTATCTAAAATAAACTTTAGAACTAATTTTGTTGCTCTATCAGTTATGATGGAAGTAATGCGGTTCTTGTCATCATGGGATTCTCCATGGGGCATGAAAATACTATGATTCCAAATTTTCCTGATTATTTTGCTACGCCACTCGTGAAAATAATAGTTTTAGGGGTTCACAAGTGAAATAAATTTGATATTTCACTGAATCAAACACATATCCTCTATATACCTATATTCGTCTGCCTCCATTTCATCTTATATAAGCGTTCATTGGAACTTTTGATGCTGTGTTCTAGATTAACCGTGATACTTGGATATATTATGGTAGTGTTGTGATAGCCTGTAATCTTATTATTACGATGATTGTTATTACTGTAAATTGAGATATAGCCACACAGATTATCACTAATATTATACAGGGTGATAGAATAATAATACACATCTCGTGAATGTTTCATCATAATCACATGCCACTATTGTATTACGTAGAGGTTATTATACGGGGCAGGTGTGCCTTTAGGCGATATTGGCACACTTGGTGAGCTATTGGCCCGAGGCTCAGGGCCATTTGACCAAGTGTGCCAATACCCTTGGCACACCTGCCCCTCCTTTTTGCATATGTTGAACATCGGTTTTGCTGAAAATGGGAAAAGATAAGACAAGTAGATTTTCTAGATACAAAACGTACATTCCTGCAATACTTATACTATCTTTTTCATAAAGAAAAATGCCATTGAATGGATAAATTATTCATACTGTCCACAAAAGCAAACGTGTCAGTTTCCACATTTCGGTGCTCAATAAGCCTAAATTCTAAATTCAATAAACGTTGAGATATACGGAATCTAACATGTTCATGAGTTCATGAGATCCCACCGAGGGTTGAGATACGTCCCAAAAACGAGGCTCTGCCGAGTTTTTTTGGACGTATCTCAACCCGAGGGTGGGATTTCCTTATCCACATCTCAATGGACATGGTAGATTTATTTTCTCACCGTTTGAATCGCATTTTCTCACAAGTAAGAAAAAATAAGTGTAAATACAGGATGGGGATGAAAAAATGAAAATCAACTTTTTCTCGAATTTTACTTCAAAACTGATATAGATGGATAGAAAATGATCTAACTAAGAAAATGAATACCCATAACCCTATTTTTATTTCAAAAATAAAAACTTTTACCGTCATTTTTCGATTTTTATGTGATGTGCACGCGGAGTGTGGGATAACCCTACAGTATGTGAGATAAGATTTTCCATCACTGCTAAAAAAGGGATTTTTCTGTCCGGTAAGTGAGAAAGAGACTTCTGTGTCCTTTCAGCGGCCATTTTCCGTTACGTCTACGTTGTCAATTACGTCAACGTTTTCACGTGCTGACAGTCTAACGTTGCTGCACAGTTGACCGGAAATAGCCTCAATACGAATTTTCTGGCACACTAGCAAGTGTGCCGATATCAGTTATCGGCACACTACGTCACGTGATCGTTTTATCGGCCCGTATCACCGACAATCAAAGGCAAATTTGATACTATATATAGTAACATATGCAATAAAGTGTAAATATTGTTTTTTAACACGTTTTGCTAGAAGTTAATAGACTGCTAGGCATTTGTTGACAAATATTACAAATAAATTTACGGGGAAATTGATATCATTGTTCTGTTCCAATAGGTTGTAGTGTGTTGATTGTGTAAAGCCGTAATCGCAGTTAATTGTGCAAAGCAGTCACCGCGCAAAGCTTTTACATAATCAACTCTTGTTGACAGAAAACAACGAATAATTGCACAGGAAAATGAATTACTGGTTAAAATATCAGCAAAACATTTCCAGTCCATAATGAAGTCATGGTAAATAAGCAAATATCTCGTAAATTTACTCAAAATACTCTTAGGGTGTCCGAGAATTTCAAATATAATTCATTACTTCGAGAGCTCTTAAACATTTGACCTTGCTACCCTTCATTCACCTATAGCATAAACAAGTCTTTGCATTTTCATCTTCTTGTATAAATTTTATCATTTCAGTGTCTGCATAGAGAAATATAAACAACACATTCTATTTTGAACGAACCAATGATAAGGTTTACAACTCAGCATGATACTGAAGAATTTTCTCAGTTTTGGACTCTAACGGCATTTCAGTAACCACATAATTGTTTTTAAAAACTTTTGCTTTAAAAAAATGTGTTACAATTAAAACTTACTGCAAGCAAGTGGTTCAATACGTACGCCGTGGCGTTTCAAAATGGCGTAAGTACGAACTGACAGCAGCCATTGTATATTATCATATTTCAAGTCCATTCGAGGACAAATTGAGTGCTGTTTATTTGTAGAAAGCAAATTACATGCCAAAGACAAACTGACGTTTAGCATCTGATACAAAGTAGATAAAACAACAATGTTATGTTGGACTTAACGTGAATCAAACCGAGCAATTATTCAGACGAATTTATTCTTCGTAATCAATATTAAGCCAATTATGTTTACCCGACTTTGTTTATGCTATGAAACAGTTATTGTCCGTTCGTGTCAATTCGCCATACATAATTTATCAATCACAGAAAGCCGCTGGTTAATCAGTTTCTTTTCGCGAAAAAGAATGCTGAATTAAACATATTTTAGTGAAAACGCCTGGGAATTCTTTCTGATTGCTCTTTGACTGGAATTGAATAACCTTAATGATTGTGTGTTAATTGAATAACACAGTCACGCTACCGTTATTGTTAGCCAATTGTAGTAACAAAAGTGCACTTTTCCAATAAAGAAAACATGATGAAGCTTTAGTTTAGCTATTAGATTACGGGGCATTTGGAGACACCACGGGGTAACACAATGTTTGTTTAATAGTTTCTTTGAAAAATTTGCTCATCTACTATAATGTGTTTTTGAACTAAGCGTGCGACGGAATGGTCGCGGAAAAGATAATTAATATCAAAGGAACTCGCAGTCTTTGTTTTATCTTTTAATATTCATACAAGAAGTCAGCTGAAAAAAGGTGATCTTATTTTTCCGCCATGGTAAAATTTAAAAGATGTTTTAACAATACTACTGTGACCATTCTCATCTTGAGCAATGCAGCTGGGTAAAGATAAATACAATTCTTACAAATAAGCTACCGATCCGCATGATCTGGTATTCATATCTCATACAAGATCTAGTAAATATTGTCAGATTTAAATGTGACACACCTCCACAGTGAAGTGGTTGAAATGACTACTAGCTTAAACCTTACACTAATCGAGAGTCATTGGTTCGAGCCGTACTGTCGATGATGTCAGAAGTTTGAGGTGTAATGATGAGGAACGAAGTTTAGGGAAGTTACCAAACGGAAATGGGAAGTGACGGAATGGTTAAACGGGCGAAGTACACCCCCCCTCCACTTCGAACAGAACACACAAAATTCTTAAATGATATGTCCTGGTCATTATTTTTATCTAAATGCTCATCGATAAATATATTGATCACATTCCGTATTGGTATGTCTTTCAACAAGCACACTGTACAAAGTTCTTTTCAGCATATTTGACGAACTTTGTATATACATGTATTAGATAGTGAATAAGTTTGATATGTAGCTGAAACACAATTATAGTGACACAAGACTTATGGCTCCTGATATACAGTTTTTACAGATGATTTGTTCACCTTGGAAACTTTCCAAAACTCTAAAAATGCCTTATTTTTCTCATTTCTCTCTAGGATACTTCATTTTTTTCTTGGCATCGTTACAAAAGATTAGTCGATTATAAACAGCTGTTGAGATCTTGTTATCACTCAACTGTTCTTGATTTCAAACTTCGGCAAATAAGTTGTTGAAATAAGTTGTCACATAAGAGGTGGCTTAATTCATTGGCACCAAATTACCACTGATGGATACTTTAATAAGATTGAAGAAGAGGAAAAGACAACATGATAAGTGTTTATGCTAGTCAATGTACCTTTTCTCGTCTTCAAGAAAAAATAAGTTGAAATACAACTGCGTACAACGAGATCATAAATGTAATGCAAGTAAGAAACAATAAGAAAATGGTCACTCTTTGTAGACATTCAAAGGAACTTGAAATCCCTTCTGTAGTTGAAATTTAAATAAAGAAAATGTCAATTTGATAAATGGGTAGTATTTGTTGACAATCCTTGTTTCAGATTAAAATTGCTTAATAAAACATTTCAGATCTAATAATTGTGAACATGTCATGCTTTTTAAATTGTCTTGAAATAAAATTTACTCTTGTTCTTTTCTCAGCCCTTTGGTTCTGATAGTTTCTTTTTAACTGATATTATAAAAGTTGCTTAAATGTAAAAAGCCCTCTTTTTACTACAATTTCTTCTAACATACGTCTAGTGGTTCTGTATTAGGTTGTCTTTTTATGACTTTTTATTTTATACAGCAACATGAAAACTCTTTTTCGTACTATAACTTTATAAGTTAAGAGGTTATAGCTAAAATGTCTGAGTACAGTCGCCTACAGAAATTCCTAATAAACAAGCCAACTATTATACAAATCACTTTCAATATGTTGTGATTGACTTGTTATGTTTTGTAACTTATTATAGTTATTATACATCAAGTTACAATATTTTAATGCTTGAATAGAATCTGAAATTTCAGCCAGTTAACGCTTGAATAGATACAGACATTTATCAAAAGTGGCGTAGTAAATATAGTCTAGTCTTAAAGACTCTCTAAGAAATAACATAATAGCAAACTAAACCTCTTTGAATCATTGGAGATGAAATTTTGCATTTTCAAAGTTGATCGCACATAAATCACAATACAATGTTTAAAGCGTAATCTTCTAATTAATGCGATATGTAATGACAAGAAAATCATTGGCGAAAAACAACCCATAAATATTTAGCTATTCTACACACCACAATAATTAAGCCAGTATGTCATGTCTTTAACACATTACCAAAAAAAGTTCAAAATATTACGTAACCTTTGCGTGTCTTTACTCATGCTTAACAAAGCTTCGATTCATGCCTGTCATTACCAATGATTTCTTATTACTTTCTTTAGATATGAAATTGACTGTAAAGCAATGTTTTTCCAGTTCTAAGGCATTTATTCAATGAACTGTTTGACAGTAGCTAAAATCTTTTATATCATGTTTTTGTACCGTCAATCAAACAAACAAATTAATTTGCTTAAGATGAAGTAGGCTGTTTTCTTTAAAAGGTCATTTTCACATCTAGTTCATGATCATAAATAGTATGAATGTATCAACTTGTAAAACAGGGAATATTAGATGACTGAATGTACCTTATATTTCATGTCGTTTATTGAATATGATTATTTGGGATGCAATGACTTGATCAGTGGACGCGAGTCTATGAATAGCTTCGTCAAAAATTAAACGCGTTATGTTTCTACATTCAATGCCTCTGGGGCATGTACTTTGATTTGTACCAATTTTCAAGAACAGATATGTAAATTAAATGACAAGATGAAAGTCACACTGAACATATTTTTCAAGGAGTCAAAATGTAAATTAATGATTACAAATCGTGACAATGACATTGATAATAAAAGACTAAAGTGACTTACAGAAGAGATTTATTCTCGAGGAAATAAAACAAAAGTCAAATACACACGGAAAAACAAAATAAATCCCAAAAGTATGTTGCAAAATTCGATTTGTAGTCATTGCGAAGTGCGTCAGAAACATTCTTTATTGATAAAACTGCGTATATCGAAGTACAAATGTAGTTCATAGTTGACTCTGATGAATACAAAATGCCGGAAAAAAATTAAACACTTAAAGAAAAAGTTCATGTAAAAAACTGACATTTTCTATTTTTGTTGTGACAAATGTCTAATGTGTTCCGTGGTCCTTTTAGATCAGTCTAATTTCTTATGAACCCCGTTAGTTGGTTATAAATATTCCCTCTTGATAAGTAAAAAGTGCAATGTGGTCCCATCAGTTAGATTCCTCCGACTTAACATCAGAGAAATTCCAAAACCTCGTTTAATTTAAGAAAGTATTAATTGGAGATGACTAACCAAATCGGAGCCGCAGTGGCGCGGTGGTAGCGCGTTCGCCTCGCCACCAGTGTCCATAGGCAAGAGACATATATTTTCATATTGCCTTTCTCTCGTCGAGATTGATTTCATTTGGAATGAGTCTCGCGAGCGAATAATAATAATAATAATAAAAAGTAATAACGTTATTACTTTCATAATATAAACCTGTGATAGTGTATAATACAAATTATGCTTGTTATCATAATTGCAATTACATTTAACGTAGCCAGTAACCCAACATAGTCATTTCCCACTTTTACGTTCTTACAGTTTGGTTTAGCAATGCCATTACCTCTCATTGCTCAGCAAAATATGTGATAATGGATGCAATATGGATGGTCATATTTTAATATAAAGCACATTATACCATACCAATGCGGCATAATGGAATACGTTCCTAGGAATACATAAAACACAATGCTCTGTAGGGCAAATGGGAACTAGGCGTGAGTCAGAATCATTAATAATTTCTAATTTTACGTAATCAATATAAATAAACGTTTAAAAAACTGCCACTGCCTAATAAAGGAAGCCAGGGATTTAGCAACCTGTCCTTTATTAGAGTGGCGTCATTTTGAATGGGAATACCGGCATAAGATAGCAAAATTTGTATTACATTACAAAAATACATTGTTTACAGTAACTGATCTTTCTCTCCAACCTTCAAACAGATAATTTCGATGCATTACCAAGAGATGACACACAACATTGGAAAATATTGTCACACGAAACCTAGCAACGGTTATTTAAACATGATCGTGTGAGTTTAAAGTAGCAACGTATAAATAATTAAAACATAACACTAACACCTAGACTTTACGTGCCATAAAAATTCTGATACTGAAAAAAAGCACGTTTAAAATCTTAAAGTCTGTGAGTGTCTGAACGTTACTAACATGTACGTATGATCTAACAAGAGGATTCTTCTTTCCACGAGAAAAATGTTTAGAGATGTAAACGTTTCAAAAGTGTTTTTCATAATGACAATCAATGACATTAAAGAATTTTAGATCTGTAGGCTGAACTTGAAATTTATTATTATCTATGTTGCCCAATGTGCAATTTAAAAAGACATAAAAACGAGTTTCCTGCTTCTACTAAGCGGGTTAGTAAGCTCGTCATTAAAATAGCTGCAGGTCGATGAAAGTAAAGATTACATATTACATAAACATCAAACAGTTTTACTATTCAAGAAAAGTCAGTCTTTTCATGGGTATTAAATGTGAATGCCACAGATCTCACGCCCATTTCGTTTACAGACCTACAATTACCTACTAACGTATCGCTACTTTATATGAATACCAGTTCTATTATATATCATTATGATATCTTTGTGTTAAGTTGCTTATAACAAAAAATATTTGTAGTTCTACTTATGAATGAGAACAAATGAACAAGAAAATAGTTATGCTTGAAGAAGTTTTTTAGATATAGTACATGCCTCCGAGTGTCTATGAAAGATTACACATTTAACGCATTGACAAAAAGTAAACAGTAAAATAGGTGATTTGTACCGAAAGTATTTGAAGTTATAAATTTATTAAAGGAAAAGCTACAGAGCATCATGCAGATCAAATGCGAATGATACATCATCAATTACTTATTTTATATACAGAACAAGGTACACATGATAGATGTCAAAATAATTAGAACATGTCCTGTTTTACAGTCTTGCTTAATAAAAGCTACAATTTGTTTTCGCTTACTTATCAATTTTCCACTTCTCTTCAACTAGTACCTTCTTTGACTTCACTGTATTTTTATTTCAATTTCAGAGATAAATTCGAGATTCTTAAGATTTCCGTAGACGTTAGCACATAGAAAAAAAAAACATTAACGTTTATGAATAACTACATATTTTTTACATGCAGCTCGACATTACAGTAACAACAGTCTTGCGTAAAATTTTGTACAAAAGCCATCTAAGGTAAGCATCTCAATCAAACACGATGATACTAACTGAAGTTGTAAATGTATATTTCGCTGAATGAAAGGAATGAAGCGGGTAATATGATGAATGTACAAAAAGTAATGCTGCTGGCTGCAAAAATTTCAAAGCATAAGAGAAAACATCACAATGATTCTTTAATTTCTTGCAAGAATTGCAATTGATATTTGCTATTGATATTTGCTTAGTGAAGTGTTAGCTTGACAGCCCATTTCTTTAACGTGTCATTGAAGGCTAACATTTGTTTTGATGTATAATTTGTTCGTACTTTTATTCATATTAAATTTACCCTGATCATATGTGTCTTTAAAAAGTCCAAAGAGCCAATGAAAACAGTCTCTTCAGACCAATATTTCTGATCAAGCACAACAATTTTAAGAAATGTACTACGTTCTCAAGAATCTAGAGGAGAGCAACTGATTAACTAGTATCACCTTCTTTCATATAAAAGTCATTAGCAACGAAAACAGAAAATTAATAGGAAGATAAATAACTGAAATCTTTGTTAATATTGAGACTGTAATTTAAGACAGTGCTAGAATAATTATGGAATTTATTGATTAATGAAATACTTTACAGAAAAGAGAAAGATTTATGCAGAAAAACATTTCAGTCACTCTGTAAATAAAAGACTATTGGTACAACAGATGGTTTTGCATTTTGACCAAACATCATATTCAAGAAGACATAAATCTTGCTTTTAGTTAATGAAATCACGATGAAATGACTTCCGGACCCACAGATTCTAGAAACTGGATAAATATGGTAATCGCATTTCTTTTGACTAAGTGCTGTATTCAGTTTCTGACGCAGCTTGGCACACCTGGTACCAGAATATATTCCACATTAAGTGATTACAGTTTAAGTAGCTCTGTTGGAAAGGAAAATTATGAAGCGAAACATTTTTATTCTGGTCATTTTGGAGCATTTGCAATGCCCTATACTGCTGTCATTTTCCAATATAAATCTACAGGAGATATTAAAATGTATCTTTCTTTACTTGAATTGTCACGCCTTCAATCTGAGGCGTTTGTACGATTAGTTTCAAGCTAAGATTTATGTAAATCAGAGAATGTGAGAAAATCGAAAGCAATACTTCATTGCAGTGCTTTAGTTTAATGAGTTTCTATAATTCTTTCGAAGAAATGGCTGGATGCATATGAAGCTTTAACGAAGCTTTCAAATCATTAAACATGTGCCACGCAAAGCCATTAAATGTATAAAGACTCAATATTGCGAACAATAAAGTACTCTGTATTAATCTCGGCAGTGAATTTAGTAAACAGCAAGAATACGTCGCGGCCCTTTGGTATGTCATGCAACTTTAAATATGTGAATCTTGATATTTTTTCTTCTGATACTCCTCCCAATGAAGTCAAAGTTTAATAAAATTACCAGAAACGTCGAATGTTTTCTGCAAGACTAAATCATATCTGAAGCTTTCAAATGTTTTCAAATTTCGGTAATGCAAACTAGAAGGTGAGCTAAAATCGTTTTTGAATACACTGCTTATTTTAAAGAGATATGGTTAAGTGAACGCAGGCTAGTTACATATTTCTGTAGTAAACTTTGGAAAGGAGATAAGACATTCTAAGTATAAGTTTTTGTTAATTGTTAAAATTTGACAAAATAAACTCTAACTTACTTAGTGTTTAACCTCATTTGACCTTTAACATAGCCAGGGACACGTCTTGTGGCACGGACCTATGTGCAAATAGGTCCTTGGTTGTGGGAGGAGCTAAAGTTTTTTTCTATTTTGAGCGAACTCTTACTAAATTAAGTGATTTCAATAGTTAGTTTTAGTAAAAAAGAAAGACGATCATTTGAAAATCTGAGCGATTCGATTGGTGGACAAATGGGGTCAAACAATAACTGAAGTTTTATTTAGTAAGTAATTTTTTAAACATCTTGAATATTTGTTCTTTACTTTGTAAATACAGTTCAGCACAGGTGAAACCCCACGCATATGCGTCCATGCGGCATGTAAATAAGAGTCTGAAAGCATGGAGAGCGGCGGGAAATCGAACGCGGACGCGACATCGCAAATTGTATGGGCTTCATTGCCGCATCTGAAAGACAAAAAGCAACAAGCGCATTCAAGCGGACAACGAGTCCGCCGGTGTGCCGCGTGTCGCGACGTTATGCGGCATGTCATTTTCTATACAGGTAAAAGCGATGAAATAAAAAATATGTACTATATTTGTACACTGTATAAAACTGTGTTTTTAATAATGATGTACAATGTATTCCATATTGTAACCAATAAAATTTCAGTCTTAAATGTTTTTAGTAATTACATGTGTATACCAGTAAGTTCTGGTAACCATAAAAACATGCATGTAGAAACGTGTTTTAGAACTGTGAGATGAAAAAGAAATACCTCAACCCATACGATTATTTTAAATGAATTATCGTAATGCAGAGATTGACAAATACTACATTGAATGACAGAGTACGACCAAGTAGACAAATGTGAAATATGAAAGGAACATACGTATACATTGTAATAGTTAATTCAAATGCAGTAAATCGACAGTTTGCGGTTATCATCTGTTTCAGTATTTATTTAAGATTATTGTGTCTTTGTAGCTCAAATCAGAGTCCAAGAACGAATAACTTATTTAGTTTACCTCGATCAGTTGTTACAATTAACTTATTAATAAAAGAGTTTTAAATATTTGATACTAAAATAATCTTGTCTTAACTACTTCGACGGTAAATTTTCAATGATATCTGTTTTAGCCGATTATCTTACTTTATGGTTCATTAAAATGAAAAACATGCTGACAGTACTGTAGACAATGGCAATCATCACCCTTTGTTAATATTAGCAATAAGTGTCTACTCAATTAAGATGTGACACTAATTATCCCCAACTTCAAGGCAAGCGTCGGAATCAATTTTGTTTAAATACATACATCAAAACGACGACAAATTATTGATAAACAATAATATTATAATTCTTGCGACAAACAACGATATATGTAATAAAAAGTTTAGAAAAAGTTTAGAATAAAAGAACAAAGTCATGAAAATGTTACAACTTTTAATTATATACAATAATTATTTTTTTAAACATACTCGAAAGATAGTAAACTGCAGTAACTCATGCAAAAATTCTATAAAATTATATCTTTAAAAGCTTTTATAGAATTACATGTACATTTTGTACATTGTGCAAAAGGGCATTAATTTTTAAAAGAAAAATTAATCCTTTACCGCCGCGTCACGCAGCATGGTACGGACTTGTCGCATATCGCAAATGACACGCGGCATATGAGCCGCATATACCGCGTAATGCGACATGGTTTTATTGCCCCCGCGTTGTAAAAACCTCCCGCGCTATAGCGCGGCAAAAACGGAATCCGCCTGTGCTGTACTGTACGTTGTTTATTGTGAACAACGAACATGTTTCTCAGTTATATAACTCCTTAATGTTACATGTGGGTTTCAGAACCTAAGCTAAATAGTTTACGAAACATTTTTGACAATAGATCACATCCCGTAAGGTTGAGGATGGGTTATTACTCCCACCAAGACAATGTCTATTTGACAGTGAATTATGGGTTCTTGTTCGAGATGAAGTTGTTTAAGTTTTTTTTATAAACTGAAAATTAAAAAGAACATGAGATTTCGTACACAATATGATAAATAACGTATCCTGTGGTTTGTGCACGAGTGAATTCAGACACATAAAACTAAACCACGCATAGAAATCTTGATTAAACTCGAGCAGATTTAATCAGTACTTATATAATAAATATTAGAATAGAAACATTGGGTCTATTGAAGTGACGTAAATGGATTATTCATTTTTTCTTTAGCATTGTAAATCGAATGAAATTCCCTTGTCTCCATGTCCATATCTTTTAAGATTTGAATACATAGTTGTAACGGTAATTGTAAAGATTACATAAAGAGCAACGAATCTGAGATTTATCCAGTTTTATTAAACCGTTTTTAGAATATACATGTATGTCACTGAAATAACTGTATTTTTTACGCATTGGAAAGTACAACGGTTATTTTCACATGACTAAAGAATAAATAAATTATCAACTGTTATTTTCTATAATGCCAAAATACAGGGTACACGAATACAAAGAGTTTTTTCTTTTACATTTTCATGGAATACTTCAATAATCAACCACTACAACTTGACAAAAATACCCGTTATTATATCAATTCATTCAATAAATTAACTGACAAAACTTTGAAGCTTCAGAGGAGGTTATATTTCTAAGTTTTGGGAAAAAGCTTAAGTTTGAGACTGTGCCGTAAAAACAATGAGTTTAAGGCTAACATTTATTCAAATCAGGGATCGTAAAGACATTGAGGGCGATACTTCATTTAAACGATATAGTTTATTCTTTTCAAGAAATTGCTTTCTTCGTATAAAAATTGTAACATTCCCTGTAAGTATAAAGACTGATAATTTTGCACAAGAAATTAATCATCTGTAATAACCTACAAAATAAGATGCAACAATTCTGCACGGATATTTTACGAAGTAAAAGTACATTGCGTATAAACTATTACTCTACCCTGGTATTCTGCAGAGATATGGTTATGTGGAGTTGGTTGTTTGTAAATTATTACAGGGCACTGTTTCCTATATGTATATAGGGCCAAAACTTTCCCTTTCATAAAATTGTTTGAAACTTGGCATGTTGAAAGGGAATGAAGTTTGAAACTGAAATCTGAAATCAGTCGTATTTCACCGGCCTTGATTTTGAATATTTCTGTGGAACATAATATTTTGTTTTATTGCATATGTTACTATATATAGTATCAAATTTGCCTTGATTGTCGGTGATACGGGCCGATAAAATGATCACGTGACGTAGTGTGCCGATAACTGATAACGGCACACTTGCTAGTGTGCCAGAAAATTCGTATTGAGGCTATTTCCGGTCAACTGTGCAGCAACGTTAGACTGTCAGCACGTGCACACGTTGACGTAATTGACAACGTAGACGTAACGGAAAATGGCCGCCGAAAGGACACAGAAGTCTCTTTCTCAACGTTTATTGAATTTAGAATTTAGGCTTATTGAGCACCGAAATGTGGAAACTGACACGTATACTTTTGTGGATAGTATGAAAATTTATTCATTCAATGGCATTTATCTTTATGAAATAGTATAAGTATTGCAGGAATGTGCGTTTTGTCTTTTTGTCTTATCTTTAAACCGATGTTCAACATATGCAATAAAAAGGTAATTATACGGGGCAGGTGTGCCTTCAGGCGAAATTGGCACACTTGGTTTAAATTGGCCCTCGGGTTAAAGTAACTGTGTAAGGTAACGTTGGTCTTGTTTAAATGCCCCAAAAATAACAAAAAGCTTGTCCTGGGATTTCACCACCAGCACATCGAATCCAATAAAATTACATGTTCATTGGAAAACCTTGATTAACCTCGTACAATTTTAATCGGAAATGATGTAATAAATAAATCATCAAAACCATGGATCTCTATTGGAGCGATGCAATTAGAAATATTTATTCATTCTTCTACCGTGTAATCAAACAAAATACTAATGACTCTCTATTCATTTTTCTAGCTTGACTAAGTGCAATTTAAAGAAATCACATTCAATATACCAACAAGAGATCATTGACTTAATGCAAGTTTAAAAACTGACAAAAATATATTAAACCTTAGTTTTATTTGCCTAAAGCGTTCGACTACTTTCCAGGCATAAAATATTTGACCGGTGCGCGTAATGCGCGTTTTTTTTTTTTAGAAACTCATTAACGTAGGATTTTGTTATTAGTTCTACAAACAAGTGATGATTACTTAAACTGTTTGCGATAGACAAGACCGATTCAGGAAATATTTTGTGTTGAAACAAGTACAGAATTTCTTGCGTTCATATGAAAACATTCTGGTTTTGTGTTTTTAATTAAAAACAAAAAAATGTACAGTTGTGCTTCCGATATAATGCAACATTTCTTTTGAAAAACAAATCTTTTTAAACATTATTTAAAACCTTTTTGCATTCATTTCGATAAACGTGTACTTATGGGCGATATAGAGAGTGCATGATCTTTAATGTCCTCATTGTAATGTATAAATGCTTCAAGTGATGTTTCATTCATGAAGATTGTACAAAAGTATTACTAAGTCAACAATTGGGGGGGGGGGGGGTTTTTTGGGGGGGGGGGTTTTTTGGTTGGGGGGTCTGTTGATATCATTTTTTTTACTAAGTCAACAATCAACTCTAAAAGATGGAGGATGTATTTAGAGAGATATGTGCTTAAAACTCGAATTTGATTGCACACAAAGGAATTACATACTACGTTCATCTACACGTTTTTGAATTTGTTCTATTATATTACATTTATTTGAAAGTAGCTTAAATTTCATACTTGTCAAAACTTTCTGTTAATTTCTTTTTTCGTACAAAATGGCAAACATTTCACCATAGTTCGCTGTGTTGTACTAAGAATACATGGACATTTTCCGTTTACCGTAATTTACACGTAAGTCTCTTCATCACATATTTGCATAACATATTTAATTAACTGCACCACAGTCGTTTTCCATAAAACAAGAAGAAATACTTATCATTTCCCTATCTTGAAACCCACGCAATCACTAATTAGCCTGCAAAACGTTCCGTCAGAATTCTCCTATATAGGCAAATGTAATAAATAAGCTGCGTTTTCTGCATTGGTGCATTCAGTAGGAAAGTGGTTCAACTGAAGTGCATCAAATCGGAAATGATATATAGACATATAACATAAAAAGACAGATCTCTCATTGATGATTTTTTCACCCATATGAATTATTGGATAATTGTTTGTCTCTTTTTCCATTCTCTTGAATGTCTACACTTTGATGAAATTGCTTACAATGTATGTAATGTGTCTTCCTATGAACTGACCAGGGAACTTTAAAAACTCCAAACATAGAAAGTTTGACATTAGTTGTTTATTGCTGGGTTTCTTTTTTCGATGCCTTATATATTTATTAAATTAAATACTGCCGAAGCACACCTTAAAACCCAAGAATACCTATATTTCTATATTGTCATTCCTTCACGGATCAACCTCATAAACGTATCAACACCAAAATAATTAGCAAATATACATACATGTTCACTAAATATTAACGGCCCTACCAAAAATTCAAAATGTATTTTGTAGGCTAGATTCTACATTTTCTTGATAATATAACCATTGCAGGATTAATCAGTGACGTAATGCTTGATGTACGGGTTTTAGTCTACTGACATTAAAGGCAATAACGGTCAACACCTGATCATTTTTACCTTCAAACAGAGCTTGCAGTTCCTTCGCCTACCCATTCCTCACTTATTGATCTTTGACCTTAAACGTTAAAGCATAAGCCTTAATTTAACGGTATTGTCTAATCACCCTGACCCTAGACCTTATTTTGATAGAAAATTAATTCAATTTTCTAAGTGGCTGTAACTTGACCGAAACACTCTCATCGTATAGATCGGAAACCGTCTTACTGTTAAAGTGATTTGACCTTGAGCTTTGGCCAACGAACATAAAATAAAATTCATTTCTTTAATGTTCTGTGTATGTGTTGTTCTTTATGAAATATTAAAGCTGTATAGTAAACGCCGTCTACTGCCTTTTTTCACAGCGAAATTATTCATTTTCCGGTGTTGGCGAGTGCTGTATTTCATGGCACTACGTATTACTGTACCCATTTTATCTCTTGGAATTACAATTTAGAATTATTGAAGCCCTGTTAATATTCACAAGATGATTCTCTGCCAACAGAGATTTCTTTATTTTCTTATAGAAACTTATTTTGAATGTAAATTAAGTTTAAATGTCAATTTGAATTAGAAAATATATTTTACATAATTATTTCTTCCTTGAATACTTATTATATTTTAACGGTAACTCCCCGTTTACGACTTTTCGCTTTCATACCATGCCTTTTTCCATTGCGTGTGTTAGAGATTCACCAGCAGGGATACTTTATTTACACTGTCCTGTGACTTTGGAACATGGTGGGGGTAAGGTGAGGTGGGTGCGCACCATAAACCGGTTTAAGCTCCCCAGGGTGTTTTGCCACTGACCGTTCCAAGGCGGTGCCCCACTGTTTCCGTTAATTGTTCGTTTTGTCCTCGCGGTTTGCTTTGTATGCTTGTGTGTGTTGGTGGTGTTGTTTGTTGTGGCATGATTGTGGTGTGGTGGTGTGTGTGTGTGTGTTGTGTGTGCGTGCGTGCGTGCGTGCGTGCGGCGTGCGGCGTGGTGTGGGGTGTGTGTTGGTGGTGTGCACTTCTGGGGCTGGGGGCTCGTTTTGGGGAGGCTGCGTTTTTGGTACGTGGCATTCCCTGTTTGATATTATTTTTGTTTTTCTTCGTATCTGATTCAGAAGTTATACAACAAATCTACATACTTTATGCGTATTTTATTTTTGTCAGCTTTTGTTGAAATAACTTGAGCTCTTGCTCTCATTTAATAAGTTCTCTTTTCATTTATAGAGTCCAGCAAGATCAAGGATTTGTTACAGTTACGTACTAAACAAGAACTATATTACCTTACTCGTAAAAAGGATTTCTTTAACAGCAAATGGAAAGAATCTTTATTGTTATGAGTAGCGTCAACAAAATGATAGATTTACATTAATTTCACAGAATACCTCAGGCGTAGGCGAAAATTAATCAGGCATGTATGCAGATTTTCGGATGGGCTTAATGGAAGTGACGGATGACCTATTTCTAAAGTCATTTTTTACACAAATTATCGAAGGAGTAGTGGCACGTTCATAGAATGCATTACATAAATTGCTAATGCATGAGCACCCATTTGGAATGATGAATATATTTGTGTGTGTGTGAACCTGAAATTTAACTTTCATTTTCGGAGAACAAAAGTTCTTGGAAACTTTAACATATATAAGGTGGCGGGTTTTGTGTACCATATTTCGTAAATGCAAGTGACAGTCAGTTTGGTATCACAGGGTCTGATTCTCTGATGACCTTTTGTTTTGTTAATGAATGACAGTTTTATTGTGTTGTGATACTGCCTTTAAACAATCTATCTAACTGAAGTACACTATTTATGTTGTAAATGATAGTTATTGTTTACAAATGCATGTACTGATATTATCTACGATACCGGCACATTTTTAGATTTTTGCCATAAAATATTTGGTTTACGTGGTAAAAACTGGAACTACCGGGCCTTTATTTTGTCTAAGATTATATTTTCCATTTTGTATTTTGACATGTTAGACCAGTATTATTTCTATGTGTTATTCTTTGGAAAAAACCCAGTCATTTGTAATGATTTATAAATGAAGTCTCTTGGCGTCTTCAACGTTTTCACTTGAGATAAACTAGCAGTTGCACAGTCATTATCTGAATAAGAAACACCAGGTGCCAAGGTTGTATTTTATGGATTAGTCTTGATCGTATCAACGAATTCTTCAGATAAGAAGCTTAGAGCGGGCCAATAAGGTTTCAGTCGATCTTCTCCGACTAATTAGATTGATAAGACTTTTCTGGTACACGTTGCTTAGAAAAATATTTGAAAATTTAATTATTATAATTTCTTAACATTTCTTTAGTGTTATTTTTGCTCTCTGCTTGAGATGCATAATTCTAAATTGCAAACCCTTTTCTTCGAACATAATTTAACTTAGTAACAGACAAGTTCTCTTAACTTATATACATCGTTCTCCAGACATCACCAATGATGTTGAAACACTTTTATCAGAACGAGAAAGATCCAGCAATTTACGGTATTGGTGCCCAGAGGAATGTCTTCAAAGGAAAGTGAAAATATATATAAAATATGTATGTACCATTAACTATCTAGGCTATATGCTTGAAATGTGATTGCTGATGGCCGAATGACATACCTCATGCGATGAAACCCAATTCTATAATTAAAGGTCCATTACTAACACCAAATCGAATTTTCTTTTAAATCTGGAATCGTAATGTGCGTCTTCCCAAAAGGAAAAATGTGACTGACAGTCTGCATTGAATGTGACCATTTTGTGTGCCAAATTTGAGTTTAACAAAACAATTAATTAATTATATTTTGCATTTTCAGAATCAAAGTAGGTTTTCCCGTTTTCAAATTCAAATATCTTTGTAATTTTCCAGAAATCTCCTAAAGATGGGCCGTAAATAGGTTGCATGCTTATTTTGAATTGCAACTGAAGAAATTTACTTCCAATGATGTGCAATGTATATGTCTGACTGTTAACAACATTCAATAAAGTGAAAGTAGGACAAAAAGACCACCCAGGTCAATCTCTAAGGAAATACACAAACATTCACTCGTTTTCTGCAGAAGTACTTCAAACAGGGAAATACTCCACGGTTGTTGTAAAGTTTTAGAAGCCAGTTTGAAACTTTATTTTCCTGTTACAATTCCAGATTCAAAAGAAACTTTTGATTTGGTGTTAGTAATGGACCTTTAAGTCATTATTATAGAAGGAAAAATGTTTGGTTTAACTGATTTATCTGATGAGACTACATATTATAAATGAATGAATATAAGAATAAAAATAAATGAAATCTACGTTCAATCTGTAATCATATATACATGTACTAGCACATCATGTGATATACCGATTTGCTTTGTCAAATATTAATTACGACAATTTATTTCCTTGTATGCAATGCCAGTTCAAGTCATCATGTGACGCACATTTATCTAGGTGCCGAACAGGGGTAATGATTGAGACTAATTCCCCATGTTACATATTACATATTGCTTATGGAACCACAGATTCTAACAGTGCCATTGCTTATCCAAAGAACGCATTTGAATGTCACATGACTAATTGCTCATAGACTACTGACGGTTTAATATGTGTAGATCAAAGGCTTAAGCAATGTTAAAATCATGTGAAGCAGCAAAACGCAGTTGTAAGCAATGCTTAAATATAACTGACAGATAAGTTCTGTATGACAGGTTTAAAAGGATTGCCCTCCATGGCGTACAGCCAAAATAGTCAGATTCGTTTTCTAGATTAAACAATATGGATCATCAAAGGAAAATTGTAAATGTACGTTAAGGCATTAGAGTCCATTAACACGTGCCTAGAAGCAATACAGAAAAGGAGATATATAAAATAGCAGGCAATGCATTTAGCAAAGCAATTAAAACCTATAATATCTTTGATATCAAATAACGTAAGTACAAGTTAATTAACAAACATATCCAGTTCAACAAATTATCAAGTCCACAGAGATCCACAATCGCTATACAGTCAAGCCTGTGAACAAAGACCACTGATGGGAAGCTAGAAATGTGGTCTTTGTTGACAGGTGGTCTTTATTAACAGATGTGTCTACATATATGAATAGTGCACGGTGATCTCCTTGCTGGTCTTTATTCGCAGGGTGGTCTCTATTTGGGGGTCTTCTTTAACACAGGTTTGACTGTAGAGAAGTTATAAAATTACGAATCATAAAAAGATATATGCATTCACATATAAAATCCTGTCAAAACAAATATGTGTCTAGTTTTTTAAAAAGAGAAAATTAAATATGTTCTTTATTAAGTTCATGCGAGAAACGTTATGCAAACACAGACAGAACAGACGCCGATAACGCAATTTACATGGAGACTCTTTAAGATGCATTGAGGCATGCTGGTAATTAATGACATCTCATACAATACGAAAAAAATCTAGGACAGACTTACAAAGTATGCTTCATTTGCGGCTAATGAATTAAGACAATTCATGTGTTATGTTTCAATTTATTGGTATTTGTCTGCCGTAAGGTAATGACGATTAACACTTATATAAGGGCAAGTGTTAATCGTATCACAGTGTGCCTTCAAGCTTTCAAAAAGTAGGCCAATTTCAAATTAGAATTTGTCCTCAAATAGATTCCTTATTAGTCGAGATGTCGTTAGTCAACTAATCGGTGACAAAAACTGGAAGACTACAACAGGAAGATCATTACAGTGATCAATTCAAATAATGTAACAAAATAATATTTCTCATTTCAGATTGTTTGCAAGTCACCCTGACGTTCAGGATGCATTTACAACATTCAAAGGAATGAGTCCTGAAGACCTAACCCACAGTAACCAATTACGGTCACATGCAGTGCGTGTAATGGGAACGGTAGACAAGTGCCTTACATATATATATGAGACTGAAAACGTATACAAAACATTACACGAGCTTGGAGCACGCCATATCATGTATACGGCTAAAGTCGATTATATGGACGTAAGTAAACAATAGAATAAGCCTAAGATGATCAAGCGCAACGGGAATGTGTCTTTTTGAGTGCAGATAACATCCGTTGTAATATTCATCAGGCACTGTATATACCAGGCATTGCATAGGAAATCTGATAATTTCTAAAGTTCTTTTTTTGTTGCTTACATTATTTGCTGGTTTCAAAAACACGTATCTATGGTTTTCAAATACGTAGCTTTTAAAGTATACTGAGTCTATCTATTGGTTTACCTTATAAATTTTCAGATCATTTTACCAAAGATTCCTTTTTATTACTGATACACAATTTGTTTTAGCTGAAATGTCATCAATAAATGACTAGTAACCATAATCAGTAAGACAGTTCCAAATTATATAAACATGACTCAGCCGTGATGGTTTTTGTTTATGTTTGAACGACTTCCACATGTTTACATCATCCAATATAATGAGGTAAATAAACAAAATGTACATATCGCTATGCAATGCTGTAACGACTGTATTTCCTATTTTCAGTTAATTGGACCACAGTTCATCCTGGCCATACAACCGGTTATTGGTGAGAAGTGGAACTCAGAACTGGAACAAGCTTGGTCGGATTTGTTTAAACTTATAGCACACATTATGAAAGCAGCAATGACGTTTTAGTATACAGTAATAACACAATTACACTAAAAATGAGTAATAACAAAAGTACACTCAAAAACAGTAATAACACAAGTATACTACAATAACAGCAGTGCAGATTTTAACACTGTTTTCTCTAAGGCAAGAAGTATAAATTGATCTAAACGCAGACGCACATTTATCTTTCGCTGTTTTCATGTAAGCATTGATATAAAGGTTTTGTAATGGCGAAGAGAAAGATTAAGCATTACTGCTTATCATTAATGAAGCTGTATTGGCAAATCACATTAAGTAAAAAGATGATCAAATTAATTGGGTTTGTATGTATTTATTCATCTTGCCTTATGGAGTTACAGTCAGCATTATGTGATTGAGCATGACCCATCTGTTATGTCAGGTTTCATATATCATGCATCGCTTCAGTGTAGTTAATTAAACTTTCTTTCTTTCCTTGACTATTTATTGATTCAGTGTAGTTAATTAAACTTTCTTTCTTTCTTCGACTATTCATTGACTATTCATTGACTTCGAAAACAGAAAAATCCTTCACACATTTTAAAAAATTTGGTCACATAGTACAACAAAACCCTAAACATTGACCTTTCATTTTAATGATTTAACATAAGAATCTAGACATGCGTGTATAAATTTTATAGACTTCTCTGTTACAGGTATTTTTTTAAAACTTACAGATAATCATTAGTATTTGATAATCGTTTTCTACGTCTGATGATGGCTGTTTTTTTCAAAAGCACGCGGGCGTATTTATACTGTTAGTCTAAGATATAAAGAAACGCTGTATGGTTTTGTTTTATTACCCTACATGATTTACTTTTACAGAAGGGATTGGTTCGATTTCGGGAACAAGACCTTTAAAAAGATTGACACACCGCAAGTTCAATGTCAATTTGCATATGCCTTCGAAAGTTAAATTCACTCGTTCTTTTAAACTATGATTTAAAGAGCTATACATAAATTTCTTTAAAATACACATGGAAATAACGTTAAGCATTTCCTTAAGTAAGAGTCGTAAATCGACAACACAATGAACCATGTTTAATTTTACACTCTTGATTTTGGTACGTACACTCCCAGTCTATTTTGCTGAACAAAATAATGTCCTATAGACCAGCTCATTCCCGTTCAAAATAATAAAATAAGGATAAAGAAAATCAACGCACTTATAGTTTAAACATTTATCGACATGTTTCGTTCGTTAAGCCCTCTTCTGAATAAATGTATATATATATATAATTATATATATATTATTTATTTATTTATGTCTCATCCATCACATCTTATGTTAATGTATATAAATAAATTTGACGTCACGGACGAGACGTTCAACGTGCAATATAGTGCATAAACGTTTTGAATAGATATGCAGCGGTTTTGATTACAAAATATCATTAAATACATCTTTAAATATGGATATGTTGGTTTTAATACTAGACTATGTATCCGTTCAAAATAGTAACATAAAAATATTGAATGGCTTCACATTAGACTCGTTGTTTAGGTAAAAATACTGCATCTAGATGTGTAAATCTATATTTAGTTAGCAGGAAATAATCTAAAAATGTTTACATATAGCACAATATCAACGGAAACGAGTAATAACAAATAATCAAAGGCGCCAAATTTCGGGGTTATTATCATTTGTATGAAACAAATTATAAATTGTATAAAAACATTATGAATTTGTACATATAATTTGTTTTGCAGACTATTATAAAAAAAAAGAAATTGAAAAACATTTGAAAACTTTGATATGTTACTTTATAGCTTCCGATATTATTTTAAATGAAACCATAAAATTGCTGTGTGGTTATTCAAACACTTCAAATGGCCGTTAATGAAGAGAAATGGATTGTAGCATAATCGAATTTGGTTAATGTTCCATATAGAAGGGTTTGGTTACTATACCCTATAGTACAGTTGCAATATTAGTTGTGGAAAGTCTCAGATCACTTGTTTGTAGAAATATTGAAACCTCTCTCGCGGCAGCAGTAATGGCAAAATTGTTGCAAACACTATCATCTCATTTCCCGCCTGTACAAATGCAATTGTAAATGAGTTATATTAACCTACAAATTGGCCATACTGAATTGTGGTCAAGAAAGGCATTAATATTGGCTTTGCACATATATGAAACGTAAGTTCTACCAAAGTATTTCTGTTACCGACAAACAGATGTGATAACAATACCTGACAAAATGGTAAAAGGTTTTGATTAGGATAGTACAAAGAGAAGATTTTTACATACCTTCAGAAGATACAATCAGCATGAAATCCATATTTATTTGTAAATTGTGGTGTCACTTTTGAACACATCACTGTTACTGATAATTTGATAAAACAGTGGACAGTTTATATGTATTTAAGTTATTGTTATGGTTGGTATTTAACAGTAAAGAAAATGATATTTGTTTTGAAAGTAGCAGTGTAAAGCTGTATTCCTACAGATTGTTAAATACTTATATGAAGAGCGTCCATGCAACTGGATCTACAATTGTAATAAAAAAATTTGAATTAGAAATGCTAGTAATATGATGACTTACATTGTGTATATTACGGTCTTGTTAATTCAAAAACTTGTTTAAAATCTTGATCAAATAATAAACTTGCTTGTTATTGCAAACAATTTGAAAACGTTTATCCGGTATTGTGCAGAAAGCAGACATTTATCATAAAACTATTAAGACATTCGACAATTAGTTTACATGTAATTGCACAAAGAAATACCTTTTTTGAGAACATTACGTTTAAATTTAGGAGGTCACCAAAGTTCATATGATTTATTTGATAAATGAGCATAATAATGTTTTGGCAAATACGTAATACTTTCGTACAGTTAATGTGAGTATGTACATGTAATCGATGTACACAACCACTACATTGAAATCAAATGAAATCAGTATTATAATATTGTATGATTATAACTTTTCACTGTGTAATTTGAATCTGTCTCCTGCATTGTAAATACCTTGCATTTATAAAAAATGTTTTATTTATTTTACCACAATTCTCAACTCAGGGAATAATAATTTCGTTCTATTTAAAACAACTCTTTACAACTTCATTCCCAGGGAAAAACTTTCTATTTAAAACACCAAAACTTTCATCCTCAGGGAATAATAAATATAACTGTTTTTCTATTTAAACCCTTTAATTCGGCTTGTTCATGGAGAACTCCACGTGCTCTGAGGTTCATTCTTACTACTTTACAATGTACTTACCATTATATCTTAGACTAACAGTATAAATACTATAAAAGAGTTGTTTTAAATAGAAAAACAGTTATTTATTTTAATGACAGCAATTTGAATAGAATATGTGAACAATCGGTCATGCTATGTTACCAAAATACTTTACATTACCTATTACTTCACAACGATTTGAAGTAAAAAAGGAATCTGATAAAATAAATATTATTTACATAATGCAATCAGGTATCGATGCTCCAGAATATCTACCAGACACTTACTTTATCTCAACTACAGTGTAGGAATTAGACATGCGTAATTCATGCTGATGTCCACTCTCATGAAAATGCGATGTGATTGTGTTCATAGAAATATACGCAAGGCTAAACGTCATGCGTTTTCTTTATATTTTGCTTGTTGTGTCGTACCTGCATTTACATTACTTGATTGTGAAATTTTATACTGTAAAGGGAATTCTTGCCATTAATGATTATCGAAATAAAAAGTGGTATTCATTACAAAAGTTTGGTTGTTACTCCGAAAACTTCAAGGCAGTTATTGATATCAACCAAAACATTTGAGGAATGCTAAAATGATGCCTATCCTTCGGCTTCCCTGTTCATGGAGAACTCCACGTGACTCTGAGGATCATACATTCTTACTACTATTACAATGTACTTACAGAGCTCAGATTCATCCAAATAAACTGCAATATAATTTTATACATGTATCATCACTAATGAAAGCTATTATAGTCAGATGATAACGCTTCTGAATACAAATAAAGAATTGTTTTGTTAAAATACGTTTTGTTTTTATTTGTGTATTTCACTCATTGGTTGTTGTATTATATAGTGCCAAACGTTTACC
The DNA here is from genome assembly GCA_022818135.1 of Saxidomus purpurata. NCBI lineage: Eukaryota > Metazoa > Mollusca > Bivalvia > Venerida > Veneridae > Saxidomus > Saxidomus purpurata. Next base: position 39,517,884 of record JAFMSR010000001.1, read on the forward strand.
GTCCCTACTACAAGCGCTAATAAAGCGATCTTACTAAGTGAATGTTTAGCATATTTTTTAATTGAATGTTGTGTGCATCTGTTACGTTGTCAGCCTGTAAATAATTCAGCCAGGATGTACGATATCTACTTTAGTTATGAGTTAAATACTCGAAACTACTCTCGTCCGAGATGCCAATGACTTTTGAAAGTGAGTTCAAATGAGCCGAGTACATATTCCTCATAGATTTAAAACATAATTTCTTGTTTTCTTAGTTTGTTCTCAACACAGTTTTTTTATCCAAATGTCTTTAGACAGATCAGTATGGGCAGTAATGGAAAATAATTAGACCTTTGTTTTAGATGAATACCGAAAGCATTAAAGTTTGACAAATTGTCAATTGACCTGTATTTTGGCCGTAAAATATACATTAAAACGCCTAGCATTACCAAGTGATACATGTCAACTCATTTCCTAACTGGTTTCATTTAAAGTACAAAATATTAGGTCAATATCTATTTCACATTCTTTGCTTTCGATCAGGTATGTATAAGCATCTTTATTATTAAATTGTATTAGAGTGGTGGAACCTATGCTGGAGGTATCCCTATGCTGGTGGTATCTCCGAAAAACGGCTATTTACAGAAAAACAGATGAAGAAAAAAATGTCAGGGTACATTCAGCATTGACAGTCAATGAAATGCTTTTAAAGCAAACGTAGTGATAGCCGCGCGTGCAGCTCTGTGATATCACACCAGCCATCAATTGTACTCGATCATTCTTAAATATAGACATCAAAATCAACCCAGTTAAAGTTAGCATTTTTGATAAAACTTATTTATTTTGTATAAAAATATATATTCTACGGAAACTGTTATCTCTTGTTAGTTAATATTTAGGCTCTAAAACTGTTTCCCACCTGTTGGTTGTCAAATATCACATACCGCCAGCATTGGTTTACTTCGTGGTGAAATTTCAAGTTTTGACATGTGTCGTGTCAATAGCTCCTAGAACGACATAGTCACGTGATGACGCACATCAACAACTTGTTTCGATTTAGCAGGGATAGCATTATGTTTTCGCGGAGGCAAATCAAAATGGTTAGGATTTCCTACTTTCTGAACAGCTGATATACATTCAAAATACCTCCAGCATAGGTTCCCCCACTCTAGCCCTTTTAGGCAATGTTTACAAATTAATTTTTCTAAACAACGTCATGCGAGTCCACAAACCCTAACACTGTTATGTTATTGTCCATTTACTTTATCTGATATGGTTTTCTTTTTCAGATTTTCAAAATATTGGGATCACAACCTGGTTGCGTTCTAGGAAATATATTCATTCATTTCTACCTAACATGTTTTGTAGGAAGGGAGAAGAGTCGAGACGTCTGCATGACATCCAAGGAAATTAAAAAGGAAATTTGAAATGCTATTTATCGAGAGATGTTGGAGATACATTTTAACATCTTACGCGGGCAATTTTCCATCAGAAGCCCAAAGAAAAATAAAAACATAACGAATATGATGTTTGTTTTGTATATTTGAAAATGGGCGGAATGTTACAGGACACAGTATATTGACTACCGTAATGTTTCCCTGTATAATTTCAAAATTTTGTTTGCACATCTACTAGGTAAGCACCGCTCTGATAAGGATGGATTATAATTAGAATATTTAATAAAATTACCTAGACAAATAAAATGTATCAAAGCATGAAACAGCTTTTTATAAATCCTTCTGCATTCAGAAGAAAATAAATAATGTGACAGATTCGTGCATTGGTAATTGTAGACTCAACTGGTGTGGATGTTATATTTCTTTAAATACAGTCGCCTTTAAAACAAATAATGTTTTAACCAGATTTCTTATCAAAACTTTGATTAAGCTCAATCAAAAAATTAATGACTACTTTTATCGATCAGTTTTTAAAGCCTTATGCTAATTTTATAACATTCACTTTGTAAGGCGCTTAAAACGCCTTTATATAACACATAAGTCCTGTTTCTTCGTATTAAAGGCATGATTCACATAAGACTTATCTATAACTTATAGCGAACGAAATTTTTACCTACGTTAATAGTTAACTGAACCCCTTTTCCTTTAGATGTGATATTTTGATTTTGCTAGGCATTTATGTAAACTGCCCCTCCATGTCTACTTGAAAAAATGAATAAGAAAACTGTCGCCGGTATCTACCCAAGAATTCAATCAGGTGTTTTGTAGTGCTGTCATTATATCAAAAGGAGATTCAATGAACACGAAGTGTAATATAAACTAGAGTTAGATATCACTGAAAGCAAAGAATGCATTCATAACATTAGGATTTAAGATTTGATTCAGCCTGTACAAAAGCAATATTGTAAAGGCACCAATTTTCTCTGCCTCCGATAACCTTTACATAACAATGTGTGTATTGATATACAGACCACTTCTTGTATTCAATTTTTATCACTCTTCTTTTCAGTTAACATTCACATTAATCAATCATAAAGTAAATAGGAAAGTTTCATTTTTGTACAAAAATGGATTAGCACCTAAAGCTGAGATTTAAATGCCCCAATGTTTTATAAAGCACTCTATGACAGAGTCTTTACAACTCTTGCAAGCCTATAATATAAAAACTCGGAGGGAAATGTATGATTGGGCTAATTCAATGGCAGTTTGAAATCATTCCCCAAATTCGTGAAACCATTCAAAATATTAGTAATATGATATGTTTTGCATTAATCATTTCAATTTCAACAGCAACTTATAATGCTAATGAGGAAAACACCAGACCCATGCTCAAACAAAGCAGATAACTGATTGTAAATAGGTTCTAAGGGATTACTGACATTAGCTGTGAATCAAAACTACGGCTAGTTCTGAAATTCTTTTTCTTTTTAAGGGGCAATAAGGCTTAGGATATGCTAAGACATAACTGTCATGGTTGTTTTTTTTAATTGAAAATAAAGAAGTGATGTATACGTTTACGGATATAACTTTTATTTCTATGATTTGTGCAACAATAGTTCATGCGTGTTATGGATTTAAAAACCCGGAAACGATACAAAAGGAACTTTGGTCTTTCTCCACATATTAACGCACACCTTTATTCTATAGAAAATATCAACTTTGAATACAGTGTGAACTTAAAGGAACTAGACATAATCAGTACAATATCTTGATTTCAAGCAATATAGCAAATTTGAGTCCTTAAGATTAGATTACTTATTTATGAACTGGTAGTTACTATATCCCAAAATCTGAAGAATTACTTTCAAAATAATCGAATTTTAAAGTTGGTGAAATATTTACATTAAAGTGTTGTTGTTGCACTTTTGTTGATAAAGATGAAGTGTATGTTTGATCAACAAGATATGATTCTAATGAGCAACATAATCACGCAGTTTTGCAAGTGTCAAGTTTAATGGCTGTCAGTGTTTGGTGGTCTCGAACAAGTAATATTGCTATTCTTTTGCTCTGTGAAAGTCCTCGTAAATCATTATTGTGAAAAACATTACATTAAATTAGTTGTACTACACACAGAAGCCGTTTAAGCTTAGATAGAGACAAAATCTATATAGTTCTCATAATGTATCCCGCCTTGGCGAGGCAAAAAGTATAACAAAAGCTAACTTAAAGGTCTAATTGGTTTTGATAACAACGAGCTACTACATTCTACATTATTTTCATTAAATTCTCAAATTCCTTTTTCCCCATTGTTTCAGTAAATTTCTGTTTTGTGCAACGTCATTCAAATGTTTCTGTATGTTATTAAAATGTAAGAATTGCTTTACGGCCAGTGAAGATCATAATTAGTCACCACATACGCCCATGATCAGCACTCTCCTGTATTAAGTCAGTTACTTTTCAGCGCACAACCCGATTAAATTAATAGTACAGTCCAAACTGAAAGATGGTCGGTTTTTATAAATTTAGTAAGGCATTTCCAACACGATTTTGCTAAATGCATAGACAGGACTTTCCTACATATTTCTATACATCTACATTATAAAGGTTATAACAGGTGTTATCTTCATTTTGTCTCAATTAATCTCTTGCTCGACTACACTTGGATAAAATCAGTTTAATAAAATGATGTTCCTTTATATCGACCGGGAACTAGATGCATCGTGTTTTAAAACTCCAATTATATGCCATAATAAGCGTGTCATTATTAAATTTGATATGTGTTGAAACCAAGGTTATGAGTTAGCCTTCAAGGTTTTCTCACTGATGTAGGCCCAATGGTTTCTAGCACCACTTCCGACGAGAAAGTTGCTACATAGTATTTCGTATGTTACATGAGAATTCTCATAAACATCAACGTCATTCTATCAACTTCGTAACACTTGTTATGACAAATACACATGGGTACAATTTCTTAAAACAACGCGTCTTTCACGAATATAAATTTAAAGAGATTTTGATATGCTAGGCTGGTTAAGGACACACGCATTGCACGTCTCAAACAATGATCTAACTCAAAAAATGGTCTTATGCTTAATGTTTTCCTTTTATGGGAATACTTCGTGATTTTGCAAATTTAACTGTTCACATATATATCATGATTGAATTTACCAATACATTTTTACACTAATGTCGCAGAGTTTATCTACTTGACAAGATGTCAAAACCTTGTGGTGTATACACATTTGACCGTCGTCGCGCGAAAATGTACCGTTTTACATAAATGACATGGAATGCAAACAACATAAGATTCACATTGTTGTCACCAACTTTAAGTGCAAACCAATGTTAAACACTGAAAGCCATTACAAGTATATTTTTCCATCACATAAACATACTATTTGCTTCAAAATCCTTCAAGACCATTACTATGGCAACAGCGATTCGGAATGATTCTTTTTTTATTTTGTCTATACCATATGAAAAGAGCATATCGTGGAAAGAAGACATAACTATTTCAGCTGATATGTTATATATTGAAAGAAGATATAATGTTGCAACCAAAAATAAATGATGATGTTAGGAAATGATTATTGCAATAATTACGCCCGAAATTGAAGTGAATTTTGACGTCAAATTGTGGTATGTGACGTCATTTTTTGAGTGAACAATGACGCCTTAGGTTGACTTTTTCAGAAAGTTGTAATGTTGTATCTATTGGAGGTAGGTAATTGAAAATTTTCCATATCAATATTGAAATATTGTTTGCTAAAAATATGCAAGAAAGCTAGTTTTAAAGTACTTGTCCGAAGGCCCATTTTTGTGTCGCTTGTCATTTGTATGTACATATAGCAATGCTATGCACAGTAAGTTGACCGAATATTTGTAACTGAACATAGTAGCACGAACTCTGCATAAAATGGAGACAAATTATACCTTAGTTTTGCATGCTATGTTTTATCTTGCGTAACCGTTTCATTATGTCAAATATCATGCCATATTTAACCTGTTTATTGTAAGTGATTATATTGCTTTGTCCGTGTAATTAACTGCTTTGATGTATCTTTCGTCATTAAAATATGCATGATTTTAACAGTACATGTAGCACTACAGTAACGTTTAAGATGTTTAAACGGAAAATATCATTTAAACAGCACACTGTATCTGCATGGGGTGCTGTGGGGTAGGTACAGAACGCCGGACTTCTAATCGAATGCCTGCAGCGTATAATTGTTGACGTTATTTGTGCTCGTTAGCCGAAAAAGCATAATAAACACTTTTAAAGTAAAGGTCAGCCAGAAAGAAGGGAACTATGTAATTTAAGAACACATTTAATGTAATATCAATAAAGCGTTTAAACACTTCTGAATATATGAAACATAAATACAGATAAGTTTTTTTGGGTCTTAGTTTGACTTTCAACGAGTTCGAGTGAAAGAGTGAGATTCTTTGTATAAATTTAGTATAAATCATATGTTTCCTGTAACCTTAAACGGATCTGCTGTAAAAGTTTTTTGTAAATGGACGCTATATTGAATGCCATTAAAGCGTTTTAGTGTCAATTAACACGTAGCAATTTGCGATATAGAACAGGAAATACATTAAATAGGAGGTTGGGCAGTAAATAACAGTACTGACTAAGTTTCCTGTCGGTATAAGCATTTGTGGAACATTTGTATCCGATAACGTGAGGACAAACGGATGTGTTTGGAGAAACTGCAATAAACATAGAATAATTAAATATGCTTTCACATATGCAACCCTGTAGTCGTATAAAATGCATGCACACTATCCATGAATCAATCTAGTATTCTAGGTAAACTTAATTATATCTGTTCTTAAGAGGTCAATCAACCAAAAGTATGACATAGCAAAGAGAATGAAACAACGAGCACTAAAACTGTTCTAGAGGCACTCCTTACATCTAGCAGATTATATTCTCGAGTTCAATGAACGTAAAATGATAAATAAAAACATTTTAAAAGTACAATATATATCGAGAAATAACTCATGTAAGCACAAATAATCAACATAGAGGCCTTTGATAACACAATATTTATGACTCGAGAATATGATCTGCTAGATGTAGGGAATGTCCCTTTAAATGCATGCCTGTATGCATCGTTTTGATGGTTAACAGTATTCATATCTGATTACAGAGGGCCTGAAAGTAGATACGGAGATGAAAGTCGCCACTCTACAGTCCTGTAGATGTAATTCCATTTAGAAATGGGAATTCCCTGGAAACAAAGGTTATACTCGATCAAGAATCAAGATTCATAAGATTATAAAGTATTTAAGTCAATGTATACCACTGATGCATAAATGATGTATAAAAGCCATACATGCTTTTCTTTGCAAGATGCGGAGACGAAAGCAGGCATAAGCCTTGTATTAAGTGTCAGTCGATAGTCTCTGTCGTAAGAACGTAGAGATTATGCATGTAGCTAATACAATGAAGCAATTCCTATAAATGTGCGCCTGAGGTTTATATGTACTGGCACCGATGTTCTGTAAATGACAAATGCATTCCTGGGAAACTCAAAACTAAGATTAATATGTACATTTGTATTTATGTAGACAGTGGTGTTTATATATTTCCATGTCTCTCTATATAGTATATGTTATTTTTTTTAAGTGACTGTGGTATATGGGATATATTACCCGCCTAGACTTATATAACTCGAGCCGTTAGGCGAGGGTAATATTATGTCGAGGGGGTTTATATCCCTATAAAGCACGTAAAAAAAACAAATGATAATTTTATTACTCTTCCTAAATATTGAAAGATTCCGTTTATATTTTATATATTTAACGGCTGAACCTAACCAGATCTTCAAATCCGCTTATGATACCCCAGTGTCACTGCGTGACGTCACAAATCAGCGCGGACTTAAACATTGACGTCGTGTACGCGGCGAACAAGCTCGCGTTCATCATGGGGTACAGTAACGGGGTTATATCAAATGTATACTACCGGCTTGTCCGAAAATATCAATATCTATTTACGGATCGTTGACCAGTTAGAAAAACCGCAAATTTCATGGAATGGTAATAAATAATTATATTATGTATTTTGTTTTTACTGCTAATGCTTGCAGAAAATACCCGGTAGATTCTATACATGACCACGAACACTGAATGCATAATGTGTGTAACTTAATATTTAATGTTACTTTAATAAGACAGGAAGTGGTTTCACTGTTCTTATGTTATGAAAGTTTACAACGCATTAGTTAGCCGACCATCCTTCCTTATACATCAGTGGTTTGTCAACCTTTCAGACAAACATTGGCACATCTGGGCACAATGAACGTACTTCTCCAATTTTTCCAAACCATTCTCTGAACGAATCATTGCCTTTCTTCCCTTCACCCCTGAAATCGAGGACATAAGTAAACAGTAAGTTTGTCACCACACACATGTATTTATGATACATTACAAACTTCTTGATATGAAATGACATGTGGCAAGAATGGTGTCTAGATTTTCTTAAAAAGTTCTCCAAGTCTCTAAGATTAATGGATAATTCACGTAGATATATAAGTAATAGCTATAGATTTACATGTGCTACAGACTTGTTTTCCAGTACATTCATTATATCATAAATTTGTGAAAAACATGTTCACATGAGCTATGCACTCGTACTCGCTGTAAATCGGTAGGTAATAGAAGTACACCGATAATACGTATTTTCAGTAAAGGTTCACCAAATTGAATTTTATAATGCTATATATTTTTATATGCATTTTACTTGCTAGTAACTAAATTGGGGCTGGTAAATCTAATATCATAAACACAGCTTTTAATTAGATCAAAGTCATTCTCTTCTCTCCTTACTACCATTATGCTAAACCCAACTGCATTTAAAAAACTTCATTTGGTCGTCCATGATTGAATTGAGAGAGGAAAATACCAATACACTCTTCCGTAAATAAACCGGCAATCACTGGTAGCATAGCGATTTTCCACTGCTTGTTTTAGAAGACACTAACACATTCTTATGTTGTCTAACATTATACAGTGCCACTTTCTGATGGCTATACAACGATTCAATCTTAAAAGCTTGACAGATTTTTCTTTCATTTAGAGCGTGCATTTTGGTTTAATTTTCTTTCTAGAAGGATAAAATCAGAGACATGCCGAAACATCAATTTACAACGGGGTTTCTGATTGGACAAGTATAAAGCGCCACCGGGAAACGCCACTGGGATTAGCGTGTTATGAACCAGAGCATGAAATTATGTAATGAATGGTTTGGATGTACGGGAATATTAGCCGACAGGCTAACAGCAAACTACATAAACAAAAATGAGATAAGAACTCAAAACCGTTCTTGATAAGTGAACAGTTTGTTAATTAATTGGTAGGTGTAAGTAATTGGCGAAATAAAAATTGTTACAGTAGTCTCACATGTGACAGATATTTGTACTAGATAACCTTTCTCTTTTCAATCTAAGCCACATGCTTTCAAAATTCAAAACGAGTGACTCCCTTAAACCTAATCCACAGTAGAAAGTGTTATGGGAACTTTGAACAAGTGCATTTTATATTGTACATGTATATGAAACTAGAAGTGTACAATGTATACATAACATTCTAATATGACTCACAATTGTGTATCTATATACAAAGAGTAGAACAATTATGTTTTATGATACCATAAACAACGCGGAAAAACATATGCCGTCAATATGACGTCATTTTGTGCCGCATGGCGTTAAGAAATTATCCGCGTAGAAAATAACCCTTTGCATCTATTCACTTGTTGTCATGTATTGTCATGTTTGAATCGAAATAACATCCTTATCAGCATTGGTATCGTCTAAAAAACAACTATTTGTCGTTCTAATGCTCAGATATGAACCACTCAAGCCTCCGACTTTCGTGGTTAATTACTGCATATCAGTACTCCAAATCATTGTTTATAAGACGATATACACCGCTGGAAAGGCTATGATATCATTACTGTACGACTTTAAAGCACATCGTATAATTTATACAGCAAAATGTATTTGCGAATTCATTTATTTTGAAGATCCATAAAGAAACAATCTTCATTTAAAACATACGTTAGAGCCTAAAGTGATATTACCCTTCAAAGTGACCATCGTAATTTTAAATGAAATTTAATTCAGTGATTTATACTTCTAGAATAATAAACATTGCCAAAGTCATAACCAACAAATAACAATCTGTAAAACAGTTTCATTCACATTGCATATAGAGGGAATCTGTAAAAATCTTTTTTGACTATCCTAGTCAAAACAAAAATAAACCCTTTCAGTTATGTAAATCTTTATTTCTATTTGTCAACCATAGAAATGACTTGATGAAACTTATTTTTTAAATGTTTTTAAAGCATTCACTATGTTTTGAGCATCATTCTTAACTTTAAACAAATGTCACCATTTTGAAGGGTAATATAACTTAATGTAACTTAATATTTATTGTATACTTTTTAAAGAAGCCGTAATAATCGATATACAGCTGTGCAAACACTTAATAGACATTTTTGTCTTAAGTTGTGAATAGCGGATATCAGACTACTGAAAGTTGTTTTTCAGGGATTTTCTCAAAATTAAATATTCTTTTTATACGTATAACAGGCATTGTGTTATCTGCAAGGTAAACAAGGCATGAATAAATGGGGGAAACAAATGAAAATAAAAACAAATAACTATTGTTTCTTGACAACCTTTATTTTCTTCAATTATAAGGCCTATTTCTTTCTTCCTACATACAATACCTGCACAAATGGACACGGTAGAAAAAAGTAGATGTCTTGGTTTCATTTACGCGGTATACTTCCACCTGGCTCTGTTGTATTTCTGGCACTTGCGTCTTTCACGTCTTCGGCGTCTTACTAACTTTTGAAAAGGGCGTGGTTAAATTGACATATTAAAATGCTATACTATGCACGTGATGCTATTTCATGCGTACTAAGTATAGCGCGTGAGGCATCATGTAGTAAGTACGAGATGGTATATAGTGCGCACTTTATTTTATGTCGTTTGCAAAACATGGTGGTCAATGTTGAATAGTAAACGTACAATGTAGTATAACATCTCATGCACACGAGTCAACACACTTAACTATAAAGTCGTACTTTGGATAACCAATCAAGAGATAGGTTAGTCCCTGGGAAGGGATGAGCGTTTGTTCTTTGTCAATATTTGCATTGCGATTTTATGTTATTTGTCCACTGTGTGCAAAGAATGAGTATGGGATGCCTTTTTACTATTTCTAGACATTTGTTTGTATCATGAATATGAATGTTTGATAAAATAACATTTGTTGATACCAGAAAATCGAATTCTTTATATACTAAAAAGTCATTTTTGGCTTCAAGAAATTCATATCCGTTTTTATATCAAACATTGAATTCTTGATATCAAAGATCCATTTCCTAATATCAAAAATAGTTAAGACTTTTTTGATATCAGAAAATTATTTCCTTTCATCAAAAAATAGGAATTTGTGAAAAACATTTTTTTTAAATGTTTATTTTTCTATATTAAAAATTGCTAAAAATTTGCAAAACGGCGTCCCGTATATGAGAAATAGTTATTGTGAACATTCAGCGCTTGGAGAAACGCGTGGTGACAACTACACAAAACAACTCCGTCACCAAGACAGTGTCGGAAGGCAGCGCTGTATAAACTTTCAGACTCAGAGAATGAATCAACGTCGCATTGCGCTGCAGGAAGCATCTAGATCTGCATCTCCAGTTGCAGGTGCATGTGACGAGCTCAATGCCGACGGTGAAGGCGAAGAAGCTGTCTCTTTTTCTGGGGTGATCAGGTAGAATAATATGGAGTGCAATAAGTTGTGTTTTTTTTAAAGTAAGGAAGTTCCTTCATCACTTAGGTGTAAGTGATGACTCTGACTAATGAAATATGTCATTGAATTAATAAATATAACAGATAAAGAAATAAAAAGATGTCGCTGTATTTTTTTTTATATTTCTTTGTTCCCAAATGATAAAATATTTGGCGTTGAATTAGACATATTTGAAGACCTCCATATACTTTACACACTCCATTGTCCATGTTGACTGATCATACATATCGATTTTGAGAAAACCCCGGATAAAATACTAACAATAGTTCGACATCCACTGTTCACAAACAGAGTTCACTTAAAGCGAAAATGTCTAATGGGGTCTTTAGGGGAAGCAATATTGCACTATTAGTTCCCTTTATTTCATTTGGCTAATTTATCATAATAATTATTAAAGAGACTTGCGTTAATACACCATATGATACATTTATACATTTATTTTTGCGCAAAGTATCGAAAGTCTATATATTAATTCGAAATGCTGGACCGCCTTGCTAAAGGTTACACGGCTATACGGATTTTCAAAATTAAATATGTATATAGTTATATGGTTTATTACGCTTTTAATGCAGTGATGGACGACTGCTTGAAAAGTATTAATTTTTCATGTTTTTCAATTTCATCTGTAAATTGCAGTATTGTAATCCATTGCACAGAAAACATTGTTTCGTCACAGTCATAAACTTAGGTATTATCACACCCTCCCCCTAAAAGAAATACCAACAACAATGATACAATTGTATATCAATTGGATAGACATTTGAATTAATTCAATTTTCCGATCTCCCTAGTAACATGTTTTACTTTTACCTATAAGGTAAGATATCATGAATTTTAATGTGGTTTTGTCAAGAATTTGTATACTGTAGTAACTTATATTACATAAAGCCAAATGGCTGATGAACCCCTAATTTGAATATGTTTCTGATGGTCGGTTATTGATTTAGTTGGCAGTGTATAATGTTAGAATCAATCGACATTAGACCTAAGGTTCAAAATAGCAATTGCACCACTTGAAACACAAAAAAGATGCAGCCCAGAAAAGTCAGTAAAAATCCTTTAAAATAACCAGTGTTATTTACTAAATATCTTTCCAAACACAAGGAAGAAATAGCATTTTTACGGCAGCTTTACTGCATTTAAATTGATTATTAAAAGGAAATATTTCAAGCGTCTTATGCTGCTGTGACTTCACTACAGAGTTAGTCAGTTTATAAAGTCGCATGTACTTTAGACGATATCATTTTTACACACATTTTCCTGTGAGGTAAGTAATTGTATTAGGATTATAGAGCCTTTATAAATTGGGCTTCAAACTCCGTCCTGTGTCTGGGTCAGTGTTAAGTATCTCTTAAAATAAGTATAAGTGAAACCCGGAACAACACCTTAACAGAAGTTTTAAGATTTTTTTTCCCATAATTTCATTTGTTTTGTGGTTAAAACTATAATAAGCGGTCTTTATACTCAGTTCCTTCGTTTGGCAAATGTGGTACATTTGTACAATAATATTCTTAGTCATTATATTACATAATGACAAATACCTACAAATGACTTTGAATTCGCCAGAAGTCGTCTCTAGGTCAATACACGAGACCAAGCATTCGTGAAAAAAACAATCCCGATGATTCACAATATTGAAACAATGTCTAATATTTCTGGCGAATTTTGAATTTGCGAAATAATGAATTCCCGAGGGAATGCTCTCTTGAAAAAAGCTCTTGCCAATATTTCATGATTTACATTATTACAAAGTCAATATCATAAGTTAATAAGAGATAATAGAAGTAAATTACTGAAAATCCATATACATCTTTAAATCTAGGTATTCAATTTTACATAATTTATATATTCAATCCGGTTTCCCTTCTCCAGAATATGTGCAATACATTTAATTTCTAAACGATATTTTCAGAAAAAAGACAAAAGGAATTTATCTTCGTTGTCAAAATTTTGGCAAAATAGAATTTTATATGCCTGAACATGATATTTATTTTTTTGCATTGCGTGATTTATCTTCATTTTGCAGTTGTGCTTCTACGGCATTTACAATGATTTTATTTACTTGATCGTAAAATGTTATGTTCGGAGAATCTTGCCAGCAGACGACTTTTTTTCGAGATAAAAAACTTGCATACTTGCATAATCATACGCACCGTGGTTATTTATTTATTTTTTAAGAATCTCAATATATTTAAACGGCTCGTTGGATCTTCATGACCAAAATTACTTAAATGTCCTTTAATTGATGTTTGCCCACCCATTGAGTTGAGAATGTTTTCCAAAGGATATGCCTGAATTTCGAAATGACGGTTTTTGGTTTCATGTCTTTAAAGCATGCGGAACAAGCAGAAAAGCCGGATTCGTATGAAAAATAATTCAACAAAGATTCACCCAAAGTCATATGATTTACATTAAGATTTTTCTGATGAGGTTTTCATTTTTATGGGGAAATTTATTGCAGACGTGTGCATGACAAGCGAGGAAATTAAAATAAAATCTGAATTGCTGATATTCTAAAAATAAAAAAAAATGTAGATGAGATGCGGTCTTACATTTTATGCCGATACATTTTCATAAAAAGAAATGCAATAAAGTTAGAAGTATGTTTTTTTTGTATATGAACGAAAAGTTAAAAGTGATCAGTTTTATCCTTTACCATTCAGCAGAAAAAGTAACACTGTTACACTAACAGTTACAAATTCGTATATTGAGTATATCTGGGGATGTATAGTAAAGTTGTTACTATAATAGACATCAATTTTTTTTCAGTCGAAATACTAATTGCTCATTAGATTAAATCCATTTTACACTTTCCTATTTTTTTACAATTTTTAAGAAAGCCTAATTTAGATTTTGAGACTTTATGATAATTAAGTCTCAGCTCATTTCAGTTGAGAACATATTTGAATGACATACGCATTTACAGTGTCATCACTGTGACAGTCGTTTTTCCTAATACCAATTCCAAAAACAATTTCTTGTTTTATTTTTGTTTACCAAGCCAATGAGTATTTTCTAGCCCATTTCGTAACGTTTAACTTTTTAGTTTCAGCCAAGACAAAATCGAATATTATGTAGTTATATTTCGGTTTTGGATGTAAAACGAAAAACGCGAAATAAAGATTCATTTCCCTTATGAGAATAAAGAACTATAATGGACACATATCATTTTAGTTATACAATTGTTTGATTACATGTTTTTTTTGATAAATGTTATGTCAGAATTATTTTTTCCATTCAAAACGTACATAAATAACTGTTATCGAAAATGTGTCAAATAACGTGCCAACTAAATTCCGGGCGCGATATCAATTACAATGTTGCACATTTTAAAATCATCTAACAACATCCAAACTGAAAAGTTGTTTGATATAAATATCTTCATCAAAGTAATGCTAGGGACAAACGTCACTGTGTAAAATAGTTTTGAATATCCACATCAAGATTTACGTCGATGAGTTTAGACTTGCAGAAGTAAATAAGATGGCATCTACATTATTGATTGTTTATTTCTGTTTATTTATTGTGTCTTAATAAAACAGCGCTGCGTATTTCAATCAGTGACGCACGCATGCTGTGTTATATGACTGGCTGATCCTGGTTTTAAAAATTTGCTCTATCTTTTGATAAAGCTGTACAACCTGTGTCAAATGAATGAAATTACGAATTTTTTGTCACTTTTTATAAGTGCTATTGTGAAATTGCAAATAAGGGACATATTACGATCATTGTAACTTTGGAAGCGATGTTTTAAAACTATGCATAAAAGGCATACAGAGCAATTTACCATTCAGTCGACAAACTGTTGATGATGATGTTGCACATTGTAACTTTAGCAAGAAAGCTATAGAAAAAAAGCATTTAGAGAATCTTTCTTTGTTTGTTTATTCATCTAATTTTTGCCATTACTCATTTCAACTAAAACAGAGATTCCTGCTACTTGTGTGGGAGTAATAAAAAACATGCATATACCAAAGGTGGTCCCGGGTTGCCTCTATGTCTTCAAGTGTTAAACATTTAAGTGCAACATGTACAAATTTAAATGTACATACATTTTTTTATGATATTTATATAAAATGATCAAATATTAGAATCAAGCAACTACGAAAATGAAAGTGATATATATTAGATATTAAATACACTCCAGTATTTATCATTGGTAGTTCTATCAAGAATATGCCAACGTTTAGAGTGTTGATAAGAAAAGTGTTCCATGATTTACTACTATGATATTTCCTAGCTAAAGAATTCATAAATTTATACTAAGTACTTTGCCCCAAAACTTTTAACGAATAAATCAACAATTTTCAAGTTTATACAAATAACTGGTAAAGGTAATTGAGTGCTTTGAAATTGCTTATATAAAAGATTGTATGGAGTTCACATGGAGTTGTAACTACCTACAACGTAGTCTCTTATCATTTAACAAATAATATATGTACTCCATTCTAAGAATTTGAATCTAGCTAAATGCAGCACTGCTTGCAGCATATGCTTTTGCATTTCTCCGTATTGCAAAACTTCACCAGATATATTCGATCAGTGAAGTACCAGTGCTACGAACTTAAATAAGACTTGTCGATTTTGATATTGTAGTCAAATAAAATACAAGATCACAGTTTTGATAAATATAAAAGACAGAATACTCTGTACATTATTTCTATACACATTAAGTAAATAAGTTGCCTTTTCTGATCAAATGTTCTATTTGGACATGATTTATCCTATAAACGATATTGCGTTAAGACATATAACATCAATACTATGGTGGTAATAATTGATGATCTATACATTTTGACTTCAATAGATATTGGTAAACTCTTTTCCCTCTAGATTGTCTACACTTGAATGAAATCACAACACATATAGAGTCCTATGTATTCCACGGCGACTTACATTGTATAAGTTTTAAATCTGAAATCTCAAATGAAATAATATTCTTTTAAGTTAAAGTATTTAGCCAAGGAATGTATCAAAATGCCTTCTTAAAAAGTTAAAGTATTTAAAAATAGGCTTGTTTCCTTTTTCTTTATTAATTAGGCACTCGTCTGATTTACGTCATTCACCCACCAATATTTATATCTTTATATACAACGACAAGCAACTATTATAATACATAAACATATTATGATATAAACGATAAATGAATACAAATGTACTTAATTTTTGGTTTTACGGCATCGTAACTATGCTGTAACATCCACACACTAAGAAGTCGTTCAACTTGAAACAATTTGAAAAGTGCTTATCTGCATATGAAATATGTATGTCAACTATATCTGCAAACACTGTATTGTATACATCAATTCAAACACATTTTCTGCTGCTTAAAACGGGAAGTATGTTTTAATTACTTATTTAGACCCCCACCAAACGTAGTCACTGAAACAAAATGTAGTCGTAAAATATTTCAAGGTAAGAGCACACTTGTTAAACTGAACAATTATTAACAAAAGTCGTTTGATTATGATGAGATATTCTTGATATATTCATAATCTGAGATAAAAATTTGCTATTCTGGTCATATAATTAAATAAATTTTGTTTTCTCATATATTTCATATTTCCGCGCATTTACCAATGATAGATAACCTTATCCTGTCGGACTATTTTACGTAAATTACAATGTATAAGCAGCCAGCACATCACATAAAATCGAAAATTTACTGTTAAATGCTTGAAAAAAGTATAATTATTGTTGTTGGTATTCATTTTCTTAGTAAGATCATTTTCTATCCATTTATAGCAGTTTTGAAGTAAAATTTGAGAAAAAGTTGATTTTCATTTTTTCATTTCCATCCAGTTCTATCTTCAATTCCAAAGTAAATTTAAAAAATTGACATTGAAATTTGAATACACGAAAATATTAGTCAATAACGCATGCCAGTGGCATAAAATTTAAGTTTCAAATTCAAAGAATTGATTTGAAACAAAGCTATTTGTTTAGACTGCTGATTGTTTTACAATATTGATTCGACGTGTTATTATCATTATTATTAAATGAATTATGAAAATGCGGTTAAAACGTTGAGAAAATTGATCTGCCAAATCCATTGAGTTGTGGATAAGGAAATCCCAACCTCGGTGAGAGATACAGTCAAAAAAACTCGGCAGAGCCTCGTTTTTGGGACGTATCTCAACCCTCGGGGGGATTTCCTTATCCACAACTCATGAACATGTTGGATTCACTTTATTTATCACCCGTTAACCAAGTCCCACTTCTAATTGCCTTTTTGTGTTTGATATCTACAATTCAGGCATTCGGGACTAACATTTTGATAATAAAACAATAAATGTTTCAGTGCAGGCACCGACACTTCTCTTCTCCATTTGTTGTCTCAAATGTACTTTTCTCCTTCCCATATAATAAGTTTATAAAGTTCATTCGAATGGCATTAAAGTGTAGACATAACGGCAAAATAATTTACTGTCTGGCCGGCTTCTGTACGAAGAAAATATCAGTCAAGCTGATTTAACTTAAGTAACTAGATAATCTGACGGAATGATATTTCACAATGAGATAAGGAGATGTATTGATTCACTAGGTTCAACTGGTTCTTCCATTCGTTTATACATAATATTAAAGGAAAACTTAAATTATGTAAACCGTTTACTATTATATGATAATCAATGAGATACTGTATATGGAACGGGCGCACTTGAAAAACACAACCGTAGAAATATATGAGTGCATAACATGACAGAAAGGTCAAGAAAATACCTCTGCCCCAAGTGATAATTGACAGACGTTTCCAGTAGAAACGACTGCATATTAATAGCAATGGAAAGAACAAAACACTTTAGCGTTTCGGAGAATCTTGCCATCACGTGTTTTTTTTCGAAATAAGATAACGTGCACACTTTGCAATAAGATATTAGAAATATTCCATGATTCGTCGTTGCCAAAATCAGTCCCTTAATTGATGCACTCGTTGAGTAGAGTAATGTTTCCCAAAAGATATAACCCTGAATTTCGAGGGCGTTGTCACTGACCTTTTGGCTACACATCTTTATATCTTTCGAAGCCAACATAAAAGAAAGAACAGTACTGAAAACTAATTCAACAAAGAATTACATTTGTGATTTACATTACGTTTTTAAGAAGAGACCCACATTGGTAAAGTTCTCGATTCAACGACTAGCAAATTAAAAAAGAAATGCTTTTGCATTATTAATCAAGCATGTGATTCATGTCTGTCAATTGGCTCCTTGGGGTGTGAAAATTGTTTGGCAACAACTCATTTAATCCATGGTTTGTTATGAAAGAATGTGTGAATTGATTTATTTGGGCCTGATATTACTTACTGTAAACATTAAATGTTTAAATTGATATGACATTATGTAGTTTCTAGCACATTTTTAATGGTTTTATTGATACATGTATGACAAAAGTTTATTTATTTATTTAAGTTTCTTTAAAATCTTTTTTCAATTCATTCAGGCAGATTGGTGTAAGCAACATAATTATGAAATTATATCGTGTCCGACGTTTTCTGATGTGATTTTCTTTTTCAGATTATCAAAACATCACAATAATTTTGCATTTGAGAAAGAATATTCAAACAATTACACTTAGCAGGTTTTTTATGAGTTTATTCCATGTTTATGCATTAATGCAAGGAAATTAAAGGTCAATCTGAATTGCTAATATTCTAGAAATATAGAATTTAATGCAGAGACAGAAAAAACAACAAGAAATGAAAAAAGTATGAAATGTGTTTTTAGGAAATTTCTGTATATGAAAGAACTGTTTAACAGAGTTCATTCATATGTGAAGGAAATGTAAATACAAAGACAATACTGTGTTTTAATTATTGAATCTGATTATTTAGCCAATCTAGGTAATTCTAAAAGACTGAAATACAAAATATTCAAGCGCAAAAAAACTTTTTATCCTTTAGCATTCAACAGAAAAGGGATCATTTTTATATATCATTGTGGGACCTTTTAAATTTGAGTGAGGTTATACACTATAAAGTTCTCAGTTCTATTTATATTATTAAACATCAGTTATTTCTGCAAACGAAATACGCTGCACTGATAAGGAATTTGATTAAGTCCATTTTACTTCTTTTCTAGTTTTTAAAGGCCCTATATACTTCGCAACTATGTGTAAGTTTTGTTTGTCTTCATGTTCGTAAGGTTTTAGCTTCAGTCAAGACGAAAACTCGATTATTTTACATGTAGTACAGACACATTAAGTATATAAGTTGCGTTTTCTGCTCCAGTGTTCTCTTCGGACATGACTTATCCAATGAACGGCATTGCGAGGGAAGTAGTCAAGTTGGAGTGGATTATATTGAAAATAATATATAGAAATATACAAATGTAGCATCAAGACTGTGATGGTAATAATTGATGATAAATGCATTATTACTTCAATTAATCTTGGATAATTTATTTTATCTCTATCAATCCCTACAATGTATATTGTCTACACTTGGATGAATAAAAATATGATATAAGAGTGTCTGGGACTAACACTATTCATCTTTATTTTGACCACAATAAAGATATTTTTTACAGGCCCTATCTTCTCATTTTTTATCTTTTAAAGTTACACTTCTCCCTTATAATGAGCTTACCAAGTTCGTTTGAGTGACATTCACGTGTAGACAGAATAATAAAATGGTTTACTGTCTAGTAACCGGCTTCCATGTGAGACATTTCGTATGAGGAAAACATGAATCTGTTGCATGCTTAAAGCTAATTAAAGCAAAACAACTAAATAATCTGACGGAATGATATGATATATTATACCGTCTACGATATTATATAATAAGGAGGTTATCGATTTACTTGGTTCAACTGGTTCTAGCTTTCATTCGTTATTATATCAGATCAAAAGAAAAATATTAAATTAAAATAAAATAGAATACTCTATTGTTACTTATTATCATAGATGCAATAAATACAATAGGATAATGTTTTGAAAATCTAATACTAGTATCCGCTGGAGTTGTGATAAGATTTGAAAAGTGACGTCAGTATGTTTTGTGTTGTCTTTTAGCATTAGCTTATTTTCAGCACCATGCATATTGAGATGACATGTTCTAAACTTTTATTTAAACTTAGCAAAGACAAACTATAACTAAAAATTCGTTCTTAAAATAAATAAGCGTACACAATCATTTTCTTCGCCTGGTGAAATTGCCAAATCTTTCTCATATTTGTCGAAAAGTGACCGACATGATGATATATATTTATTTCGGATGTGGGTAATACTAGTGTCACACGGTGAAATCAGGTTTTTAATTCAGATTCATGTTTGATTTCCTTTCTATAAGTATAACGGTATAAATCTGCATGAAATCCATATATGATGCTGCAGGGATTATAAGAATATAATAAACAATAATTTAAAAAGCAATAACAAAGAAAATACCAGTAAGAGTGATAATAATTATTATAATAATAATAATAATTATGATAATTATAATAACTATACGAATTAAATAATAATAGTTATAATAATAATAGTAAGAATTATAATAATGGTACAAATAATGATAACATAATTTAATGTAATCTGAAAGCTATATACGAGTTGCCAATACATGCACTTATTTTTATTGTTTTAATATTTATTTATTTGATTCTCTTTATTTTTAAATTCAGGGATACGTGTAACACAACAGTCTATATTTATATCTTGTCGGAGTAACTAAGTCAATGTTTTATTGATCTAACTAGTACCGTATCCTTTCATTTGTATAGTCCTAGACAATGCTATTTTCCATTTACAGAATTAACAAACAATATACAACTTCACTGATAAATGGGAATTTTCTATTGTATCTAATAGAATGCTTTATTGTTGTCAGTATCAACAAAATGATACGTTTACATTTCTATCGAAAATCATTAGATGTGGGCGAAAATTAATCCATCATGTATGCAGATTCCGTATAAGATAAATGGTACGGACGGGATTCTGTATCATTTGTAGTGCAAAAAAAGTCTAACTCACGGCTAACTGGTGCCATTTGTGAGTTTTTTTACAGAATGCAGTTCGGCTCAGGTTTAAAATTCAATTAAAAACTACGATACACAAAATGTAATTGATCTAAGCAGTGCTTGATCCTGTAAGGATTTATAAATAAAAACGGCGTTGTATAAATTATACATTTAACAAGAATTTGTAGTGCAAACCTGTATGTTATTAAAATAAGACACACATCAATTCATTATCTATCTTTACTCCTACGCGATAGGCTCACAGACGAGATCAAGATTGTTGACAGTAAACCTTAAATTCCTCTCTTAAAACATACAGAAAAGAGTTGGATTTATATATACAATGTATATATACTCGTTTTAAGAAGCATTTTAGGCACAACATTAGACTTCTATTAAATGTATTGAGTACAATTAAACAATTGCTATATAAAGTTTCATCTACGGGTGTCCAGTTTCTGTCAGGTGCATAAGATTGACAGATGAAATTGCATATTGTCATAGTGTGCATGTACACTGTGATTCTAAACATTATTCCCTTATCGTTATGCAAAAGTAACTTTGAACTGTCCGATTTCCAGTGGTGTACTTCTGCAATGTATCAATTTGCAAGTAATCATATTCTTGTGGCGCCTCTAAAGCTTTGCATTAATGCATATGTTGCACGAAATAGTAGCAGCGTTATAGGTTGACACTGTGTAAGACAGAACATTATATCCATAAAGACCATTAGTAAAAAAGAATAAGCGTTTCCATGTCCATTAGAAAGAGTGAATTTTACACAATGATACATTTAAAATCATGCTTTTCTATGAGATTTACATGTTTCAAGGTCGGAGGTGTACACTGCCTTTAGCATCAATGTTCTTTACAAGACAGAATATAGTTATGAGAATTAACCCGATAAAGCCGCTTTTTTAAGCATGTCATTATGATGTTTAAGTAAACTGAACATTTTTGACCATATTTGCATGTTTTCACTTTCCATACATTCCTGGATCTTTACACACTACTTCATTCTATAACTGTAGCAAATATTAAGCATGTACATTTATAAGACAACAATACAGCTTATTGAAGACACAGTTTTGACTAACCCTTCACGTGTCAAGCAAACCCTAATTGACTAGAAAAGTCGACCTACATGTATGTGATTTTAAACATCTATCCATAAATAAAGATCATTTCATGCCAGCTAGCCATTAACTTAATTCTGACTAACCTTATCTTTAAAAAAAGTCCCTTACATTATATAAGTGACAGTGTAAAACTTAAGGGTTACTGTTGTTTTTACTAAGAGCCTATATTTCGTACCGAACTTCGTGGAGTGCCTGAACACATTTATATTTAAAAGGGGATACGTTTTTATGTCACTGTTGCTGCTTGCTTGTGTTATGAATGTTGAGATCTGACGTATCTCATGACCTTTGTGTCAGATGTCTGCTTTCAATAAATACGGAATATTATAACAGTCGGTTGATCTGCAGCGTCGTATCTTTTGAGTTGGCTGTGTAGCTCCGGATTACACGAGAGGCGGAGCCTTGAGTGTGATCCTGATCTATGCAGCCAACGAGAAAGATACACACGCAGATCAACCGACTGTTATAATATACCTTTTATTATATACCTTTTACCGAATATCAATTTAAATTTTATATAAACGTTAATTTGTGTCATAAGTGGCAAAAATCAACATAACGCGCTATTTCGTGTCACGTTTTATATGACGTCGATGACGTCACTTCCTTCTTCGTGTATAAACAAACAATTAATAAAAAGTAAATGCAAAATGGAAATCATCTTTCTGGTCTATTTAATGAGAAAAAGACGTTGTATTCATTTGTCTTCAAATGTGACATTTAAAAAAAATGAGACGACATTGAAACTACACTTATTTTACTGCATCAATGTTGATTTATTTTTCAACTTTTAGCGTAGGAATATGATATGAATATGCATTTGTGTACAACTGACACGGTGGACAGATAAGATACGGCTTAATCCATCTGATACGGAAAATTTGATACGAGATGTTGTATTTTACTGCACAAATACTAAAGAAAATTCAGATAAACATTAGTAGGTATATAATAAAGTACAATATTGATGTTGTGTGTGACGTTTTCTGATTACAAACGCATCTACTGAGATTATCTATGGTACCTGTTCATATTAAATGACATGACACTAACTAAAACGATCGGGCCTGTATTGAGTTAAATTGTGCTTTTCATTTAGTCCTTGTAGATCATTTCTTTTAATATTTTTCAAATGACACATTTTGGAGAAAAACATAGAGACACATTTATTGTTTTAGCTAAATTTGTGTTCTTGGCATTCCGAAAGTATGTGCATTTATCTTGTCCTCATCATAAATCATCAAGATATGAAATCTATACAAGCGAAAGCTTTTATTTCATGCCAGATTAATCATCCTCTAATTGTTCCAGAAGCTTTGATCTATGGCGCGCAATTATGTACAGCACATGGAGCAGAACTAGTAGAACTGTATGGACTTATTTCCCATGTTACATATTAACAACAGAACATAGCCTGTTGGAAGTAGAAGCACAGCCTCCACTTACAGTAATAAATGTTGTTTGATGTTATGTCATGATGCTTGCCAGAAGAACAGATTAGAATAATATCACATACTGAAATTCATATAAACGTAATGTTCTTTGACAAGTCGATGGTCAAGCATTGCAGAATAGAATAAAGATTTAAGGATTTAAAGTAAGTTATCTAATCCTTTTACTATCTTTAAATTCAGATGGTCAAGCATTGCAGAATACAGATACCATGTACGCATATATTTTTCCTAGGAAATGCTGATTATACAGTGGATTGGTGACCTATATTCTAAAAGTTTATAGTGAACACAAGTCTTGTGAACACAACTGATTCCATTCAATTTGCAAGAGCTTATTTCACAGTTAAGTACTAGTTATTTAATAACTTTTTTACACTAACTTTAAATTCAGCTACATATCTATCAGCATTATACTTTCGAAATTATATTGAGATATACAAAATAGATCGTATATGTTTATACTTTGACGCTGGTGTACTTGTATATTTTCTCCTATTTTCACAAACTATTTGTGTTCGAGAAAAGACATTCAAATAATTACACTTAGCATGATTTCTAAGAAACAGATGTTGGTATGCGGATATTAACTTACGAACTGTGCATATAGCTTGCAAGAAAATTAAAAGCAAATTTAATTTGAATTGCAAATTTCAAAGAAAGATAGAAGACACGTAATAATGTCGAATTTTGTTAATTTTCCTTCGGGAGATAAGTGTATGGAGGGTGATATGAAAATGATATAATCAGATATTTATAGAACGATATTGGTACCTTAAAGTAATCTACAAATGTTTTGTAAGAAGTAAACTGCAACATATAAAATAATGATTCTTTGCTTCGTTTTTCCTGTTTCATTCAGTGCTCGAAATTATTTCGCTAGCAGTGGTACAGAACTGTATTAAAAACTGGGTTCATTTTATTATGTGATAATTTAATTGATTGACCCGATATACTGCTTTTAAAAATGTCGTTAATTGAGTTTCTATCTTTAGCAATACAGACCTATGTCAGTAGTCAAGAAAAGAGAAACGAGTTAAAGAACTACATCTAACGGGCTTTTTTGATGCATTTCATACCAAGTATGCCCTTTTGTCATTTTATACTACTGATGAGGCCACTGAAATTACGAAGACAGTGAATTGTTTGTAACACTTCAAATGGTTTAATATTTCAAGCTTAATAAAAGAAACGTATTCTATTTTACTTGGTTAAGAAAAAGTATTTCATAATCAAATGTATCTACCCATAATGAGCGTTTCGATAGTTTACTCGATAATTACCAGGGACATTTATGTATGTCCTTTTAAAATAATAACTAGAACACGTTCACTAAACGCAGGTACATTCTCGGTGACAAAACGTATACTTTATTCAGTTTCTCTTGAAAATGACACGTTCTCAAGCAATCAGCAGTGTATATGCCAGACACTTAACGAATCATGAGAATATACCATGATTTTAATGCTGCATATAAAATATGTTTAGTCATTGTATGTGATCATTTCTCGTGCTAGTTGTTTGGATCATGTAAGATCAAATTCATTGTTATTTTCTTTTTATTAGCAAATACGTAAACTAATAGGTATGGTAAAGAACATTTTTGTTTATATGTATGTAGCTGGTATATTCTTGTGAATATTTCATTATATTTTCGGCAGATTTGGTCGTAACTAAAACAAACCGAAACCTCATTTCTAGGAGAAGGATGACGCATACTTAACGTCACAACTATTCTTTTACAGTGGAAGTAATTGGGCAAAGCAGAGTTTCATAAAAAAATTATGTATATTATTTTTCCATGTGTATAATTACAATATTGTCGTGCTGAAAGCTGTTGTATATGGGTGTCTGTTAACGTTTCGTTTTCTTTAGCATTCCTAATGCACGCCACGGACCAATATACACATGGATTGGCAACTCTTGCATTTTCCCACACAACTCAACCTTTTTGTCGCGAGCTACGAGACTTTAACGTGATGTTTGCATCCAATGAACATATCCGTAGTTGTCCGAATATCCGAATTGCTTCCGACTGTTGTCGACCATATTGAAATGAATCGAGAAATATTGCTTAAATGAAATCAATTTGAATCGTGTTTTCGAAATATTTATTGCGCATTGGTTTGTTTTCTTTATGTAATTTTGTCGTATTAGAATCTGTATTAATTTTCGTAATGCCAAATTTTTATCGATTTTATTTGTTAGAAATGTTTGAATGTACAGGATTTTTGCACCAACGAAGTTCAATTTAAACAAAATAATAATCCGATATATGTTAACTCAATGGACGCATTTTAAAGCTATTTTCGGGAAGTATGATACGCAAATATGTTTTTATAATAAAAAGTATCTCTAAGGAAGATACACGGCCGTTGTATCAAATCAAAAATAGCATTCCCCTTTCTTTATTTTAGCAATGTCTATCAAAAAATGCGCGACATCAGAGTTGTCGCCAAGCGCGCGCAAGGCATTGTGGTTGTTTGCTTTCCCGGTAACGTTTGTCGATTTTTTGAAGTTGCCAATACATGTGTATAAAGGTCCGTGTACACGCTAGTGGTACAGAATGTGACTTGACATGCACAAAGGTAAAAGGTTCTGGGAGGCTGTATAGTTACATGTAATACAGACTGTATATTGGTCGTAGACAGATATTTATCCCGCAACTTCGTTGATCAACGTTTTACCCACGCTAAACGTTCGAAAAAGATTTTTATCGAAACCACGTTATACTTGTATGCTAGTGTCAATATTGACCAGTATACGTCTGCCTAGTACATGTATGTATAAATGTCACAGGAGTGAACATGATTCCTACAATCAAAATCGCCATTTCTTATTTCAACAACTTAAGTCTTTAACATAGCTATATTTCACCTAACCAGGTTTTATTTCCCTCAACTCCGTTTTTCCACTAAGATCTATCAAACGACGGCGGAAAGAAACATAAGCAATATGCTCTGAGTGTATTGCCATTGGTTTATGAACAACTAAACTAAATTATTTTTCTCACAGAGAGGTAATTCTTCTTATTGTCTATCTTTATTAACTGGGCTACAGAATGGAATACCATTCTGTTAACCATCTACCGATATCCCTTCAATCAAAAAAGTACAATAAGGGATTTGATAAAGCAATACATGTACTTGTGTCAAATTGTCAATGAAACTCAATTAAAGAATCTATCACAAGCTTTCATTTAAGACATTGGTTAACATTTCAACTGTATCTGATTAATAGCATCGGAGTTTAAATCCAATAAGTAGGGTGCAAACAAAAAGCTTGATTAAAATTTTATCAATTTGTAAGAAAAATAATTAAAAGATAGATAGATAGATAAATTTATTTCGGCAAAGGAAAACATTCAATGGTTTACAAACAGTATATAAAATAAAATAAGAAAATAATATTAAATGATATATAATGAACCAGAAACCAAAACATGCTTCCCAATACCAAGGATAACACAATAAAGAGCAGCTCTTATTTCCATTGTGGTCCTTAGTATTGGTGGCATGACATAGAGAGGCAATTTTAAAACTATAAAAAACAAAATATTCAAATAATGATGTTCTTATCACAGATTAGATATTGCAATTAAATTATCACAAAACTTATCACATCCGTTATTAATTTAAGATACTTATACAGATTAAATACCCTCAAAAACTGATAAGTCATTCAACAAACTAACCAAATTTAAATTCTAAAAAGATATCTAAATAGACACAGTCATGACTTATAAATATACTGACAGTTGTCTATATCTGTATAAAAATAGCATGTCACGGAAACTAATGTGAGTAAAAATAATAAAATTATTAAGATTTTTAAACCCTAAACTGACTAAAAAACCAAAGCCGAAACTTGTTAAGTAAAGGTTTAAAGATAAAAACTTAAAAAAAATGAAATACTATTCATTAGATGGCTTTTGATTGCTACCTTGAACGATTGAAATTTGTTAATTTCTGTTATTTTATTTTCTGTTTCAAAGTTTGGAGCCCAGAAAAAAAGACTTTGACCCAGAACTCTTTACCTTTGGGAGACAATAACCCTCTTTTTACTAAGCCTGGTGCTATAATCATGCAAAAAGTTTTGGGAAACAAAAGATTCATCCATATAATCAGGTGCCAGTTTGTTTTTAACCTTGAAAACATGCCACAACATAATTTGTTCAACCCTCTTATTAACTGGTAACCAATTTAGGAATTTAAATTGTTCATGACCATTATGAGCTCTGGAAAAGACCTGATTATCTTATTCTGAGTTGTTTTTAACTTATTTTTCAAAACATGTGTGAAGCCATTATACCACACAGAACTTGCGTAGTCATAATGACATTGAATTAAGGACATAACAAGTAACGTTTTAGCATGATAAATAAACTTCAGTTTAATTTCTATTGGACACTAAACAAGAATAACGTTTGATCTAGATATTTCATGAAGAAAGGAAGAAAATGTTATAGTATCTCTATAGAAACTTTGTTGCATATTGTTTGTTGTATTACACGTTATGGTTGCAGTCTAATGACTGATGTATTTCCAACACAAGTTGAAATCATATACTCATGTTAATTAGATATTATAGCTGCTAAACATTACCAGCTAAACACTTAAAGAATATCACTCCGACACGTTACCAGGAAAGAAAATATTACATTTTCCCCTTTTTTACAGACCATATTGAACGTGGTATAAGTTTGATTGTCATCAATTTCAGCAGTATGTACGGATCAAATATTAAGAGTACACCATACCGTGTTCATACTATTCAAGTCCAAATCAAATGTCTGAAAATTGTAATGTGGATAATTTTAACTCTTAAACACGGGAACATTAATTAAGTTAAAAAAGCATAAGATGTTCTGTAAAATACATGTTCTAAGAAATAACAGAAATGTGAAGCCATGTAATAAGTGAACAATTTATGTTTTCCCTTCCTTAATTTAAATCCACCGTTCGTTTTAATGCAATTCTCTTCATCAATGGCTCTTTAGATTATACTTAGGAGACTTATAATACCAATTTGTTATTTTTTTATACTTGTACTATTTCTATTATCTCCTGGTGTTATCTTTCGATGAAAAGTATGGTGTATATATTTATCAGTCTTTGCAAATAATGGTCAATAATAGATGGGCTTTTCAAAGATCTGTTTGTAAGTCTACTTTGAAGAATGCGCAACTGTGCTGCGTTTTAAAAGAAAACATTTCATTTGTGGCTGTAAGGAATAAAAATAGCAAACGAAGTTGATCTCGTCAAAATCTTGTATTCATTAGAACAATTTCTTTACTTCTGTATAGACAGGAAAGAAAAAGAAACAAATTTAATAATAAGAGTGTAACATCACACACATCCCGCCTTCTTTTCTTAACACTATTCCTGTGGTATATGTTGTCGAAAACTGATGAAATAGCTTTTTGCATAAATATAAGCAAGTCTATCGATGAATGGAACTACTGCTCCGCTCAGTTTGATTTCATTGCATGAGACATCGTGTTGCCTTTTCTTCTGAGAATACATTTGATACGTTTTACATATTCGCCGCAAAACTGTATATCACCATTCCACAGAGACACTAATGTACAATAATAAATAGACTTGTTTCTTCTAATGTGCTTTTCCTTCCCCAGTTGTCAAAAACATTGGTATTCTTAACATTTTTTTCTTCGAGAACAGACAATTAAACAGTTACATTTACCCAGTTTCGGAGAACAGATTTTGCTTCGAGGCAATTCATTCACAAAATCTGCATGTTATGCAAGTAAATTAAAAGAAAATTTGACTTGCTAATGTTCAAGAAATATAGAAGTTACGTTCTACAATTGAACTGAGATATGTCTTGTCAAGACGAGATTGAAGTGCAAATGCGTATTTAATGTGCGAGGCGTTAAAAAATCGTTTTACTGGAACATAGCGTACATTTCGTACCAAGAAAAAGTACATATTATTATTTGAATATATTTTTGATCCTCTACATCAGATTTTCACTTTTTACGTACATTGTACCAGTCATTGTATCATGATACCAGCAAACTAGGGTAGCTAGAGATAAAAAAAACATTACGTATGATGAACTTAACAAAAAGACGAAAATTTATCAAATGGTTTTTACTGAAGGAAAACTGCAACACAGCAGATAACAATGTTCTGTCCCATTTTTCTTTATTTGATCTCACGAACTATCATTTTTCATGAATATTTTTTTATAAACACATGCATTTCATTTATATAAATCATTCCTTCTTTTTTTGGAAGTGTGAATTCATAGTAGCGGTCAGAAAGTGAAAATCAATTTCATTAATTTCTAAAGAGAATTGTTTACAAAGTAAGCCGTTTATACAATCAACTGAATAGTACAGACAGCTATGCAACATAAAAATGGAAAAGCATCTATGATTTCACTTTTGTTACCACTGACTCTACGAAAGATGACAAACAATGACAATTGTTGAGACCAGTTTGAAGTGTTTTATAATTAAATGCATTAGCGCATAATTGAACGTTTAAATAGTTAATAAAATACTGGAGATATAATGTAGAACAAAAGCATGACCTGTACATTTATAATTCTGAAATTAATTATACATTTACAAAATCATGTTTTCGCTAGGTTCGGTCGTAGCCAAAACAAACATTGAAACCGCATTTTAAGTGGGCCACAGTTCATCCTTGTCACAAGTGGTTTATACAATAACTTACAATAAGTAAAAAAGTGTTTTTAAAGGTCCATTACTACGACCAAAGCGACTTTTCTTTTTAACAGGCGTCTTCTAAAAAAGAAAATATGACATACTGCATCGAATGCGACCATATTGTGTTGAAAATTTGAGTTTAACAAAAGAATTAATCAGTTTTATTTTGCATTTTCAAAAATGAAAGCACGGCTATTGTAAAGTTTTAGAAGCCAGTTTCAAACAGTATTTCCTTGTTACAATTCCAGAAAATTTTATTTGGTCCTAAAAATGGACCCTTAAGAAGAGATCTGATAAACATGAGAAATGTTCTATGCACATTATTGCAATGCGCTTTCAATTCACTTTTAAAGTAGTTGTTTGTATGGGTTCGTTTTGTTGTTGCTTTTGTGGTAATGTTCCCAATGCACTGCATGGAACAACAATTAAACGTGAATGTTTGACAATGAAATCGATTCTAGTTTTCATTTCTTCCTTTTAAGAAGTGAATACTGTGCAACATTGACAGACCGTCAGCATGTGAAAACGTTTACGTAATTGACAACGTAGACGTAACTGAAAATAGACTATGCGTGTTAGTGTTACAACTGATTTATCTTAAAGTCATGATGAAGTTAATCTTTCAATGGTATTCATTTTCATGAAACATAATGAATATTGCAGGGGTATACTTATCTCATCTTTTTCCATTTTCAGAGAAAACGATGTTCAACGTATGGAATAAAAAAGTTATAAAACGCTCGGGTCAATATCTCACAAGTGTGCCAATATCGCCTTGAGGCACACCTGCCTCGTGTAATAACCTCTACGAATCACGTAACACATCGACAATATTATATCATAAAACATTTAAAACTATTATATTAGTGTCCGAACGGACATAAATTGACCAATTAAATAAGCGAGAGAGCAATTATATTGGATATCTCCATAAAACAAACATTATTATATAGAACTTTCTTTCTGATGTTTTCGTGAGTAAATGGATGATACAAGAACGGTGATCAGACGCTATCTGATAAATGTGTTATTCAATGCCTCAGTTGCTATGGTTTCGGCTTTTTCCATAAGAAGACAGGTTTAAAAACACATTTTAATCATTGTAAAACAAACTATCGTGTGGGATGTTGCACGTATTATTTTCCTTCTTGAAATTATGTCTTCCACAATTATTTCAAAACTCAATTTAGCATATGGCTATGTCCGTAACTCTGTGAATTCTATGAATTTAAGGAATCATTGCGTGATATGTAAAATACAAAAATGGCCATAGTACAAACTTTTAAATCGCAATACAGGTTAATTCATAACATGTATGCGACTGGGCTCAGAGAAAAGTTATTTTCCAAAACCAAAATCTAAGTATCTGTATTTGCCGTTGTCTTGTTATAGCGTATATTAGGCATTTCATCTGTCTGCCAAATAACAGACAAATAGTTTATGTCATGTGCACGAGGTTCAGATGGAAATATCCTTCACCTCAGATAACTGTTTTGCGGGAGCTCGACAGAGCCTCGTTCCCGACAAAACAGTTACCTGAGGTGACGGATATTTCCATCTGAACCTTAGTATAAATATAATCAAGACAACACAAAGTTTTCAATTTACATGTTTCGACTTTATGCCTTCGTCAGAAAATATACTACATACAGTAAACAAAACAAAAAGACATCACGTCCGTTAAAAAGTACGCAAACGTCCGCGTGATGAAAAACAATGTAAGGTTTATAATATAAAATATGGATCAGACTGATGCGGCGGGTTTTATTAAAATGAAATGTATTTATTCAATACACGATAAATGAATATAAAACCCAACATATCTATATGAAAAACCATTACTAATGAATATAAGATATGTTATATAAGGATTTGGCAAACTGGTGATCATCAGATATAATACGATGATACCTTTTAGCTTGACTGTATGATTTCCAATCCCTACAAGTTTTAGGATGGGAGGTTGAATATTCAAGATACTGATGAATGTTAGTATTTTTAATATGAATCATTGTGGACATGTTATTACCGGAATCCTTACATATATCTACATCAAGGAAAGAAACGTGGTCATTCGAAATATCGTAAGTAAACTTGATTGTATCATGAAAATCATTTAAAACCTTGTTGGTTTTTAACTGACAGGTTTCTAGAAAATCTTGTTCTAGCGTACCTATGAACAATGACGCATATGCCGTAGCCAGTGGCCGCACCCATAGCCGTTCCCATAATCTAAAAGGTAGTTGTCACAATTAAAATGAAAGTGGTTATTCTTATGTGTGAGTTCGATAAGTGCACATACATTATCGTTACGTAATTTACTATTATACAGATTTTTATTTTTACTTAAGAAAAACTTACAGGCGTCAATTCCGTCAGAATGAGGTATATTGGTATACATTGAACTCACGTCTAACGTAACCAAATAACTACATTTTTTGTACTGGGAGACAACTTACAATTCTTGATTTTTGTAAGGAAATCCGTCGTATCTTTAACGTAAGAGGGAATGGATCGTCTGCCACGATGGTCAGACTTCATCAATGGATATGCTGCGTTTATTAATGTCCAGCACAATTAGTCCCCCCTTCTCTGTCAGAAAATCTCCAATGTTATTGGTATAAGAGACTTCTTGAAATTTTCATTGAATCAGGTTTTGAAATAAACTTAAAACTGTCCACCCGTGTCCTTCTTGCATCAACACAAAACTTCATTATGGTGGCGCAACATAAGTCATTTGTTTCATTTTCAAATTTAACCAACTCCATCGTAAAAGGCTCGAATGATTTTGAATAAATCCAAATACGGCAATATTTTCATATAACGTCAGCAGATTTTTAAAAATGACGTAGGCAACGAATTATCAAATTCACAGGCAAAATTGGCAAACATTTTAGCAGATGAAACAGATAGATAGTTTCGGATAATAGTATTTTTTCCAAGTGCTCCGTACAAAAGCTATTTTAGTTATAAATTCTTTCAAGTTCTTTTTATTCTTCTTATAAAAAAGAAGAAACTTTGAAGTAAACAAGGATTGATTTATATATTCATATTGCTTGAGAAATGAAAAAAGAAACGGCAGACGTTTTGGAAATGCTATGTACCTTCTATATCGCGATTAAAACATAGATTGATCGATTTCTAGGCTTTGAACATTATATTATTGTTAAAATGTATGTATAGAACTTTGCATAACGAGAAATCCAAAAGACAAAATATGAAGTGGGCACAACTCCAAATTATGACACCCATTAAACTTTTCTTTCACAATGTCAAATTGATTTCAATGTGATTTTACATAGTAAGTACATGTTTCATTGAAAAGCGTTACACCCTCACTGCTCCCTTTCATTTTAAATTTTTAGAATTACCCATAGCAGTGCGTATATAGATCTATGTTATAAAGAAGCCAAATGCAATGCCATTGTAATTAATCATGATGAGCTGCTTTCAAAGAGAAAATTGCTTGGGCTCGTACGGCTATACCATAACGACGTCTAGGCACGGTATACTTCGAATTGATAGAGGTAATAATTCTAAAAGTGATCTTACTTTATTATACCCCCTGGTAATTGAGACAAAATGTAGTACAGTTGACCATAATTATATTAAATGCTTCCTTTTCGTGCGTGTACAAATCCTTTCTCATTTTATATCAGTGAGTTCTCTACCCCGCATGCTGACCTATGAGTGCTAAAATGTTAAATTTTCTGCGCGTAATTTACGAAGAAGTTATTTAATGTCTTACAGGCTTTAGTTTTATTTAAGAGTATGGTAGAATAGTTGTTTTACAGTGTAATTCAAATTTACAGAGACACATCCTAATGCTGAATGCAATTTAAATAACTTGCAAACTTTAGTAAGTAATTGATAAATTGAAAGAGTCCGCCCCAAAGAGATTCGGCTTAAGAAATAAATATCATAATTTAAATATGTGTAATTTTTACATCAAAGTAGTATTGTTCTAGTCTTCTAAGATAAACGATGTAAACAATGCATTTGCTTCTACTGACGTATCTGTTTTCTTCCTGGTCTTTATAAAAGACATCTTAAGTATCTATAATACTTCATGAAAATTAAATATAATCAACGATTTATATTAAGCACACTCTACTTCTACTGATATTTTGCTTTTCTACATGCTGCCGCGCCATAAAACACCTACATGCTGATGTGCTGTTACTTCCCCCTCAATCAAATTGTAGGTAATTCAATTTGCCTATATCCAGCGCATGTTATTTTTTTTAGGTTATTGTTACTCTGTATGGCCTAGTTTATCACATGACACCAAAGAGGTTAGATATAGGATCATGGTGTTATCCTACTTACTTCAACCAGCACTGTAAATATAAATAAAAATTGCCTCGAATTTAAAACAACTTAAATAAAGCAACGAACGAGCTACTGTGAAACGTTGAACACGGTGTTATTTTGTTATATTCTATAAAGCATATATTTCGACCTGGTTATATTCAGAAGGAATTCGAAACGAGCTCCCCGAGATAACCATGTTCGCTTTTTGAAAACGGAGATAATTGGTGTTGGATTCTCAGTAAGTTCGACATACATGTATCAAACGTCAGACTATTGTCGTCAAGCTCGTGACAGCATATCATTGGCATGAGTAAGTCGTATGGAAAACTACTGATGCTTTCTTCAAATATTTTTAGAAGAAGAAAGATAACAGTTTCTTCTGCTTATTTCTTCATCATCTTAATTTTGGTTTTGTCATTAGGACAGTCGTTGCATGCACGGGCATTTGTAACATTCATTAATAATTCATATTTAAGTTGAAGAAACGTGTTGCGAACTCGCATTTTCAAACTCAAAGATAATTTTAAAAATTAAAAAAAAGTTAAATTTTTAGGTACTCTTTCAAAGACTGGACTTTGATGTTCATCCTCATTTTAAATCAAGATACATATCCGTATTTCATTGTCACGATTCCCTTAACATAAAAGACTAAAATAGCAAGGTTTTCATGTTTAATTCATTATATCTTGAAATGTAAATACTTGGCAAGCCTTACTG
Source organism: Saxidomus purpurata (assembly GCA_022818135.1). Classification (NCBI taxonomy): domain Eukaryota; kingdom Metazoa; phylum Mollusca; class Bivalvia; order Venerida; family Veneridae; genus Saxidomus; species Saxidomus purpurata. The sequence continues at coordinate 39,553,374 of JAFMSR010000001.1, forward strand.
TCAAAAGTGAAGTTAATATTTCATATAAAATCCCCAGACGTTTGCAATAGCAGACTAATTATATAAAATAAGTTCTCTTGCTGGTTGGTAATAGAGTATACCATCAAAATAGTAGAGGCATAGTTGTTCATTGCTTGTATCAAAGACTAGTTAAGGTTTTCAGAGGCCACATACATGTACCTGTCAGTTCATTGCTGGTTTCAGGTCTCATGTTGCATGATATAACAAATGGCTAAAATAAGTTAATTTTATATAATGAGAGAGAGAGGCTTCTTAAAGGAGTGAACAGAAATTGTTCAAAGTGATACATTGTGCCGATTTGTTAAATATATATTCAGTTCAACATTTCAATTTAAACTAAGAACGAAACACTACCAGCAGATTAGGTAATAATTATAATTGTATATTTTGGTGTGTTTGCATTGCGACTGATTCTACAACATTATGTTATTGATATTAAAAACTTCTAAGTTGATATTTACGTTTGATAAACGTTTGATATGACGTTTGATATGACGTTCGGAAACCAATGTGAAAAGTTGGTTACCATAACACACTACATAAGTTTTCGTTTTCTTCGTTTTTGTTTTTCTTCCGACCATGGGATTTCTTCCCCTGTACACTTGAAAAGACCCTGATTTTTGTGTATCATGTTAAAAAAATTCACCTCTAAGTTGTTGTTGCCCTATGCAATTTAAAAAAGGGGCCTGATACAGTACACAATTTATTATTCCTCAACGATTTTTCGTGAGGGTGTTTCAAGTGTTTTCTTTATTTCTGCGTATGACGACTATTTTTACATTTTATCGTCAGCAATCAGATAAGGAAATCAGTGCATTACCTCTGTCTGCTACATGAATTTATTGACATTCCTGTTCGAGATCTGACTGCTGGTATGACATGCTTATTTAATGCAAAATTATATATACAATCATTGGTATTCGTAATTTAGAAATAGTTAAAAAAGCAATATTCAATCAACCATTTAGTGACAGAACTTTGTTTTAAAAATCTGCCAGTAATAAAACAGCATTATTCGTAAAAAAGCTTTCAAATTGTGTCCAATGATGGCGGTTTTTAAGAACTTTATTGCGCTAACTGAAGCTGCAAAATCCAATTACCATAAGTGAGTGGGTTTTATTGGACACCAGTAGAGGACGGACGACTTTGTGCGACTTAGTTAGATTCAGAAAAGTAGTATGGAATATCAACTAAGTTGACATATTTTATCTATTTTATGTACTCAGAAACATTGGTCATATGTATTACTTCTTACGTTTACATTCAGGCAACCCATTTATGTCACAACTTTAATAAATATCTACTATCCGTTAGATTAGAAAGCAAAGATAAAATAGAAGGTGCAGATGTCCAATTATGGCTGCATCGTTTTATTTCTTTTACCACCGCTGCTATCAAAACTGACTCTACTATACTCTTATATTCAGATAATAAAATATTGTCCAAAATGTAATCCTTGCTTCCGATTACCAATCATCTTATCGACAGTTCATGCCTGTGCAAAACCGGAAGTACTTGGAATCAAATCTATAAAACATTCAAAATTTCTTTAGTGAAAACTGTTTCGAATACCTAACTAAATGTTGAGTGATGAAAAACCATTTTTGAATCTCGTTACAAATGTTGAATCAGAAAGTGACATCTTACACAAGGTATGTCAGTCTTTATATTCGTAATAAAGATCTGAGTATTATCGATGACACTGTAACTTATAAACAGCCGATGATCGTGTCAGTAAGGCTAACGTGCACAGTGCGTTCTTCAAGGGGTTGCGTTGGCGAAAAGCGGCTTACATCCTTAAGTAATTTCATGCATGCCCCCCTCGATTGTCTGAAAAAGTGATCATTATTGCGCTTTTTAGGATACAGGATGATCAGAAGGGAACTGTAGTTACTTAATTTAAACTTATTTATTTACAGCACCACTGGACTGTATTCAAGGGTTCAAAAACCATCAACTACTAACTGTTTTATTACAATGACCAAACAATTGGCAATGGAGGAAGCATAGAGACAAAGAATCTTGAAGTTATTCATTTGCATGGCATATTCTCGAAAGCATGTGCTCACAAGCATTTCTAGAAGACATATCCAATACCCCCTTCTTATAATTGAAGTAATCTACTGATATTGAAATTTAAACAATGTCTTTTCTAACCTACTAAGTAAAATGTATGCCCTTTTTGCTGCTCTCTTAGTCCATGCGCTCACGGCTGCTTTATAGGATGCCTTTGATACGCTGTCCGTCAACAGTTATAAACAGATATGCATCACCTTACTAAATATCATAAGTTCAAAATTAAAAAGGCTTAAGTTCGTAGAGTTAGAAAAGTTATGGTAATGATTGTGGTCCTTAGCTTATTCTAAGGAGTATATTTGCAACATGTTCTCATAAAGTAGGAGATCTTGTTATCAAAGAAAACATATATTATAACTGGCACTGATATATAATTGTAATTGTATCGTCTAATGAAATAAGGACTACTAATTCTGGCAGGGTTTTTATTTTGGCGATAATGGCGGTCACCGCTGGTTGCGCAAATTTAAACACCGTCATTATAAACCACCGCAGTTATAAGGCATCGCCAATATGAAACCAAATGGAAGCAACTCCTATACCTTTTCAACGGGAAATAATTGCTTTATAATATGCATTTAATAAAATTGTAATTGAAGTTTAGTCAACGAATACACTTTATCACGAGAGATATACTACCCTGCGGTATACAAATTTAATTCATTACCAACACCTAAAATGAAAATAATAGTTTCATGTCAGTTTATGAAAGTATGATGCACAAAAGCATACAGTACATACATACATACATACATACATACATACATACATACATACATACATACATACATACATACATACATACATACATACATATGCGAAACATATACTAGTACATATACTACTACTAGAAGTATGAAGCGCACAAACGACAAAACTAGTACATTAAAAGTCAGCTTTCTTGAATGACTCTGTTATAATGTCTTACCTCTGTGATAACTTATGCACTATATTTCACTAGCCATTTGAGCGTTTAGTGATTTCAGAATAGAAGAGCGTAAGTCTATTTTTGTGTCTGACAACTCAGGGCTGTTTTCTTATTTCACCAGCATAAAAATATTGAAACTCTGCTTTCATTTAATATCAAGGTTTTATTTTGGCGGTTGATGTGGTTTTCGCGGATTTAAGACACTGCAAATTCAAAGCACTTAAAAAAACGCCAATATTTGGCACCGCCGATTTAAAGCGCCATACAGTATTTATTTGATTGTATGATGACAAAACATTTGATGAATAACAAAAATAGCCTCCTGGGATAATTTATTGTGTCATTTACTTGAATTTCGGTAAGACAATTTATAAAAAAAGTAATGAATGTTCTCAAACTAAATGAATCCGACATGAAAAATAGGAGATATGTCAAGTTTTGTCTGTTTGGAGAAATGAAGTATGTGGCTCATGGCTTCAATGATAGATTTTGCTCAGAACAATATGTCTGTTGGATGCAATATGCCAGTAATTGTAATATATGTGTCTTGAGTATATACTGTAATCAAAAAATTTATTTCCGTAAATCCATTTTGCGTCATCACATTAATTTGTTTATCTTGACAAATGATATTGTAACAAGTTCAGGCATGTGCATGGGTAAGAAATCTTCACTGATCAAAAGTCTGGCCGATTTTAAATGTACATTTTTTATGTATTTGTACAATTAATTGACTTAGAAATTGGAGCAGAAAATCTGTTTCCAAAACATTAATTTGATAGGAGTGAAAAAATAAAATTATTCACGTCACTTCATTACTTTCAGCCAACATTCACTGAACAATTTTCAGAGCTTTCAGGAATTATTGTCATTTCCCACATCGATAGAATTAACAGAAGGATAAATATTATGTTTTGTAATTGCTTCTTCATTTCAGTGAGTTGTTCGTTTATTGTACGTTTTATGTGTTAACATTGTATGCTTGACTAATAAAATGATATTTTTACAAACATCTGCAAATGTTTCACTGAACATTACTTCATCCCGAATGTGATAATGTTTCAATTTATTTCTCATTGAATCTGTTATCATTTGATATATCTCTTTGTGGAGACATGCAGTTAAGAACTTTAATAATTCTATTGGGATATGGATGAATACAAAAGTAGATTTTATGTTTTAAAAGTGCTGATGTAAATTATGATAGCAAACTATAACATATCAGGCTGCAGATAAAGTAAGGTAGATGATGCTAGTGCAGTGCTATGAGCGAAATTAACACCTCTAAACAATCTAAAGAGAACAATTGTCATAAAATGTATTACATGTAGCTATTCAACACTTCGTTATAATGAAGCTGAAGTCATAGCTTTAATAAATGAATAAAAATGTATACACACTGATTACTACCTTAAAATAAGAGTAATACTAAGAATACTCTTACCTTAGTTGTGAGGTAACATTTGTCCAAGTAAAGATGACATTTGAACCATGTCTGCAATTCAAGTTCATTGGACATGAACAAAAATGCCACTGAGAGCATGTTTACATGGTTCATTGCACGTTGTAGTTTCCACATTTTTCTCAGTGCTTATATATTTGCCATTCCCTCTAAAATTCAATGTGTTTATTATATAAAAGGGCTTAAACCCATTGAAAAATGAATGAGCCAGAACATGCTGGTAATATGAGTATCTCCCTTTGCTATTAAAGCCTGAGGTCGCTGATGAATAGCGGACACGAATAAATGTGAAAATTTAATATGTAATCAAAGGACAATACCTCAGTTATTGCACATTAGTGTTACATTGAAATGTATATATGCTATAGGTACATAAAATGAAAGGGTCATATTTAAATTTGAAAAACATCGAAGTGGAACATGCTAAGCCTTGCAATTGGCCTATCTTCTCCTGTTAAGAAACCTTCCAAAAAAGATTAAAGTCTCTTTAAAGGGACACTCCCTACATCTAGCAAATTATTCTACTAGACCTAAATAACTAATTGTACAACAACTTTACATAGAATCTTGAATGTTTTACGATAATGCAACAACTTGTAAAACGCTGATTTTAACTGTCATGACTGGACTGTATAGCTTAAAGTTTAGGTTAAGAAATACTACTTGCAGTTATTCTATTATTTATACTTTTGAAGTTATTTAATTTGACATCACTTTTAGGCATGCCTCTTTACTGGAAAATTATCCAACCGAATTATTCAGTAAAGAATACAGTTTTCGCTCATAAAATTGCTATGTTAATGCACAAAGAGAATCACGAAAAGGCCATATATTTTTCGACCACATCTCGTATTTCTATTGCCCGCATAGAAGTTCTGATACATGTACTACAAGGTGTCTGACTTTACTGTACTTGGAAGTAAGAAATAGATCTGTATATTCGACTCTTTGGATATTGTTTCTTTCATTTGCATGTTACAGATAGTTTAAAGTCATTCAGTCACTCATTTCTATATACTGAATTACAGGTATAAATAAGTAAATCGTGTCTATAAGCTTTCAAGAGTGACTTAGGTTTCCATGTTACATTTCAGTTTAAGTCAGAATGCTTTTGTTCCTAATTGAGCTACATTGTGATTGTACATTTCTTTGTCACTGATACCAACATGTTTATTTGGAAAGAAAATTGCATTCCTGGTAATTACCTATGATCAACGTAAACAATTTAAATGCATTTGATACACAGTATTAAATGAAACGTGTTTTTTTTATATTTTAATGGCACATATTAATCGTTTTATTTACTGTATTTCTGACAGTTGTACCGAACAATATACTTTTCATATTTAATTATACTTAAGTGAATGTCAAAGTCGGGTGCCATAGGGAAACAATAATTAGTATAACAAATAGTTTCATCCCGGTGTAAAATGCATCTTACAAATTGTTTGCTTTTGGAATCCACTTAATGTCATGCTTTCGTTATAAAATAATTTTGTCAAGAAATGGCTTCTGAAATCTTTTTTTTTATTTTCAATACATATCTATCATTTGCGAAAAAAACTAAAAAAAAGAAACAATTTTGAAAATTTTGTCATTAAGATCAGTGTTAACGTGTCACTCCCGACATATATATTTCTTTTGCTAAATAAAATTATATGCTGTTGAATATGCTAAGAATGGTTGAACAAAACCGGTAAAATGCATGTGGTATAATTAGCATTAATATGTATCTTTCACATCTGTTGAATTTCAAAACGAATCTATTTAGTGTGTTTTCAATTCTCTCATTCTTTCATTATTCTCTATCAGCTTTGACAGACCAATAGTTAAAGTTCTACTGATTGCCTCTCCTTGTTTGTTTCAGTCATATGTTCGGTAATATTTAGCCGGTAATAAAACAAAATAACTCATTGAAACAAAAAAAATATCAAACAGGGAATGCCACGTACCAAAAACGCAGCCTCCCCAAAACGAGCCCACAGCACCCAGAAGTGCACACCACCAACACACACACACACACACACACACACACACACACACACACACTTTTATAATTTGTCAGATAACGATCATTTTTCTGGAACGAAATTGCTTTAAACTGAACTGTGAATACACATTTCCAGACCTAACTACATTTTGCTGGCCACCAGAGAACAGGCGACTAAAAATCAGAAAAGTTATATGGAGAATAAATTGACTGCAACAACTATGAGGCTGCTTAGTCATGTGAATGTTTTGTCTAGATTTTTCTTTTGCTAGTCTAACCCCTTACCTTTCTACTCTGACAATCTATGTGATTGTACAATATTGATGAATAAAGAAACATGACCCTTTCACATAATTGTTGTGGCATTTACTTAAGTTTCTGTCAGACAATTTATAAAGAGGATCAGGTGAATGTTTATAAAAATAAGCGTTATAATGTCGATTATAAACTGCTTAGAAAAATAGTGTACTGTTACATGACTTTGAGGTTAAAATGTATAAGTAACGATTTGTTTCAATATATCAATACTAATAAGATATTTGTCTGGAATATACTCTTCATTTGAATGCAGTTTTTGTATTCATAAATCATCGTTCTGGTATGCCTTTTGATATTATGCTTGAAACTTAAGATTTAAATTTAGGTACTTCAGTAATTATGCTGCAACAAAATACAAATAGTTTTTAAAGTCAACAAGTACTTCTACTATAACCTCATGATACAAAATGTACTAAACAAGTTGCATTCAGTGGCCTGATTTTAATTGTTGCCTGTCAAAGCTTCTGTGCTTGGGATCATTGGGAATTCGTGATTCTGATTCATTTGTAAATTCAACAGAAACAAAAGATATGCAACAGTGTTGATTTATGCCGCATATAATTTTCCATCTGTTTTATTTTTTAAATTATTTAAAACATCGAAACATTGAAATATTAGGATATGTTTTATTACAGAAATAGATACATTTATCAATTAAATAAAGGAACATTAGAATGTTTGTCCTCAATATCGAGAAAAATGTCTGTAATCCATACGACATAAAGGGGTGCAAAAAATTTGCCTTGTTAGATATAAAAAGACTTTTTAAACATGCTTGATACGGAAGCTCTACCAAATAAGAGTAGAATAAAGACAAAAGTGGTGGCATGACATGTGAACATGTCGTTTTAGAATAAGTATACCGTATGCTTATTAATTCATACCTTCTCTTTTGCCGATACATGTATACATGACAGCAATATTCAAAGCAATAAAGCAAGACTTAGAGAATTAAAGATAATTGAATGGTAAGGTGTTTCACAAGCACAAAAATTGAATATGTTACCTAAAAACTATTATTATTTTCCTATGGCACCTGATATTTACTTTGACTTATTAATAACCATTATCAAAAGAATGTTAAAGCTGAAGCAAAATAGAAGGTATATCACAGCTGTTAGAAATACATCATATAGAAAGATTTATAATTCAAATTAACATATATTATCAAAATCCAAAATGCATTTTATCAAAGATTGTGCACTTTCATTCCGATTCAGTATCAATGACCTTTTTAGAAATCAATCACTTATAGAATGATACCGCGACATATTTGGTTTCTACTAAAATACCATTACATTTGTATTTTGAAAATGTTTCATAATCGTGGTTTATAAAAAATAATCCAAACGTTATTAACCTTTCTTTTTCTCTCTCACGAATAGTATAGTTTGGAATGTTTCTAAACTTAATAATTTTGCAAGTCAAATTTAAATGATACATACGTCATTTTAAACAATGTCTTGAAAACATATAAAGGGTCTTGATTTTATAAGCGGGCAAACACTCTAATTTACAAATGTATAGAACTAGTATTTGATATAACATTTAAATGACAAGTGGGAAAAGCATTGATTTTAATTTTAAAAATGTGTCTTTCGTTACATTAGTAACTTAACTTAACGGGGAATATATGAAGGTACATTTGATTCTAGAAAACATAGAGTAAAACTCTATAGTAACAATACTAAAATTTGCATTGTCTTAATTTCAGTACAGCTTAGTTTCTACTGAAAAGTTGACATTATTTTAATACTTTTTAACAAGACAGACAAATTAACTAAACTTATTGTATAAGGACTAGCGCTTTACTTTGATATCTAGTTATATAATACAATGTACAAGCCGGGGTGTGACGATGCATCAGAAAATTTACAATTTCACGATGGTGGCATGCATAAACAACAAAGCTGTGATACAAAATGTCACAGCGGGCCTTAGAACAATCTCTCGAATAAGTCAGTGCCGGGACCCCATTCATCCTAAATTAATAAAATTATAGGAATGATGAGAGGCTCTTTTTATTCTGTTATATATTTGAGTAAAACGGCAAATTTTTCACGAAACACCACTTGATCCCTGTGGTTATTTTGTTTCCTTTATTTGTGAATTGATTTTGTATCTATTCAAATTCTTTTTATTGAGACTTGACATTAAGTCCGTAAATAAGACTCTAGGGATATAGCCGATAAAGATGAAGTAGTTTTTATTTTTCAGTAAGTGCTGATGTACATTATGATATCGAAACATATAGAGCGATCAGAAATAATAGATGACGCTATTCCAGTATGGTAATGGACTTTTACACTGCAACCCTCTACAGTGGATGTTTTCGCACTATAAAACAATTAAGAGGATTCTTGATAATAACACTGAAATGGATATTTATTCAATGCTTCATCATAATGAGCGTCAAGATAATAAAGCTAAAAAAAGAAATTCTGTCTTCCGTATCTTTTCTGTATTCTGGTTAAGACAGGGAAAACATTCTGAAAGGAGCATGCCTGGCATGTACATGTATGTACGTATTTTGAGCACCGAACCGTGGATGCAAGTTCGTTGAAATACATCGGATAAATCCAAGGTGAGCGTTTCGATAAAAGATCACCAATCGTCAGCAGATTGACGTCAAATCAAATGCCAGAGATTGTGAATGTTGACCTTTTTCAGACAAACGATTACAAAGACGAAACAACTATATTAACGTGATCTAATGGATGATATTATTTCAAATATGTCTTGGTTTTGACTTCCTTACTAATTCAAAAAAGAGCGCAGACGCCATTGACATTAAAGCAGAATGCCAGTGTACAGCGACTCACATTTCCTGTAATCTGCTCTAGTACAAGATTTTTATCTTAAGGTAGCATCAAAGTAAACTATTATACTATATTTTACTAAGTTATATTAGTCTGTACTTTCTTTCGAACGAAAATTAAATCGGGTTTTATTTGTAAATATTCTACTACATTTGTATCATTACTCAAAGCACGGTATATTGTGATTCTATTTTGCTTTGTAGAGGTACTTATTCCCCAAAAGGTTTCTAGCTTTGTTACTCTGTCTTGTCATTAACAAATAGCTCGGTATATCCGAGAATGTACACAACGTTTTTTTTTCTTGCATCTTCAGATCATGTTATGTCATGAATTTCCCTATATTATACATGAATGCCGATTACTTGGTAAAGTGTGTCATTAACGTTGTTTATGCCGGAATCATGTTTTATGGCCTCAGAGAAAGGAAAGTGTTATCAATAATTTATTGTACAGTTAAACATGCTTGCAATGTTTTTTCTCAATAACCGAACACAAAATGGTCTAACGTGATAAAATATTCAATAAACCTAGGCACGCAACTTTTGACATCATTAATGGTGATGTAGCATTAAACACGCTTGCAAATTTTTCCTCTATGCATAACAGTCTCCTGGTTTTAGTGTAACATACGGGGTGTACGTAACGAATCCTTCAATAGAGTCCATCCAGTTTTCACCAAAATTTCAAAGTACGTTGACACTCACGTGTGTGGTACTTATGTATTCTTAGCAGACTTGTTGTACATGTACCAAAATGTCTTTATGGTCGTTAGCTGAAGTTATGATAACCTTGATTGTAAGTATATGGCTGACATAATCTAATTAAGAAAAATGTCATCCATTGGTATTGGTATTTGATACTGTCTGCTTAAAAAGTGATTATGATGTACTGATAGCTTATCTGAGAAAACTATAATCCGTTGGTATGCTGCACATATTGGTATTCGTTTCAATAACTTAAAAAGTAAATATGTTGGTATTGGTGACGTTACTAATGGAAAAGCATTTTGTTCGCACATATATTTTTTTTCAGCATAAAAATACAGTTTTCATCGCGTCAGTTTGCGTCTAACTCGTTTTTTCATAGTGAATTTTATATATTATGATTTTGATATTTATATTGCTAGAATCAGAATTTTATTGCCGAAAATTATGTGAAAATCATATCAAAATCGAAGAAAAAATGTCTTTACAGTAACGACATTAGTATCAGTAGGGTACAGTATTTCACGCATAAACACGCTTCCGTACGGCGCCCGTGAAGTGACATGTGACACTTTTTTTTTATTTCGTAATTACGAAATACATTTCGTATAAACGAAATAAGATTTCGTAAAAACGAAATAAGATTTCGTAAAAACGAAATGTTATTTCGTAAAAACGAAATCTTATTTCGTAAAAACGAAATGTTATTTCGTAAAAACGAAAGGGGGGGTCTTATTTCGAAAATAAAAAAGAATCTTATTTCGTGAAACAAATGTCTGTCAAAAATTTCGTTTTTACGAAATAACATTTCGTTTTTACGAAAAAAGATTTCGATTTTACGATATATATTTAATTCGTTTTTACGAAATCTTATTTCGTTTAAACGAAATGTTATTTCGTTTTTACGAAATCTTATTTCGTTATAATTTCGTATGTATGCTGCACATATTGGTATTTCGTTTACGAATAACTTATTTTTTTTTTTTCGAAATAAATTTGTTTTTACGAAATAACATTTCGTTGGTATTGGTAAGTTACTAATGCGAAAAGATTTCGTTCGAAAAACGAAATAAATATTTTTTCAGCATAAAATTCAAATAATTTTCATCGACGAAATCAGTTTCGTAAAAACGAACATAACGTTTCTTTACATAAGTGAATTTTATAAAATAAGATTTCAAAACGAATTAAATATATTGCGTAAAATCAGAACTTATTTCGTAAAAACGAAATGTTATTTCGTGAAAATCATATCGTAATTACGAATTGAAAAACATGTCGTTTTACTAACGACATTCGTATTTACAAATAGGTCGTTTTTACGAAATCTTAAATTTCGTTTTTACGCATAAACAGGGGGGGGGGGGAGTTTTTTTTTTTTTGGAATTTTTTTTTTTTTTTATAAAAATGTTTTTTTTAAAAAAAAAAAAAAAAAGTGTTACATGTCACTTCACGGGCGCCGTACTTCCGCTCGATAAAGCCGTCGCATTCATAAATACAGGTAAACCGGCTCGGAAAAAAATCGATAGCACGACATCATATTGTAGCTAATTCACCATTACAAGTGGAGTTTCATAACCCTGTAATATACGGACCCTGGCGGAATATACAATGTGACAGAAGGAACCAACTAAAGACTGGTATTCAGATACTGGTATCTAACTTCAATATACCAAATGACTCTATCAACAACGGTGCTATATAAGTTTGGTATTCTATGCCAGATTTCAATGTTAGTTGCACTTGATGGAAGCTGGAGACATAGGAGTATTGCGGCGATTATACCATTTATTTATGGTACATGTATAGTCAACCATTCCTTACCTCGACGGTTGACGGATTGGTCATACTACTTAAATGGTTCTCTTTCCGTTGTTGGTTGGTGTTAACGGTTTGCAGTCAGCCCACAATACTGAAGAAAGTTCCTAAGAATTGATATTATATACGGAGTTTGTAGAATATGACGTCATTGGAGTCTGGTGATATTATCTGGAGTCACCGCATGATGATATGGCCGAACATTTCCGTCTCGAATGTTTAGAAGTTATTTATCGGATATATTGATTTAATGCAATAGTTAATATGGATTTTTTATGTGTAAAAAAGGTATATTGATGAGTTGTTTATGAAGGATTAAGTGTTTTGTAAAATAATTTATGGAATAGAAGAATATATCAATGTTGCATTTTGCATTTGGTAGGGAATGACAGTCATTTTCAGCGCATTTATCTTATTGTTTTGAGGGTTTTACGGCTGCTAAGTGGTACGAATGTATGAATTCAATTCAGATGTATTTGATATCCTTTTATGTATGATTTTCAATGTAAACTGAATATTTTATGTTTTCAAGAAAGTCAAACTACTAATCAAACCTTTTACAGTTGGTAGGTTTTATAGGGGGAATGTACCTAGCCAGGCAAGGTTACTCATTAGTTTGCGTCATCGTCATTAATCATTAAATAAACTTAGGCACGCACGTTTTGACGTTATCAAAGTCGATGTATCGTCACCAGATACACACATGAACACACTTCTATGTGACAGATATTGAAATAGCAAATATTAAGATTATTGTTCAATGTTAAATTATTAACCAAACGTCGCTCGGTGCATGTATACAAGTATATATATATTTTTATATTCACCATCGTGATATATCCTAATGTATCGTAACTCGCCCGGTGTACATTGCATTTTTGAACAAGATACCATGGTCATGTACTCGTCTTAACAATGATTATTCAACAGATTCTTTAATCTAGAACTGTGACAAATTACATATTCTTTTCCGTTAACAGATGTCATAAAGAAAAGAATGATGTCTAGTCTGAAAAGAAATTAAGAATCCGTCACATGAAAAGCGACGAAATATGAAGCTGATCAAGCTTTGGATATTCAATGTTATCAGCAGGTATGTGTCTTTCAGTAACGTTCGTGTCCTCTATGTTTTACCATTATCTTTATTTATCTGTCTTGTTAATTAGGTGAAACGTTTCCAATGGGAACTAATCTGTTCTAACAATTAGCCTGGCGGACTTGATATCTATTTGAGTATTGTTTGATGACATTCAGTTGATAAATTGTATAGATAAATGTATCAAATAGCCATCTACTTGACCGAATAACTCGAAAATTAATAGAATCAAACAACGGAATTTTAAGAACTGTTAACAGTTTGTAGTCAGTATATATTTGTCTTACATTGTATATATATTTTGATATAAAGCCAGGCACAAAGCAATATGACTATCCGCTAGAAGAAAATTACTTAATAGATTGCTTAATGAAGTTTTCCTAATGCGAAATGTAATAATCTTTAATTGAATCGGTTATTCTTTACTCTGAATGAAACTGCCTGTATTCTTATTGGCCAATGAGCCGCAAGGTTCCATAGCTTAAACCACATTCAACAAACTTTGGTTCTGACCACATCACAATGACTATAGTAATATATTCATTTATTTTTGGGAGCAGATGCAGTTGATCGTTAATGCAATATTAATACGTTTTATACACGTTCAAATAACACGCATTTATGTCCACACCACACGTTTATGGAAACTGGTTACGGTTTCTGATCCATTGTCTATTTCATCTGTAAATTCATCCCCCCCCCACATTACATCAAGGTTCATTACATGAAATTAGCTTCTGTAGTTTACAAAAGTAATGTTTAATAACTACTTCTAGTGATGAATGATATATGCATTGACATATAACAGATTTCATCAAAGAAAAACAAGAAAAAACACCAACTGAACAGCAGCTATTGAAAAACATAAAAAAACAATGAAATGTTGTCTTTTACGACATATGACAGTTTCAATTTACTGCAAACATCGTGCCTAGTCAACATCCGTAAACATTATCTTTCTTTCCAGAATAATATCTAATATAGTTATATACCTATAAATGTTAATATCGTTATACATTAGTTTATACTAGTAAAATGCAAACGCCTGTACATTTTCCGTCTTATGATACAAATGAAACCACCGACCTTGTAATTTCCACAGTACATGCACTTCATGAAATTTGTAAGTGTTTTTCAATGAAATTGATCATTTGAACATATACATGCATTTCAATAAATAACATACGCCTATGGTATACATGAATTCCGTTATTAGGCTAACATATACACCTTTATCTATTAACATGTTTCATCATGATTGTACTTTAACGTGATTACGTTACTTTAAAAGGTGAAGAAATATGAAGAGATTTATAATAAAAGAAATGTTATAGCGGTTGACTGATAACGGATCCATTTTTCTCTCGCTGGATTTGTAGTGCTTAGTCACAAAAAGCTTGGGTATTTGAAAAAAAATAAAATAAAAAACTTGGATAATATGAAAACGTAATCCCGGGGATACGATTTGAAATGGACCGCTAGGCAATACTACAATTCAATGTTGAACAAGAACACGCGGCAATGCCGCCAAAGCAGGTTTAAACGGCACCTGTAGAAATTGTAGAATTAAAAAAAAAACAATCACATTGACACCCCCCCCCCCGGAGCTGCAAAGCAAAGAATTTTTTTTTCTTTTGAGTATTTTTTGAATCTATTTTTAGTAACAGTGACCTTGACCCAAAAACATTTTTTGGCTTCAAACAATTAGAAAACTAAAAAAAAAAAATGTTGTAAGTGACCTTGACCCCCCAAACCTTTTCTTTGCTAGAAACAATTTTTAAAAAATGTATTTTAAGTAACAGTTACCTTGACCTTGACCCAAGTGGACTCAAATGCAATCCCAAGCTTCCTCTCTATGCAAGCTACATACACAACGAGTTTCACTGCAATTGGTTACTCCTAACTTGAGTTATTGAGTGGAAACTGTTTTTTTATTTTAGTATAAGTGACCTTGACCTTGACCCTAGTGACCCCAAATTCAATCCCACGCGGCTTCCTCTCCACGCAAGCTACCTTCACACCAAATTTTACTGCAATTGGTCACTCCTAACTCAAGTTATTGAGCAGAAACCACTATTCTATTTAATAACAGTGACCTCGACCTTAACCCTATTGACCCTAAATGCGATCCCAAGCTTGGTCTCCACGCAAACTACCTACACAACAAGCTTCATCGCAATTGGTCACTCCTTACTGGAGTAATTGAGCGGAAACCGTTTTTCTATTTTTAGTAGCAATGACCTTGACCTTTTCCCTAGTGACCCCAAATGCCATCCCAAGCTGCGTCTCTACGCAAGATACCTACACAACACGTTTCATTGCAATTGGTCACTCCTTACTGGAGTAATTGAGCGGAAACCGTTTTTTCTATTTTTAGTAGCAGTGACCTTGACCTTTTCCCTAGTGACCCTAAATGCCATCCCAAGCTGCGTCTCCACGCAAGCTACCGCTTCATTGCAATTGGTCACTCATTACTAGAGCTATTGAGCGTAAACCGTTTTTCTATTTCTAGTAACAGTGACCTTGACCTTTTCCCTAGTGACCCCAAATGACATCCCAAGCTGCGTCTCTACGCAAGCTATCTACACACCAAGTTTATTGCAACTGGTCACTCTTAACTAAAGTTATTGAACGGAAACCAATGTTTCATAAAACCTGCTGAAAAATAGACAACAGGGTGGGTTTCGTCATCTACAACATGAAATTGCCTAGTAGACCTCACACAAGATTGTTCAAATCATGACCAACGTGTCACAATTGATGCCACCCGGGGGCTCAATCAATTGTATAGACTTATATATAGAAAAATTAAAATTCCTCTTGCCTAAAACCAGAGCTTAGATATTCGGAATGTAGCATTGTGTAGAAGGCCTCTACTAAGATTGCTCAAATCGTAATCCCCGGCCCAGAATTGACCCGTGTCACCGGTTTTTACAAAGAAATACAAGAAAGTATTTATAAATCTTATAGTCTCAACTCTTGTCTCTTAACCAAAAGGCATAGAACTTAGATATTTGGCAGATAGCATTGCCTTTTGATCCTCTACCACGATTGCTCATTTTATGAACTCCCGTTTTAAAACTTACCCTGCCCGGGGCTAACTTGAATTTACATTGATATATGTTTTTATCATACAGGAATAAATAAGTATTCTTTTCCCAGACCACAAGGCCTAGGGCATATATATTTGATTTATAGCATTGCTAATAATCCTGTATCAAGATTGTTCAAATCATAAATTGTGTACCCCTCGGGTCGAAGTTGACCCCGTCCTGGTATCATTTTTTCAACATTGAATTGTAGTATTTCCTGGTGGTCCTGTGCAAAGATTGTTCAAATCATATCTCTTGGTTTACGTTTTCAATTTATCCCTTTTTTATTTTGTTTTCTTTCGAACTTCCCAGTTTTTTTCCTAGTATTTTTCCATTTCCGCTGGTGTCACCTATTGTTTTCAACTTTGACATTCGCTGACCTTGACTTGAACCTACATATCTTATTTCTGTTTTTGAAGCTTTATCAATGAAATTTGAACTGTATGGATACTTTTGCATACAGATTAAAACATTTACCTTGGCTAACCTTTTGTTTAAGCATTAGAGATAACAAATTGTGTGCAGTTTTGCAAACTTTTCCAAAATTTTTATGACTAACCTTGATTATTACATTTTGAACAGCTTTCTTGTTTTAAAGTGCAACAATACCAAGGTGAGCAATACCGGACCATCATGACCCTCTTAGTTTAATCAATATTTGTTTTATAGTAATCATGTACAATACAATAGATTGTATGCATGTAATAAGACAATGACAAACGTACAAACAGTGAATACATAGTAACACAGAAAAGGATTTGACAACAAGGCTTTCAAAAGAATTATTTAAATTTATTTCCCCATGACATTGAATAAAGTGGCTGGTTCGTACAAGTAACGTATAATGCGCTAAGCTTGAACATAAGTTGTAGAAATAGAATGTTAGTAAAATTTAAACTATGCTGCACTACAGATCTCAAGTTCATGTCATTATAATGTCAAATGCTTAGGCGGTATGAGGTTTAGGTTCCCTTCAATTCCAACTAAGGCGTGAGACATCGCGTGGCGACAATGGACTCCTGTACTCGGCGAAAGACATGGATATTTTCATTGTCATGTACTCAGAGCCGTATAAAAGGTTTTGTAATGTACTAAGACATGGTAGATTATCAAAGTAGGTGTGTCTTTGTAAGATGTAGTTGAGACAAGACAGATGGAAGTGATTTGTAGTTTCTAATTCGCCACATGCACAGCGAGGATAGTCGGCTATTGCTTTTCTGAAGAGATCATAGTTCAGAGCTGCAACCAAGACGTAAACGAGTATGTAGTATTTGCGCTAGTCTAGTGCCACTTAGAAAGTATAATGGGAGTAACGACGGTTTTAACTGAGTTTACTTTTAATGATATTTAGTGAAGAACTTGATTTGAGATCGTCAGAGAGAGCATTCGGGAGCATTGGTAGTGTATATGTGTGTGTGTACATGATTGTGTGTGTCGTGTGTGTGTGCGTGTGCGTGTGTGTGTGTGTGTGTGTTGGTGGTGTGCACTTCTGGGTGCTGTGGGGTTCGTTTTGGGGAGGCTGCGTTTTTGGTACGTGGCATTCCCTGTTTGATATTATTTTTGTTTTTACGTATAACTGAAGGAAGAAAGGAATCTTTATATAATTGTGTCCGACCTCTTGGTATTCGTATGTTGTTTACACTGCGAAGCTGATAACGGTTTTGGGTAGTTTCAGGAATTAAGTTTGACAAATAATCTGGGGTTAAATTGTTAACAATTTTATCAAACGTTACGAGTTTATGTTTTTTCCTGCGTTTCCCATTTTAACTCATTATAAAGTGTGTCTATGCTGCAGAGTTTAGTAGTTCCTGTAGTTATTCTAGCGATTTCAAATTGAACGGATTCAATATTATATTTACTTCAGATGTGCAATTATCCAAAATCTATTCAAGTTGCCATATGTTTTTGAAGTAGTCAGTATTGAACTTTTTAATTTTGGTATAAATGTCTAACTTGGAAAAGTACACAGCAGGACATAACTTCCGTTGCGGTTCAATGTGTTTGGTCTTCCCCCATTCATTTATGCTTTTACTTCAAAAGCCCCTTCTGTATATAATACAGTTCAGTATTGTCTATACTAATTTTTTGTTGTATGATACTATTTCCTGGTTCAGGTAGTCTTCCATTTCTTGGTCAAGTCCGTGGGTATGTAGCTACATAATGCAAACCATAAACAGTATTGGTATAAATTAAAAAAAATTTAATGTGACTAAGACGAAGAATCCTCCTGCAGGGTCAGTTGATGTTATCCTGGCTCATTATATATTATGATCCATAATTATGCAAGAATGAGGCTTTAAATTGATTTTACTATTGACTTTAATAATTTCTCTATTTTATTTCTTTCCTTGATTGTCTACAATTTACATGCCCCCGTGTCATCATCACTAAGAATTTTCAAATGCGTGTCAAGAACATTAAGAATAACACAAATAGCTCCATTTACTCTCTTTTGATATAAGCAATACATGTCTTTTTCTTATGCACTTTTTCTGCAATGCTTTAAATATAAACTTTATTCTTCATCAACTACATGAACATGTACATGCATATACATTGTACTGTGTTTTTAAATATAGACTTGTGTCATCAGCGAATAGCCTTACGTTTGAATTTATTTTAGTAACGATATCGTTAACGTATATTAAGAATAGGACTGGACCGAGTATCGAACCTTGAGGGAACCCGGCTGAAATTGAACGCCATTGGAGGATGCCATACACGGTCAAAGGCTTTGGAAATGTCACAAAAGACTATTCTGACTTCTTTCCCTTCATCGAAAGCTTTGCAAATGTCATTATAAATGTAGAGAAGTTGGTTAGTTGTAGTGTCAAATTTTATAAAACCTGATTTACAGTAAGATAGTATCTTATTTTCTATTATAAAATTATAGCTATACTTGTGAATACAGCGTTCCATTAACTTTCCAATACAGCTGAGTAATAAGATTGGTCGGTAGTTACCAGGATTTGAAGGGTCGGCATTTTTGAAAAACGGGTGTTACATGTGCTGTCTAACAGTATGATGGGAAATAAGAATCTATTGAATAGGGTAGAAAATGGTATTGAAAGTTCACTTCAGTAAGCGATGGACTTATGCAATCTGGTTAATATTTGAAATAGCAGCTTTCACATCTTGTGGTGAAACAATATGATGAAAACGTACATATTGAAATAAACAATCAAAACCTTGGGATGCATTTAAAATTTATTTGCCAGAGAAAAGACCGAAGACAGTTGAAGCTGACGTCGATATCGTAGCTGAATTTGAAAATTAGTCCATGAATTTGAAATTGTAAACATGTATTATGCTAGTGTATAACCAATACAATGTCAATAATTGGTAAATCAAAAAGTTAGTCAAAAGTAAAATCTTAACTTAAATCCGTATTTAACTTTACAGGTTTGCCGAAGAGACTTTTAAAGCGATACTTTGAACAAATAAAGCATCCCTTAGACGGCATTTTGTAAAATATATCATATTTATTTTTCATGATTAAATGTAAGCACATTGCCCAAATTTGATTTGTTAGGCTGCGTTTAGACTACTGTAGTAAATTTTAGAATCTGAATAGTTTTGAAAAATTTACTGACCACCTGTTTTCCCTATACGGCTGAAGCTGTCAAATTCTGACCGCATTGGAATATTTTTTCCAAACTCTAGCTATTTAGTACATTTGACCGCTGCAACATTGCATTTGCAACACTACTGTAAACGAACTACAAGTTCATTATAATTTGCAACCTGAAACGTAGTTTTCAACTTCTTAACATTGGTCTTTATCTTGTGTTAACATGTTAACGTCTTGGATTTGAGCAGGTCAGTATCTTGGAGTTGAATAAATCAAACCTCAGAACTTCACAAAGTTAACATTTGGGCTTTTCGGTATTTCACTAGGAGTTGAACATTTCAGTACATGTATCATGGAGTTTGATCATTTCAGTATTGCTTGCCTAACCTTAATTTACACATGCCAAAGAATCGTCCCCATCAATATTTTGAACGCGGTGGGTGGGCGAGTGTTGTCCGCACTTTGCCCGCTCATTAAGTCGAACAGTTTTTATCTGATCTTCACCAAACTTCGTAAAAATGTTTGACGGCATAATGTCTCGGCAAACATTGATAACCAGCCAAATCAACGACGGCACGTATGGATTTTGGCCTTTGATTTATGCGGAATTGGCCAAATTCACCTTGTCCACTCTCTAAGCCAAACAGTCTCCATCCGACCTTCACTAAACTTGTTTGTGAGCAAATTGTTTAGGCCAAGTTCCATAACTAGCCAAATCGCCTTAGGCACAATTGGATAATGGCCCTTGAAATACGCAAATAGGCCAAATAGCATTATTCGCTCTCTAAGTCAAACAGTTTCATGCGATCTTCACCTAGCTTAGTGAAAATATTTGTTGGCATGATATCTAAGCCAAGTTTAAAAATCAGTCAAATCACTTTTGGATTATGGCCCTTGAATTATCGGCAAAATGATGCAATTAGCCTTCTCAGCTCTATAGTTCAAACAGCTGAATTAACATTGTTTGCTCTATAGTTCTCTTAAATGCTAAAGCCAGTATCTCACAGATTCATCAAGCATAATGAAAATCTTGGCAAAAATATGTAACTTACAATGCTGAAAAAATCCAGGGATTAGCCGCAAGATATTTAATGACTAAAAGTTTATAATAGCAGTGTATCTAAAATGATAACATAAGTAATCTGCATGGCAAACCTTTTACCTTCTTTTACAAAATCCGAAACAACATGTGTAGACCACTACCATATTAAACATACTAGAAACCTGAACTACTGAATATCCGTCCTTATAACACAATACAGTATGATGTAAATTATCATTTCAATAGGAGTCTGTAAAACTATTCCCAGTGTTTCTAAATTAGTTAGATTATATCAGGCCTATGATGCTATGTAACATTATTTTTAGATATTTTTCTATACATATAGTGTAGCCCCAGCTTAAACATCTTCGCTCAGCGATCTGATTATTTCAATAAATTCTAAGTCTAAGCAGTGTGTTTTCACTGATGCTCTTATAGATCTTTTAAAGTGTGTCTGTGTAAGTCTAAGAGTTGTATTTAAACATTCTCTTGTGAACAGTTGTTCCCTTACAACGCGCTCGTTAGTCATATTGGGCAACAATTGTTGGCAGTAAAACGCAAATGTAGATGTGTCTGCTTTTTACAGTTATGAAATGAATGATATACTTGTTTTTTAGTTGTATCATGACTAGGTTTAAGATACAGCAACATGACAGAGATGAATCTGGAAAAACCAGTACTT
Organism: Saxidomus purpurata; assembly: GCA_022818135.1. NCBI lineage: Eukaryota > Metazoa > Mollusca > Bivalvia > Venerida > Veneridae > Saxidomus > Saxidomus purpurata. Next base: position 39,574,993 of record JAFMSR010000001.1, read on the forward strand.
GTGTCATATGAGAAGGTACGGTCATGACTCCAGTGGAGCTCGAACCCGCAACCTCCGGTATGAGCGCGGGACACACCTTAACCTCTACATCATCGCTCCCCTTGCAAGGTGATAATGTTTCGTCTCTTCTTATGTTTTAATGTAGAATGCATCTTTCGAAAAAACGTTAGACCTTGTGATGTGTCAGTCTGGGGGTATTCTAACTTTGCAGCTCCTTAAGTTATGGAACGAAACTAGCTTTATTTCGACAGGAACGTGATGTTTGGGTGCATGAGGAGAACTGCGCCAGTGAGTATTTGCTAGTTCCCTGGCTACATGTGGCCAAACTACCACTGAAACTGGTTAAAGGTTAAACAAAGATAAAACATAATGATCACATTCAATGTTAAAAGTATTTATTTTATTCGCATTGATTTATCTTTGCATTCTAAGCATCGCGAATGTATGGCTATCACGCAGAATAAATATGAAAAAATTATTACATACATGTTCATATAAACATTCTTTCAAAAATAAGGCCTTAAATCAACCGTAACATATAGAAAACTTTCCGTATTGTATGTAGGTTCAATCCGTAAAGTGCCATGAATTGTCAGAGTGATTTCAATTGCCCGATAGAAGATTCATGCATACTCATGACGTTAACAACGTCGGTTTTGATTGGGTCTTTACTACTTGTTTATACGATGACTTCAATAAAATCACGTCGCACACAACGCTTATTACGTGCAAATAAGAGTGTGTCTTCAATTTGATACTTAAACTGGAACAGTTATTTTAATTGAGTGTATTACTGCAAGCAAGTGTCCAAAGGGTCAGTATTATAGAAATGTGACCCATACGCCAAATTGGCTCTCATCGCGGTCGGATCACAATCGTGTTTCGCACTTGTATAATTTGACGCACGAGTCGAGCAAATCCGACATATTGGATCACATCACTATATTAATAATCTTATTTTAGTGTCTATTCACCAAAAGTCAAAATACAAGGAGCAAATAAAGAAATATAGATTATTGAAAACAGTCATTATAGAAGTAAACTTGAAAACGCTATTATGACAATGTTAGGTTTTGGTTGAAACTTATTATTTGAAAGGTAGACATACATAATATAATAGCCCTGTATTGCCAACAGTGTTGCCATAACTTTTCTATACAATTCAAGAAATCATCAGAGATACATCACAAAACAATGCTAAAAACGTTAGGCTAGAAATATAACGATATAACATAGCCAAGCCTAAAATTCGAAAAGGTTTTAACAAAACATTGTACTTGTAATGTCTGAACGTTGTGATTGAAACTGTTTTGAATGTTTGTATAGTAGTTATGAGTACTTATAATCTTAACCATTTATACTATATGTTATGTTTTGTCGTTATTTAAAGTATTGTTTCTATATATATATATAAAGATTCACAAACAATCAATAGTTTGATTGTGTTCTTTTCCAGATTAAAGTATTCTTACTTTCACGTGCAATTCTGTATCCCCAAAAACAAATGTTACCTCAAACTGTTTGTCTTCTAGTCGTTCGCCTTCTGGATGCTTAACAGCAAAAAACCCTAATTCAGTGCATCCGGGATCATTGACAAACTCGGGGTTTATGTCAATGGAGGAGAACACTGTTATAGCTGTCTCTAGCATACCTCCTGGAATGAATACTTTTCGGACCTCATGGCCTATTGCAATATCTTGACCCAGCGCAACAAAAACGGCAAATTTCCACTCAGCGTACTTTTCCCCATCAAAAATAACCATCTTTGAGCTTGGGTGGACGTTTGCATCAAAGGGAATTTTGTACTGCATACCATAGGTGAGAGATGCAATTCTTGAAGAAACAACATAAGGAGTATGCCCAAATATAACGGCTCCTTTTAGAACTGCAAGTCCTGCTTCATTCGGAACAATCAATCTTTTATTCTTTATTTCTTTTTTCATTGCTGCTTGAACAAGCTCACATTCACCAAACCCACCAACAAGAAGAATAACCTTGGGATTTGCCATTTTTGGTTTGGCAAATAGAGCGAATATCGAAGTAATCTGCCATTTGCTCCAGCCTAAATCTGTTCATGGTAGTCCCCAAATACGTTTGTCAACCATTTGATATAGTTGTGGTCAACGGCATATCCTCCCCAGGGCCCTCCACTTGTCTTATGCAGTTCGTTTAATGTGCCGTCTGCTTTCTTCTCGTGTACCCAAATATCTGTAGTTCCACCTGAGAAAAATATAGATTAGGGGTAAATAAGAAATATTCTAACATGACTGACGACTTGATCTCTTTATACAAAGAGTAGAACAATTATAAAACGCCATAAACAACGTGGAAAACGATATGCCGTCAAAATGACGTCATACTGTGCCGCATGACGTTAAATAAACATCCGCGTAGAAAAAATTGCTTTGCATTTATTTACCCTTTTGTAATATATGTTCATGTTAGAATCGAAATAACATCCTCTTCAGCGTTGTTAGCGTCTAATAAACAACTCTTTGTCGTTCTGATACGCAGTTATAAACCACTCAGGCCTCCGGCCTTCGTGGTTAATTACTGCGTATCAATACTCCAAATGATTGTTTATTAGACGATGAACACCACTGGAACGGATATAATTTCATAATTATCTCAATGATATCGATTTGAAGGGGATACAATGTGGAAGTCAATTGCTTCCAATAGTTCATCAATGTAACTTACACTTCGAATCATAATTGTACATGATTATTGATAGTTGATTACATACATTAAATTATCATTGATTTCCATATTCTGTTTTTACAAATATATTCATAACTTGCACTGTAGATCGTCAAAAGTCGTACGTACATATGCTAGCTTGCATTTGTCATTTACGAAAAGGCTAAACGCAATCTTATTTACATCTAAAATTCTGTTTGACTTTACGCATAACTATTTGTGAAAAACATTTATTGTTAACAACCTTTTTATTTACCTTTTTGCATCATTGCTACTTGTTACATTATGAACGAAGATATCAGATTATGTAAACCTCACTAGTATTACATTTGTAAGTAATAAACTATAACAGTTTCTAGTGACCAACATTAATGAGGACATTCAATATGTACATAAACTTCAGAATTCAAAATGCAAGTCACATTGACGGAATATTGGCGGCGTTCAAAGGAAATCTTAGTACGTGGTATGTGAAAGTTGTATGTTAGCAATTGCAATGTAGACATTTAAGCATGCAAATATTATGACTGGAAATTATAAGCTTTAGACTTATTTTAGTTGTTAATTTGGGAGGGACTGTCTTCATAATAAAAGGGTGCAGCAAGATTTACCCTTTCAGAGATGCAGCAGAAAATGCAAAAGGTCCAACGACACTACTGATTTTTTGTAACTATAGGTCAATTGTTAAAAAATAAATTTTATTAATTGTTTTGGATGATGTTGTCAAATAAACTCAATACAGCTGTGAAAATCATATGCCCAAACGTTTACTTAATATACATGTATAACATTATTCAATTAGACATAGTACCTCCTAGGTCAACTACCATATATTGTGTACCAGGTTCGGATAATGCAGAATTTGCCTCATTCGTAACAGTCTGACACCAAACAGATGCTGCTTCTGGTTCAAGTGCTAGTTTTAACCTGTCAGTGTCAATACCAGCCTAGAGAAATTAGTAAAACATTTACATACAAACATATAGTATCTGCTTACTTAAAAATTATAGTAACCCTTGGTTAAGTTAGTTCAGATAAGTGTACTTTTATTCGGCTGCTAAACTAAACCAGGTTTTCCATATCTTAAAAGAGTCATGTTGTGACGTCATTTCCAGTCTCGCGAAAATCAAATATGGCGAAAAACAGCAAGGAGTCGTCACCTTCTTGAAAGTTTCAGTCGACGTGGTGTTAATGATGCACATTTTGACACGAAATAGAGTCGAAAAGACGTACATGGCTACACAAATTAAAAACGTACCTACAGTCATATTTGACACAATGATAATTGACTTTCAAAATGATTTTCATCAAATAAAATGAGAACTACAACACGTCATTATGTGATAGAATAAATAAGTAAACTTTGCCAGTATATTAGTAATTTTTCCTTTCTGTCGCCGTTTTTCATCAATTTAATGTATGTCTGACGCTATTTAAGATATTTCTTTAAAGCTAATGAACCTCCGATGCCTCTTCTGTTTTAAAATAAAACGTGGAGTACTTTAAGGTAATTATAAGCTTAGAAATTTTATGAATATAAGTTAGGAAATTTCTCAAAATCGAAGACAAAAACCAGGGAAAATAGATTTCTTTACTAAATGGATTCTAGGAATGCCACGACAATATACTTCTCTCTCGCCTACCTAACTTCGGTGGACAAGTTTCAAACATTACCGTATTATCTTTCATAAAGTTAAAGTTGTAATGTAAGTCAATTGATATGAGCACCCAGGTTTATTATGTTATGAACATATTGTGGTTTGCAAAAGAGTTTAACAAAGATAATAGTTATCAGAGAAAACCGCTTGATTGACCAACCATAAAGTTCTGCTACTGAAGTAAAAATTATATAAATAAGAACATGCTGTTAACATGCATTAACTTCAAGACCACTGTAAAAAAAAATACTGAGTCACTTTATCAAAGCAATATAAATAATATCAACACTCGTGGATAGAGTAAATAAAATAGAAAGCATAATTCTCTGATTGCAAATATTATAATACCTAAATTCAGACGTAGTGCTCTAGGTGACGTTTCAGTAAATATAACCCATAGCATCTCCATCTTGACGAGCATGACCTTCAAGAACATACATTGGTTGAAAATGTTGCGTTCACCGCCTACTGTAAATTGGGTAATATTCGCGATGATTAAATGTTCGCTATGTTCGCGAATGTCCCACTCCGCTAATTTGAAAATGTCGTGAAAGATTATTATATCCCCCGAACACAAATTGTAAACGGGTATGTTGGATTCAGCTTGTCTGTCCGTCTGTAGACGGCATTGTTTGGACATTAGATCCAAAATCTGGTCAGAAATTAATGATACTTCACAGAAGTGATATATACAATGCCTAGTTGTGCATGGTTCATGTGTTGTGTCACTTGGTTAAAGGTCAAGGTCACAGGGGCTCGGGATAGTACAATTTTGTGGACGCTAAATCTCCAAACCCCTGGTAAGAATTTTAATGAAACTTCACAGAAGTGATACGTACAATGCCTTGTTGTAAATGGTTTATGTTACGGGTCACTTGGCCAAAGGTCAAGGTCACAGGGACTCGATATATTAAAATCTTGTGCGCTTTTAATCTCCAAATTCTCTGGTCACAATTTAATGATATTTCACAGAAGTGATAAATACCATCCCTTGTTGCAGCTATTAACCGGGAACGCAACCGTTTTCCGTACGTATAGGAGTTTGAGTTTATTAAAAAAAATGTTTTATACCTAAAATGATAGTTGTCAAAGGCCGTATACTAAGAGGAAAGTAAAAAACGAAGAAAACTCAAATGACGTACAGTACTGCCAACGGTAATTTTTACAATTTGTGCGTTCCAGTTGCGTTCCGGTTCGTTTGCTTTTGCGTACCGTTTCGGTCATATCGGTCCATAACTGTTCACCGGACCGATGACCGCAAAGGACCGGTAAGCGAACCGTTTCAATCGGTTTTAGCGTTTATATAATCTGATTTGCTGACTGTATTTTTTTCGTTTAAAATTCGTTAACCAGTGACAACGTTAAGCATTGTGTCGTACAGCTTATATACCTCGCGAGAGGATGGTGGACGATTACAACGTAAATCGCTATTTTATAGAAAAAGAAATAAATATTAATTTGAAAAGAGGTGGTAAATTGCCAGTTGGTATTAAAACATATTAGTGGATTATCACCTTACTGGTCATGGTCATACAACGTTGCGTATTCACCGGATCTTATTTAATCAGAATGGAATCAATATCAACATGCAAACTGTTTACTAACAAACTTCCGCTCTAAAATGAAGATTTAAGAAATCAGGTTAAAATGAAAACCGTACATTTTATGCTAAATCTGACCACTGTATAAAAATCTGTATGTTTAAACCTAAACATGGAATTTCACACATGCGGCATGATGCACCATTTATTTTCATATTTCACCGATTGATGCAGGTGTGTAATTAGGTAAATGTATCTCGGAATTGTGTAAGCATCATTTTTAAACTTAATCATATCATGTTAAATCATAATTGCATTTAAATATTGGACTTTATTGTGTTTATAAGTGCCAAACAAATTTTGTTGGGGATGTGTTCCCAGCTATTTGCATATCAAACTGAGACGTAGAAGGCAGACAACTCTTAAATGTCAAGCTGTAAAATCGGTTTGCCTTCGAAGTGGAAATAGTGAGACTATCTCTTTATCATGTTTATCGGAGTGATGTAAGGTTTTGTACTTGGGCATGTGCACTTGTATTCCACAGTATTAGATTCATTTGTTGAAGATAATTGTGACTTATGAAATAATTTACACAATTGCCATACTTCATCTTATTTTAATAAATGCTCATTCTTAAAGGTTGCTTGTTCAATATTCTTGTTACATGTAAAAAAAACTTTTAGTAACGAATTTTCAATATTGAACGCTTGAGGGGCTTCCGGTCAATCACAATTACTTATGCAAATTAAGCGAGAGGCCAATATCACTCAGATTAGAGAAGTCGCGTGCCCCTACATTCGGGAACCCCTCATTATTCAGCATGTGTATAAAGCATACACTGTATTTTATGATAATAATTTTAAATCTTATAATACAAAAAATATCACAATAAAAGTAAAATTATAATAATTAAAAGTGATACGAAATGCAATATATAAATACACAACAAAACGCAACACAACCACCATAATTATTTTAGAATCATAGAATGGTAAAACATTCGGTATTAATAAGCAGACTTTGTCATAAAAGCAGGCTTGTTTATAACAATATTATACATACCAAAATTTATGACAAGAGGGATGATTTTAATTTTAGTATTGTAAATTTCCCCCATTTGGATGGGGATGTACCTCATGCTACATCTTATGGGGTATACATTTCTCAGTTAATTCGGTTTGCCAGAGCGTGTAGTCATGTTGAGGATTTCAATGAACGTAATCAATATATTACAAATAAACTTCTTCAACAGGGCTACCGTTATTACAAATTGCGTAAATATTTTGCTAAATTTTACTATCGTAATTCTGATTTGGTTTTGAAATTCAATAGTAATCTAAAGACTCTTCTGCGTGAAGGTATTTCAAAACCCGATTTTTATGGGGATGTGGTTTACAAACTTCGTAAGATTTTGGGTCATAGCAATTTTCCAACTGTATTTGCTAAAATTATAAAACGTTTTGTTAAAAGAGGTTACGACCCAACTGTTTTGAGACACACCGCATGTTTGGTGTTCAACCCGTTTACAGTTGGACGCTATGCTTCCCTCTTTGATTGTGTCTGACGGAAGAGGGGGAGGACTCTGTGATGGGCAGTTTTTAAATCCTACTGGGACGAAACTGTTTTGATTTCTGTCCTCTGGCCTGTTTCGTCGGGCCCTTAAGGGTGTTTCTCTTGGTGCTCTGCCTTCTGCAAAGGCATTGAGTACATACGTTTTTTGGTTCTCAAGGTTTGCTTTTTATATATTTATACACGAGCATTTTTGTGTTTTACATACCATGCCTTTTGTTTCCATTGCGTGTGTTAGAGATTCACCTAGCAGGGATTACTTTTATTTACACTGTCCTGTGACTTTGGAACATGGTAGGGGTAAGAGTGAGGTTGGGTGCGCACCATAAACCGGTTTAAGCTCCCCAGTGGTGTTTTGCCACTGACCGTTCCAAGGCGGTGCCCCACTGTGTTCCTTTAATTGTTCGTTTTGTCCTCGTGTGTTTGCTTTGTATGCTAGTGTGTGTTGGTGTGTGTGTGTGTGTGTGTGTGTGTGTGTGTGTGTGTGTGTGTGTGTGTGTGTGTGTGTGTGTGTGTGTGTGTGTGTGTGTGTGTGTGTGTGTGTGTGTGTGTGTGTGTGTGTGTGTGTGTGTGTGTGTGTGTGTGTGTGTGTGTGTGTGTGTGTGTGTGTGTGTGTGTGTGTGTGTGTGTGTGTGTGTGTGTGTGTGTGTGTGTGTGTGTGTGTGTGTGTGTGTGTGTGTGTGTGTGTGTGTGTGTGTGTGTGTGTGTGTGTGTGTGTGTGTGTTGTGTGTTGGTGGTGTGCACTTCTGGGTGATGTGGGGCTCGTTTTGGGGAGGCTGCGTTTTTGGTACGTGGCATTCCCTGTTTGATATTATTTTTGTTTTTTTGTTGGCATATGAAAAATATTTAATGGCACTTTTGCTGTTTAACTATTTAAGATATAAGCCACGTTTGGTCGCATAAATGTCATTGGGCATGAAAATTGTCAGTCCGGTTAACTCAATTGGTATAGCACGAGACTTGTAATCTTGAGGTAGCTGGTTCGGTTCCCGGGGCTGACCAACTACAGTTACGAACAGTCTTTCGGATGAGACTTAAACCGAGGTCCCATGTATGAGTGTTATACACCTGGCATGTTAAAAGAACCATGGGTGTCTCTGGAGTTGGGACGCTTTCTGTATCTTGCATTATCCCTCGAACTCTAAAATAACTAACCTCTTCTGAGCGCGTTGGTCAAGTGGGGAAACCGGTACCAACGATAAAACCCGAATATACGATACCAAGGAAAATAAGTCATATACAATCAATCTTCAGATTTAACAAGTACAATGCACCCGTTCAATTTGAATACCTGTTGACAGCCAGGACCAATACACGCCACTTTGTAATTGTGCTAATTAGGTCCACCATCCTCTCGCGAGGTTGATCATCGGTACGACCCGGATACACGCAACAAATTCACTATAGGTTTATAGAGGAGCGCTGTAATGAACTCGCGATAACATTTTAACTAATAGTTATTTTAGAATCACAAACGGGATAATAAAATATAACATTTCCCCCTTTTAGTGATTTATTTTATTTTTTCTGAGACTTAATTAATTAGGTCTTATTTTAAGTTGAAAACACTACCTCTCATTTTACTATATGATATATAGTAAAACGCCCAAAATGTGACAATTTTAAGAGAAAAGTTTGCAGTTTTCTTCAATTTGTTCAAAAACTATAACAGCTATTTTAGAATCACGAACAAGAATTAAACATTCATTCTACATTTAAGTGATACATTTTATTTATGTTAACCACAACTAACCCCAAGTGGTCATATAAGCTAGTATTGAGAAAATTGAAACACAACTCCGTTTGATTGATAAATGGGCTTTATTAAGCCATATAGTTTCAGAATCAAAATATTATGCAATGAATGGTAGCATACTAAAATATAAAAGGATTTTCGAAATATCTGGGGTGTTGAACCGCCATAAAGTGGCGAGTTTTGACTTTGGCAAAAAACTGCCACCACCGCCAGACGAGTAACGCAACGGGTCCAAATTAAACGAAAAAGAAAGTTCTGCATCATTTTGTATAAATGTTCTAAGATATTTTACGAAAGAGTGACCGTAGAGTTGGACTTTTACAGCCATCCCTATAAACAAAGAAATTACGCTGACCGCACATGTGCGTCCATTGATTGACCTAGATCCTTTGTTCGAAAATCAAAACAGCTCTAGCGGCTAAACAACGTCTACTTTCACTGAATTATTCAAGTAATCCTGTACATATAACGTTTATAAAACATGTTATACCATGTATGAGTAGATCACAATAATATTCTTCACAAATTTGTTGAAAACATTTTGACTGAAATCACGTTTCTCTTTGTTCGTTCGAAGTAGGTTAAAGACAACTAAATAGCTCATTAAATATGCGGTAGTTTCCTTTCCGGCTTCAAGCTGGTATTTCTGCGTAACAAACATATCTAGCGAGAGGGGATCCAGTTTGTCACATAAATTATTTTATGGGACATAAAATACATATAAAGATAAAGAAAAAAGAGGGTGGTCTTTTTTAAAGGTTTTGTTTAACAGGCATGTACTTTTAATTTTACGATCGGAGCCCGGTTGCTTCCGTAATGCTGGCCGAACATTTCCGAATGATTGATCTTACTGCTCCAGGTCATCGATAAGTTTTATGGCCGTCCATTACATTACGTTACTTTTATCATGATCTTAAAAAAGTTGCATATTGGGTTTTGTTTTACACTAGAATAAAAACTGTGTTAGAATCTTTATCTTTTTTTGTTCTTAAAAAGGCAAAACATTTCATTGAAACCGGATATAGATGATTCATAAAATTTCCAGTATCATTATCAATAATAGCTTTTGATCTTAATTTGCAAGACATCAAATATTCAATATGTATGTATTTTAATTTCGAAGCACTTGCACGGGTACCTTATATTTTGTTTAACATTTCCCTTTGTCTCGAGTGAAAGGCAAGAATTCGCTCCGCTGAAATTGGTGTCATTTTATAGGTGTCAACATAGAGTCTCTTCCCGATCAAAGCTATTTTTGACAATACACAGGTAAAAATCAGGTAGTCTTATTACTCGTATCTTATGTCTTTCATTTCTTCCCGAAGAAATAAACTAATTACATGTATTACATTACCAAAAAGAGAAGAAAAAACACGCAAGGTTTGATCTGTGTGCAGAGTATTCATTGACAACATCTGTAAAATACTGCAGAAATGGAACAGTTTTTTTTTCAACCATAAATCCTTATTTCTTCTAAAATGTTAAATATATTTTCAAGCAATGTAGATAATGTTACACACCAGCTGCAATTTTGATGGAAAAATATGGTTTGAAACTGAAAAATCACATACTTTTTAGGCATTCAACATCAAGCGTTTACTAGAGTATGTAAAATCTATTTGATATTCTGAAAATTTCTCAAATTAAAAAAGCCTACCGAAATCAAATGCCAGTATTTATCATATCTAATAACTGATTCGAAATTTAAGATCGCAAAATAAAAAAAAGTTGACGTACTATTTACCGGGGACATGTAGGTCCGCGTATTTACGTTTTTAAAGCACACTATGCTTGTGCATCAGACTTGCCGTGTGCGTCTGCAATTGAAAATAACAGGGTTACAATTTTCAACAATTCTCACGTGCAAACATTACGCACGCGTAAAGGGATCAGCCGAATAAAAAAAAACAAGTGCACACTAGATTCATTCCCATAATTATGACAAAATTCACGAATTTTGCAGCTTTTGGATTATTCTGTGACTATTGTCAACAATTACTACCAACGAATCCACTATTTACATAAATTCATTAATGACTGAACATGCGACTGTAATGAAATAGTGCTCTCTAGCTAAAACATTAATATGTTTATTATCATTATTATTATGTGAATGATAATGTTGTATGCTCTTTATCTTCTGGTAGAAATTGTACAAATTAAAACATAAGTTACGCGGCAAATTCAATATCTCCCTTAGGCAATATTTAAGTACAATCGATAATCAATGAGTTATGACCCTATCCGTTATTTACGCATACTACCGAACCGTAGTTGTTTCTCAAAACTTATGGACTGCCAGCTGATATAGCGCTTGACACTTTTTCTGCCGTGTGTCTCATCGTGCTTTAGATTCTATTATACATGTACAAGGCTAGGACATTAACGTTTATAGCATTACAGTTTAGCATACTTATATTTTGTGATTTAATACTGTTGATTTTACTTTCAGTCATTAACTACAGATATGCCAAATTAAACATTCAGTAAGTCACATAAAATCGATTCTTAAACCTGATTTCAGATAACCGCTTTACATGTCACGCCTTCCTAAATGCTGATTGGTGAATTCTCACGCTTATTACCACGTGATGGCAACGGTCATAGTAATGTTTCGTTTCAGTTGGTAAATGCTATTTTTAAGTGCGTAGAACGGTAACAATGGGTTCTAACGGTTTATAACGGCCCAGTCCGGTCTGGTCTGTTCCCGGTTCGTTCCCGGTCCGGTAGCGGTTCTAAATAGTTCCGGTTGCGGTTCGGTTGTAAAAATTACCGTTGGCAGTACTGTACCGTAAAACATTGCGACTCACAACTGTAACATTTACACCTCGTGCTATGGCTGGGATTCAAACCCGAGACTTATACTAGTATTTTATTTTCTCTTTGCAACCATGTACTGAGACTTATCAAATTTCTTTCTTTTTCATTTTAGTGTTTAGTGTCTTACTGATTTTTAGTCGTTTGAGTGGTAGTTGAAGTTGCTTTGAACTGAATCACAATTCAGCATTGTTTTGAAAATTACTCGCCGCGCCACGCGAGGTGACTCCGCAGGACTCTTTGTCGCACGTACTGCTATTACTGTGGCGAATTAATTCCGCATGCCGCGTGACGCGTTCGATTTCCTGCCGCGGCTCCCCGCTTTAAATTTCTTATTTTCCAGTCACGATGACGCATGTTTAGCTTGGGTACTGTATATACGGTTGTATAAGTTTCCTTCATCATCTTGTACTTACGAAACTAAACTAGTGTTGCCTTCTTACTCAATGTGCAAATAGCTGAGGCAAATATTTGTTGAATTTTGTCACTTTTATGACAGTGTATTATTTGCTAAAATTACAAATATTGTTTATATATATATTTATATTTATTCTTGAAACAAGAAAAGGAAACATTACATATTACCAGTTTTTCTCTAAATTTTATGGCTCTGAAGGAGCTTCGGGTGGCATGAAGAAATCGACTCGTATGTCTGTCCGTCCGTCTGTCCGTCCCTACTTCTTTTTCCGGAGCATAACTCAAAAAGAATTAAAGGGAATTACTTACTTGAAACTTCATACGATGATAGAGCACAATGAGGGGAAGTGCTATGCCCAAGAACAATAACTCTACCTTGCCTTTTTTTAATATCCCCCTTTCTTACAACTTTTTGTCCGGAGCATACATTGTAACAAGGAAATTAGTTCAAAATGCATTCAATGAGAGAGGACATTAAAGGGAAGTACATTGCGCAAGATCCATTATGATATATTGCCTTATTTGGTAGGGTAATTTTGAATGCAGAACAAGATTTAATGATGATTACATGTCTACATTTTTATGAGAGTGTAACAGTTACATGTAGTACTGACTCAATGTTGCAGTACCTTGGAAAACAAAAATGAAACTTTTCAGTAATTATATGAAAGTTATTTCTGTCTGCTGGTAAATTATTTTTGCTCGGAACGTTTTCAAAGAATAAAAAAACATATTTAAGAAATTAACAAAATGATACTTACCAATGCATTTACCGGTGCAACCTGAAGACAAACAATCACATTTGATGACAATTTAGAAGCTATTTTGATTTTAAATCCTTTGTCTGCAGTAAATTGGCATGTATTAGTAAATGATAATATATATTACTACAGTATTGTTTTTGTCTTATATATAAAACACTTTTAGCTCCACCTTCTTAATTTTTGAAAAGGTAAATGACAAGATAATTATAGCCATGACGCGAAAATTAATGCCCAAATCCTGCAATGACCAATTAGGTGTGACCTTTCCCATCTGAATATAGTCAACTAAAGGACACAAACAATAAATAGATAAATATTTGCTCCTGTTTGCAAAAATACAAGCCAGAGTTAATATCTTTTTACACTGCACTTCCTCTCAATGTCCTCTGGCTGTGTGTTTAAATAAATTGCCTAGAATACTCTCATATTTATGTTCCGGACAAAAGTGTGACGGACGGAGACCATTACCATATCCCCTCCGCCAAGGCGGGGGACAAAAAAAAGTGTGACAAAGTTTTACGATGTTTTGTTCAGACTGTAACTCTGTTATACATTAAACGATTTTTAAAATGAATTAGCACAAATGTCCAGCACATGGAGATAAAGTGTCGTGCGCAAGTACCGTGTCCAGACCTTGACGTTGTCGATATGAGTTACTTGTAATAATGATAAACGGAGAAACGAAACAATCCTATAATTTTATCGCACATTGTTAACGATGCTATTACATTTTGTATGTTAAACAGGCTCTTCAAAGAAATCTAGGTTATAAGATTTGGTTATAGATTGTACCTATATTATTAATGTCTATTCAGTTTGACATACTCTAACTTGATTTGTAACATAGCAAGAATAAATGGATACCTCACTTGGGCTTGTATCAAATTACTATAATTACTAAATTCATTTTCGCTATTTAAATCGAGTATAAAAATGA
>JAFMSR010000001.1:39589651-39735311 GCA_022818135.1 Saxidomus purpurata
TGTCATTTGTTTACAAGTGTACTTTTCAAGTCTGATATACATGTACAACTTAAAGTCTTTGTTAATTGTTACACTTTTGTTGATGTACTTGCTTTACACGGTAATGCTTAACCTACATGATCTAAAATTGTTGTATTTCAGGAAATGATATGTTCTTAGATCGTACAGTGCACTGTTTTCTAGCGGGCTTGCTGAGAACATATACAAAGTCATCTGTACTTAACAAGACAGATTCCAGGATTACCATCTTTCTATGACCTGTAAGTACACTTGGGTATGATTTAAACATGACTTTGTTGTTTATGTGACAATCATTTATCAGTGTATGATTGCATTAAAAATTGCCTGTCATCAGTTGGTATATCATGCAGTGATTATCTCAGGCAGAAACGTCATTGATCATGACAATTAGGGTAACATTTCACTCATAAATATCATTTACATTTCATTTGTAAATCATCATTCATATTTTCAACAAAAAGCAACATGCTGAAACAGAATTATAAATGATACTTGACGTATGCACCAGAATGGCGCGTTTTCTTTTAACGTCTCACATATAAAAGTGCTGAACGGCTTACAAACTACCCGTGAAACGAGAATATTAATTAAATATCATTAAAGATATCATGAAAAATTGACTGCCACTGCCGGGTCTCTGGTCTTATTTACTTTTGTGTTCACCTGCAGACTAATTCTGCAGTATACATGTGTTGAAGTTGTTAAACATGTGACTAACTCATTACTACTACGTGAGAATGGATGATCTCTTTGTCTATTTATTGTTATTTTACAAGATTGTAAATATTTCAGATATGTATCATTACTGCAGCAATTTGAGGCTGTTTCCTTCGGCGACTCATTGTTTGCTTGTTACGTCCTAATTCCACTACAACAACGACACAGTGTACAATATAGAAAGGCTGTATGGACAGAATATACTGGCATTCTAAGGACACTTGCACTTCCACTGAATGAAGTAGGCAGGAGTTTCTTTTGTTCCTGATATTCTTGAAATCCATTGTCTGTGTCTGGTAAGACTTGGGGGAAAGAAAGTCGTCATACAATGCTTTCCAGTAACATTTTCTAATAGGGAAGCAGGGTTTCCACTGGCCCTAAAATTTTTTTGGCCACAATTATAGGGAAGGAATGTATGGTGTGATGCCAGTTCCAATCCTAATGTCTAAGAATTTTCACTTTCGAAGGAAGTTTCTTAAACAATTAAACTACTTAGTGTGCTTTTAAATATTCATAACAACGATAAATTGAACGTTAGGACATTTAACTAATGCTGTGGACTTATGTACCATTTGAAATGAGTTGTTGAAGGAAATGTTGATTTGACATGTTTTATCAATATATAATCTGGTACTTTAAAACCAACTTTAGAACCAGAAACACTGAATTTAAAACTAGATGAGATCAATATGGAGTTAATGGTCTACATACCTCATGATTCAGTATTTGTATGCCTTGTGAGTTCACATTCATCTGCCTTGTTAGCGTCACAGATCTTTATACACATGTGTATATAATTCCGTGTTAGCATATATTTTGAGACTTTGTGACTATGCTGATGTCTTTTTCTATTTTTTTAGTTATTGTTACCAATAGAGTTGTATTTAGAACCGGAGGAGACTAATGTTGAGTTGATACGACTGTACTACCAGAGTCTGTATTCCGGTACCCTGCGACCATGTTGGTGCCCAGTTCTGTATCTTGTTGCTGTACATCATGTCAACAGATTCATGTATACACAGGACAGATCACATACAAAGCTGAAAGGTTCAATGATGACACAAATTCTTAAGTCAAAGAATGAGGTAGTGTTTCTGTTTTTTAATTTACTGTTGTATTTAAAGAATAGTATACATGTACTGTAAAACAATGTATAAGAACTTATAAATATTGGCAGAACTGTCCACAGATATTTAGGCTTATGATATATGCTCCAGTTTTAGTTTGATTACTATTTTCACCAACATCAGGTTTAGCAAGCAGGGTCTTACTGAGATACAATGTGTCAGTCATCTCGCAGTTACTACTGGTTACTTTAGGGACAGATTTGTATGGAGAAAAAAATAGTGCGGAGAGATGCTAACATTTTATATATTCAAATCAACTTCTTTTAAATTAGTTGATTTATTAAAGGATGACTGTAGAGAAAGCTTAAAGGTGAATAGAGAAGCATCCGCGGTAGGGACGGTACTAATGTCTTGTAACGTTAAGTAATGACTTAAAAAGGTTGTTGCCATTGAGGCTGAATTAGACAAGAGGTAAAAATTTACACTGTAATCAAATATTGCATATCAGGAAATTAGTTTTTTTATTTTATATATTGCAGGAATTGAAGAAGCATATGGTACAATACAAACAAGCGGACATCACAAATTATTATGGGATGGAACTGTATGAGACCTTACCAGCTATAAGACAGACATTTATTGATTCATTAAGAAAACTTTAGTGTGTATATTACAGGTCTACAATCTGATAAAAATGAAAGAACAAAATGCTTCGGAAGTGACAAAGACTATGTGAGACTGCAGAAGATCCAGCAATTATTCCACATAGTGCTTGGACAAAAATTGGACATCATTCATATAGTGTTTTAGAGTGATCACATTATAAAGTTAGGTTCAGCTGCTATGGCAGTCTCATGTATTTTCAAGTTATGTGATTGCTTTCAGAACTTGTTTGTAAAGGAGGTCTTAGAATGAGCCATGTCTCCATTTTATTTCCTATCTTAAGAGCATAAAGTTTATATCACAGGTACGCTTTTACTTTACATAAAATAACATATAGAATCTTCCAGCAAATTGATGCATGATACAAATAGTTTTAACACTTAGGATGTATTCAAAGATGTAGACCTTTTGCCAGTATATGTCTACTCGTGTACATTTGTATTAAGTAATGCTCTTTACAAAAAGTGTTAAATAAATATATTTTTATTACTAGTTTGTTATGTTTTTCTACCGACAGAGAGTAAATTTCGTTGGTTTCAAGTGTATATCTAATCAAATGTATTTTCATAGATCACACAATAGTTAACTTATATCAGTTTGGTGATCCAAGCATTTAAAATATATATTTTGATAGCATCAAAATTAATTCCTTAATTGCACTATTAGCTTCAAAGGGTTTTCAGTAACTTACCATTCATTGTTGAAAAAGTAAAAAACTTGATTGGTTTAGCTTATGTATCAGATAAAACAACTTGTTTACAAATAATTCAAATCATTTGAAATAGTGCATGTTAGAGCAATAACAAAATTGTAAAAATATAGCACTTTTCTGAAACCAAAAAAAAAATCCCAAGAAAACACAAATACAGTTAGCTGTGATTTAATACACATGAAATTACAGTAAGGAATTTATTATTAATTATTTAAAATACTGTGTGTAGCAACATTTTATTGTAACTTATAAACATGGAATGCAACTGGATGCTGTGCGTCACATATCGCACATATTGCTCATGGTAAACGTGGTGTATTTTATAGTGAATTCACATATTCTGTTCTTCTATAGTTGCGTATCATGTTAGAATATCATTTAGATAATTTGCCTCATTCTTTCATTCATCTTGTGAAAATGCCTCTTTGTTACTGTATGACATGACATGAACTTTCCATAATTGAAGCTTAATATTTTCTCCGAGCAACTTCCATTCATGAAATAATTTTGCAAGTTTTGCAAAAGCCATATTAACAAAGATTAGTATGTACATGTAAGTTTTTTTTCTTTCTAGAAATGGTTTTGCTAAATGTGTTAAGTGATACAATTATATAAAATTAAGTACAAAATAATTTGGTTTCCAGTTGTTCTGTAATATTCCTCAGATATCTATCTATGTACATGTAGCTATCTTCCATTTAGTCAAACCCCATCTTAGGATCTAGACTTGACGTGCATCAACTGACAACTGACTAAATGAGATCTTAAATGAAAGAATAAAAAAATGAAGTATGAAGGTGAAAAAAAGGTTGAAAGTGAAGCAGGTTTATTTAGGGAGATGTATATTTAATCTGACTTGAACTGCCAGACTGAACTCTGGGCAAAACATGGTGACAATATCTGGGGGTAAGGCATTCTAGTGGACAATGGCTCTCGGGGGGGAGGGGGGAGGGGGAAAGGAGTATCAAATTTTGAAGTAATCAGTTTTCATTTGGATCTGCTATGAGATCAGTTTAGGAGATAATCAAAAATTTGAATTATAAACAAATTATCAACACACTATAAGGGAGTGTTAGCCAAAGAGTACATATTCAGTGCAAGATGATAAGTTTGTACCAGAAAACAGCTTCTAGACACCCAATGTACACTTGGCATGGCATGGTACAAAATGGTTTACAGTTTTGTGAAAGTACATAAAGGGATACAATCCGCAGCACATTAGGTAAGACATGTTGGGAATCACCAAATTCTATCATTTAAAAGAGGACATTGATTGTATAAGTGCCAGCGACTAAGTATTCATGCGAGTTCAGCCATGTTAGGGCTCATGTCATCAATTTCAGTTGTTTTATTGTTATCTTTAGATGCGTAGTGTTCCTCTAAAACATTCAAGGTTGATTCTAAACTCGTATTTAATCAGACGCTTTAAAGAAATAATATCTTAAGCAGGCATAGAAAATTTATAATAATTGATTGGTAGCGTAAAATAATAATTATAAGTAGTACAGTTTACATCCATTTACAATGTAGTTTATCTCTTGAGGGTCACATCACCAAAACGTCTTAAAGTTTGAATCCCATCTTCTGTACTATGTTCTATAACTAGCAACATTAATGCATTGTTGATGTATGAATACAGTTAAATCTGTATTAGTGGTCAGCTGGTAAAGTCACCACTTGCCTAAAGCAGGTTGTATAATCAATACATCTGACGATCAGTACATTTACGAAATACATATTTTCATTCAGCAGTGATATTTATACCCAAGTTGTTGTACACCATGCCTGACTTCTTTATATAGGTTTGGCTGCATTCTAAATGATGAGTTAAATAGTATCGCATTTATATTTTATCTTTGCATGTTGTCTTGCACTAGTATTACATAGAACCCAACACCCTGGTTTAGGGGTTAAAGTGGCAGACTTGTAATTGCTCATTGTCCTACTGATTTAGGGTCATGGGTTCGGACCCCGATATCGACTTGAGAAAGTTGGCAGTGTATCACGGTGGATGGATAGATAAATATAGCACAAGTTCTTACCTAAAGCAGTTTTTAGATAAACTGTCTGCCTGCAAATAACTGAAATGCTTTTTAAATAAGCTGTTTAACCTGAAGATATGCATTTCTTCATTATTTATGTAGGAAGACATATTTCTTATTTACTTCTAGGTTTTGTGTCCATCTTCTTGAAATAGCCGCTTTTGTTTTATCTCTTGGCTTGCTGCTTTATAATAACCGTAAACCTGTAGGTTATTTTTGATACTTTCTTTTACAGTCAGTTGTCAAGTACATGGGTATAACTGTGATTCATTGAGTGTTATTAACATTACTGACACCAATACAATACTGGGATGAATATCTTGTACACAACCTACTTTCCACAGTCATTTTCAATCCTGTATTCTTCAGGTATATATATAAATCTAGCTTGATGTTAAATGCAAATTTAAATGTTTCAAATCTTGTACATTTGTATTTTTAGACTAACTTGTCAATTAAACTGCTGGAGATTTATTTCTACAACACACTATGGAATAGGTATTTTGTCAATACAAATTTTAACAGTACTACATTATTTTGTAATATATGATTCATTTTTGTTGAGCTGCTTGAAAAGCTCTACATAGTTGTCCAAATGGCGGTTTGGTGTATGTGCGTCCGTCCAAGTTTAGTTTGTCCGGTAATGCTTGCGGACAGACAGGGTTGTTTTGTTGTATGTTGTAGGATGCAATCAAAGACCCTAATGAAGTCCAGAAAAGAGGTGCCAGAATTCTGCATGCATTCCGTTCAAACAGGGTTCCTTCTGTGTGATACTTTACTAAATGAGCAATCGTCTGCCGCAGCTGAAGGATCTGTATTTCTAAACGTTTCTATTTAATTTTAATCAGGCATAGTTCTATCGTATAACCTACATGAATCAGTGCAAAAAAAATTCACTCTCTCGTATGAAGATATTGCATGATGTAAAATACCCAACTTAATTTTCAGTCTTTGACTAAGTTTATCAATCTGAATCTTTAGTAGAGAACCAGCAGTATTTTGTATTAATTTCGACATTTGTTTAAGCAACCAGGGCTTGTTTTCAGCTGTAATTTTACCAGCCATCAAATTGTTTTCTGCATTCGAAAATACAGATCTAGATTGTAGATCAACATCAGATCTGCATTCGAGAGCGCAGATCTAGATCAAAGATCAACATCAGATCTACATTCGAGAGCGCAGATCTAGATCGTACATCAACATGAGATCTGCATTCGAGAATTCAGATCTAGATCGTTGATCAACATCAGATCTACATTTTGAAATGCAAATCTAGATGGTAGATCGACATCTGATCTGCATTCCAAAATGGAATTTAATAATGCATCTGGACGGCCATACGGACGAACTAAGGATGTTGTTAGCTAATCCTTTAAGTGTTACTAAGATCTTTTAACTCTTCTATACATGTTTACCGCCAGAATACAGGACGGATTGAACCCGGAACACGCAATGCAAAGTTGCTTTGAAATTGAACACCCTAATATATATTGGGTATGTGCGGGCGGACGGACAATTACATACATACGGATTGGTAGCATCATCGCAAAATGTTTGATCGTGCGTTCAGCAGAACATTTGCTAAAATATATATTACCCACCAGTACTATAAAATTGTGATTATAGCACAAGGAAACAACTATGCTGCTTCAAGTCTGTTTTTATATACAAAAACATCGCGTCATATATAAATATTTTAAAGGTCCATTACTAACACCAAATCGAATTTTCTTTTAAATCTAGAATTGTAACAGGGAACTACAGTTTGAAACTGGCTTCTAAAACTTAACAATAGCCTTGGAGTATTTCCCTGTTCGCAATACTGCTGCAGAAAATCGAGTGAATGTTTGTGTATTTCCTTCTATTGACCTGGGTGGTCTTTTTGTCCTACTTTCGCTTTATTGAATGTTGTAAACAGTCAGACATATACTTTTTCCATCATTGGAAGTAAATTTCTTCAATTATAATTCAAAATAGGCATGTTTATGTATGTACAACCTATTTATAGCCTCTCTCTGGGAGATTTCTGGAAAATTACAAAGATATTTGAAAACAGGAAAACCTACTTTTGGTTTGAAAAGGCAAAATATAATTTATTAATTCTTTTGTTAAACTCAAATTTTCAACACAATATGGTCACATTCAATGCAGTATGTCATATTTTTCCTTCTGAGAAGACGCCCGTTATGATTCCTGATTTAAAAGAAAATTCGATATGGTGTTAGTAATGGACCTTTAAGTAAAACTATTCTATAAAGTGTCTCATAATTTTCCTAACTGCATTCAGACCATGCTTTATTGAAATACAAGTACTTTTGGAGCTGAAGAACGGGAACACTTTTCAAGTTTCATGCCCTCCTTCCCCTGTAACCTTGACTTTTGACATTATGACCCCAAATTGTAATGTGCACAATTACACTCATACTGATGTTTCGCACCAAGTTTGACGAAAATCCGAAAATCTAACAAGGGTTTTGGAGATGAAGAGCACACAAGATTTTCAAGTTTCAGACCCCAGTGACGTTGACATTTGACTACATGACCCCAACTTACAATATGTTTAACTTAACTTCATAGCTACTGCGCTGGTGTTTCCAACCAAGTTCGATAAAAAGTCAACGAACGTTTTGAAAATAAAGGTTGGACAAACTTTTCAATTTTAGGCCCCTCTGACCTTTAACCATTTGAACCCAATTCACAATATGCACAACTAGACTTCATACAGATGCTTCGCACTAAGTTTAATGAAAATCCAGTTACGGGATTGGAGATGAAGAGCGCATCATATAAAGTTGACAGACGGGTGGACGGACAGACGGGCCAACATACTGACGACACGGGAAACACAATGTATCCCGTCTGATGGGGCGAGACATAATGCATGCCAACCCTTCTTGCGTATAATTAAATTAGGTGTTGCGTTTTCTAAGCCAATATTATTTACTTTCAATATGCCGATATTAGAGTTTATGCATTACACAGACTCACAGACACTTGTGTTCAGTAGAGCGATTCTGGCCCAATAGTGTCTTCTTGTATTTTTTTTTTCATTTTCACATATTATATGAACCCAGTATACACACTGAACAGGTTAAGTCACTCGACGGACACATTAAAAAAATTGTTTTCACTATCATAGTATTCACTATATAATGTTATAGTGAAACGATTAGGGCTCTACTGAACCTGTGGGTTCAGATGGAAATATCCGTCGCTGAGGGTGGTAAATTGCATTGGTCAGGGTGCAATATCATACACTCATCATTCTACAGATTTTTATATTGCCAACTGTAAAAGTTTACTGTTAGACATCCAACAAATGACATCTTTTCATACACTTTATCGGTTGGCATAAAAAGAATTGAAATGCATGTAAATTTATTAGAACTAACACGTTCATACATTAAACTACATGTAAAATAAATTAGATAATCATCGTCAATAAACTATATACTGGTCCGGCTTTTTCATTTTTATGTTCGAAGTGTACGTCCCTGTTCACTGATTTGGAATTTTTAAAGATATTTGCAACCATTAAAAACCGCATATACAGTCGCAAATATCAAAATCACAAAACAATTATTCCTATAGTTTAATGACAACGCAAAAAGCAGTGACACATTCTTTACAGTATGACTAATTTTAGGCAAGATATAACTTTTTTTATCGAACGTATTTACACTTGCGTGCTACGCACCTAGATTTTGCCGTTGAAGTTACCTCCCGCGAACACTGTAAAGATGCTATTTCAATGTGACTTTCATTCATGAAAGATGTATACGCGGTGTTTCTTCAAAAACACTTCAAAAAAACTTCTTGTTTTTTCATCAAAAACTTTAATAATCTAATTTTCAAGTAAATGTAACAGGAATTTCATTTATAAAAGTGGTTCGAATTTTCAGGGTACGCAATAACGATTCAAGTTACGAAAAATATTAGTTACGGGTATAGATAAATGACGTCACAGTTTCTCTTGACTAATGACGTCACTGTGTAAACAAAAACAATAACAACAAAACAGTAAATAAAGTCAGTGTAAATGGTATCGTAACATTAATCAAGTTAACTGGACGTGTGTCATCCATCGGATCCCCCCGTTTTGCCCCAAGTCATCCACAGTATTCCATGTACGATCCTCTATACGTCGGATAAATTGAACAGCCAAAACACGATGCGCGTGCAGCGTCGTTCAAGGTCGGTTTATTGCAGAATAACCCAAATAGATTTTGTTCTACATGTATGTAGGTTATTCGCTGGTCGTGTTAGAATTGTTGATATCGCGACGTCTGATATCACAGGACAGTGTTATTATGACACTGTCCTGATATCACGTTTTAGGCCCCGCCCACTTTAGACATTAAGTGAGATTTATGAAATAATATCGGTTACCATGGAACATTTATCTTACTAAAAGAGACAACTGCGGAAGCTTCATGATATCGGTTTAAAAGCGGCCCAAAAGTGGCCCGTGGCACTCAACGTAGTATACAAGAAGCGGCTCAAAATCGGCCCGTGGTACAGAGCTGGTTAAATACTGATTGTCACTTGCATTAAAATACATTATTGAAGATCGTTCAGTAGTTGACCATGCATTTTTTGGGCAGAGCAAATTGACGAAGTGAGAATTCGCACCTATCTGTCCTTGAATACGGATGAATATCGGCCAGAAAGCCTCGGCAAGCCTCGACTTCCATGGCCGATATCATCCTCGTCCGATATCAACTGTTATCAAAAGACAGTAACCTTATATTCTATATGACTGACGTCACTTATCGGGATTTATTATATATCTATAATTATTTTGCCAAAAATACAGCCTATATTCAGCCATCAAATACGGCCTGACAGAAAAAAATTCCGTATTGTATGTACGTGGAATACAAATAGTGCGGCAAAATTTGTAAGAGTGCATTTAATTGGCTCTAAAATGCACATGACGTTAATAACGTCGCTTTTGACTGGGTCGTTACTATTTGTTTATACGATGACGTCAATAAAATGGCGTCGCATACTTCGTATATTTCGCGCTAAAAAGAGTTTTCCTTCAATTTTATGCTTAGAATATAATTTTAATTTAGTTTATTCGCGCAGACAAGTGTCAAAAGGTATATAATAAAAGGGTTATAAGTATAGTAATGTGATCCATAAGCCGGATTGGCTCTCGTCGAGGTCGGATCAAACTCGTGCTACGCACTCGTATGATCCGACGCACGACTCGAGCAATCCGGCATGCTGGACCACGCTACTATACTAATAACGCTATTTTATTATATATCTATAATTATTTTGCCAAAAATACAGCCTATATTCAACCATCAAATACGGCCTGACAGAAAAAAAATCCGTATTGTATGTACGTGGAATACAAAAAGCGCGGCAAAATTTGTAAGAGTGCATTCAATTGGCTCTAAAATGCACATGACGTTAATAACGTCGCTTTTGACTGGGTCGTTACTATTTGTTTATACGATGACGTCAATAAAATGACGTCGAACTATATGTATATTTCGCCCTAAAAAGAGTTTTTCTTTAATTTTAAGCTTAAAATTTCATTTTAATTCAGTTTATTCGCGCAGACAAGTGTCAATAGGTATATAATAAAAGGGTTATTAGTATAGCAATGTGATCCATAAGCCGGATTAGCTCTCGTCGAGGTCGGATCAAACTCGTGCTACGCACTCGTATGATCCGACGCACGACTCGAGCAAATCCGGCATGCTGGATCACGCTACTATACTAATAACCCTATTATATGACTATAGCACAGTAGCAGAAATTAATAAAGCATACCAGTTAAGTTTATCTCATTCAGTTTATAATGTAGGGCTAACGCACGTTTTTTCGTGTTATAACATCTGCAGAATCCCGAGGGATGGTTGGTGCCCGAGCCCGTTAGGGTCGCAGTACAGGGCCGTTGTAAACAATGGACCTGTCTCCCAAGTCTTACATCATGTACGGCGTCAACAGTGCCGGGCTTAAAAACCACTGGTGACGTCATAAATCTGACGTAAACAACACGGACGTTGTCCCGCACATTATTGAACGTCGTACAAGTAAGAGCGTTTCATTTTTATTTTAATGATTTTTTATGTTATTTATGCTAGAATAGCGGTAATAACACCTGCAGAAACCCTTGGGATATGTTGGTGCCCTCGCCCTAACGATTGGCTTTTAAACTGTCCCTAGCGATTGGCTTTTAAGATTGTTATGCATTTACCATTCAGAAAGTGAATATAGAATTACTGTCACACTTTAATAGGTAGAGTTCACGTTGTGCAAACTGAGAGCATTTCTACCGTATACATACATACCGTGATCAGACAACGCAGAATTATAAAGAGGCCAGTGCTTAAAGAACTCTTGAATTCTTTTTCGAGATAAAATTGATATGTACACAAAATCATAAAGTTCACAGACGTCTGTCATTCTAGGAATCACATACACATGAATGAAAATAAAAATGGAAAATTCAACAACAACACATTATTACAACAACGGTTTTATATCATCTCTTTCATCTATTTTTTACATGAATGCAAATTCGGAACATGTCTTTTTAAATGTAAATCTCAAGTTTTATGGTGAGATGATTGTTAAATTGCTCGTTCTGTTGATAAGTCTAATTCAGGAAGAATTCGGGCTATTTCAAGCCCAGATTTAGACTGGCATCAGTCGTTACATCTTTTTAAACAATTCTACTTAATGAATACTTAATGTCTTCTCTTCTAACGACAGCACACATGCGATCAGAACGGCAGGCTTAATACCAGGGTTGGGCTGATGGACTGGGCTTGGCTGGGTTGGGCTGGTCTCGTGGACTGGGTCCAGCTGAACCAAATGGCGTGGGCCCGTGGACTTAAGTCCATAGACTCCTGGAAGGAAGGGTCATAAACTCGTGGTCATAAGGTTTAAGATGTATTATTGTTCTTTTGGCGGTAATGACATTTCAGTAACAGGCAGTAATGAAGGCAGTAATAACTGTAAGTGATACACAATGTACCTGCATCGTTTACTCAACGGAGAAAACTGAAAACTAAATGGAAGTCCATGGATTACATTTATGCAGTAGAATGTACTGGTATTTATGAAAATATATCTTAGTTGTGGTAAAATGAATCATTTTTAATACCGGTAAGATGTAAGCTGAGGCGAAGCCGAGGTTGACATTACTTTTCAAGGGTTTACAATATCTGCTATCACCCTCAAGTGCATGTGATATTTATTTTATCATATCGAAAAACTAAAAAAAAATACATTTTTAGACTTACAGGGGTGTAACATCATGATGTTAAATGGGTAACATCATTTTTTTATATTTTATTTTATTATACCGAAACACTAAAATAATAATCTATTTTTAGACTTACAGGGGTGTAACATCATGATGCTACATGGGTAACATCATATTTTGTTCACCGATGCGGTATGGGAATTTTATATAGGGAAAAGCACGTGAGGTATAATAATATATATGGTCAGATGTCCTCTATTAAAGGAGTTTTATTACAGATTAATAGAGTTTTTGACCATTTCTGCTATTGATGACAGTGTAGTATAGCCTATGGTAGCCAGGTGAGCGGTATAGGACCATACTGGCCCGCTTGTTTCATAAGTTTCTGTCTGTCTTTCTGATAGGGAAGTATCTATATACACCATAAAGCAATTATATGTACATTCCGATAATGTGATTAATAAACAACTAATCCGGTAAACATTCGCTGTAAATTTCAATTTTCAATATAGTCCTGTTGGTAAATAACGTTTTTTTTCCGCACATTTAGCGGAAATCTAAATTGTTACATTTTGTTGAAAATACTTAAAGGGGTAACTGGACTATACAAACCACTAGATGGCGCTGGGCAGGTTTTTCAATAATTTCAAACATGTTTCACATCAGAGACCCTTTTTAAAAAAAATTGACAAAATTACATAACTGTTTCCTTTGAAATTTGTTACAAAGGTAAACTGTGCCATTTCATAACAGTTCATCTAAAATCATAATGACATATCTGTTCTAAAAGTGACTTTGAGAACAAAAATCAACCTGTCAAGCAGACGATCTCAGATTTTAATTTCCCGGGAGGTGTGGCTAATTGCTGATAAACTCTGTGTTTGTAAACAAAGGCCACGTGGTGATGTTTATACACTTGAGAGTAGTGGCATGCATTACAGAACAAAAACAGTTTACTAACCTTGATGAAAGTTTATTTCCATAAAAATGAGAATATCCTTCATTAAAATGAATCATTAAGGTAATCAAGACCTAAATAAGTAAGTTAAAAGTTAGCAGATACATGTAACATAAACACATGTTTTTGTGCAGAAATCTATTCATGGGGAACTATAATGACCACTACCGATATCACAAAAATCAAGGGAATTAAGTCAAATTCCATGTGTCATCACGGTGTCTACAGAGTTACCCATCTTTTATCGATATTTGCGAGCGTGTGTGATTTACAGGGCCATAAAACCAGTCACGTGTAACTGCGCCTGCCAAACTGGAAAAATCAATATATCGTTGTTTTTTTAACCTAGATTATTTATAGCCTAAGGGAGATGTGAAAGTTGAAATGTTACTAATTTAGGTAAAATTTAGGTATTTTGTTTTTTCTTCTGACTATTATATACCGAGCGATATCACCTTATTTTCAATAAAAAAAATATGAATAAAATTGTTTCAAGTGGGAAGCACAATATCATTAAAAACGTGTTTATAAAATTTAATGAATTTGATCATATCTAATGTAAAATGAAATGCGTTGAAAATACGAATCCAGTGATACTAGTAATAATAATTGTTGACAATAGTAACAGATCGAGGAACTCAAAAAGCTGTTACACTCGTTGTTCTTGACATATTTGAATGAATCTAAAATGTGTTCATTGGAGAACTTAAATTGTCGACTGACCTCTTCGCACGCGCGTTATTTTGTTTGTTCATGTCAACAAATACCTTATGAAAAATTTAATGATGGACATGGAATTCAAGAACATGCGTGCACGGCAAATCAATTGTTACTGGGGCATGGGAAAGACACGATGCTTTTTTTAAATGTAAACAACTTTAAATGTCATCCTTTACTAAGTTTGGGTCATTTCCAATTTAAAAGTCTGCCACATATCAATGATTTGTTTATATACATTTTTTCACACTAAAAGTTACACTGTTAAAGGAGGAAACAAAATTTAAAAACAAATTCATTTCTTCGGAAAGCTTTAAAAGACAAAACATACGCGAATTTAGACTGCATCTGTATTGTGCAAACAAAAGTGGATCTTCAAGACATTTCCTTTCTACACTACTTCATAAAATGACATTTTCACCTTCCTATCAAATGAAATCAATTGGCGCTGGGGTCAAAGAATAGTGAAAACCACTGTTTCAATTTAGACATGTATAAAATATGTCTCTGTCCAAGTGATTGAAAAAGAGAAAAAAAACATAAATAGGTTTTTTTAAACATTTTACAAACTTTAAAATTACGTGAATGATAATAGTATTATTAATAAAACATACGGGTCTTGTATATAATATGATGAAAAGTTATATGAATTATCATTGTATAGTTCTAGAATTCAGTAAAATATATTCGTTTCATAGACATATTTTTTCTTTTGAATCGGTATATGAAGCATAAAACAAAACCCAATATACAGCTTAAAGTATTTTATTACGGGTCATTATAAATGTTACGTAATGTCCGGCCATAAAACACTATAACCGAGCAGAAGGGTCAATCAGCGCGACAGTTGGAAAAATAAAATATACATATACACGTTTCAAAAAAACAAAAAAACGAACATGTTTTATTATTCCTTTTTTATTGAAATGATATCACAATGTTTTATTCTGTTCCGTTCGGGATCGTAAAAAGTTGTTATAGCGTATGCGCTACGCTTTTCTTTTCAGTAAAACTGGCACATTTTGCGCGTTTTACTATAATGAAATGACAGTTGTGGTTTTAAATTTAAAACATGCAAAATTAATGAAGTCTCAAAAAAGGCAAAAATCATTAAAAAGGGGAAATGTTGTATGTGATTATGCCTCTATGATTATTAAATAACTTCATTAGTTTAAATTTCATCACTAAAGAAGTTAATTATAAACATGTATAGTAAATCACAGGTGTGTATTAGCCTTGTATGTGACACTCTGCTACATGTTTGAGCGGTTCAGTGGTCTAGTGGTTAACGCTCTGGACTGGTATCCAAGGGTCGCAAGTTCGACCCCGCACCTCTATTAACAAAACTAATGATCTTACGGATGAGACCTAAGACCGAGATGTATTGGTGTTGTACATCGGGCATGTTAAATAACGAGGGACTGTCTCTTGAACGGGACGCGTTCTGTATCATGCACTATCCCCCGAAAACTAAAACAACTTTAAAACTTTATCCGGTACCAACGATAAAACTATACAATAAATACATACATGCGACATGCTGGAATCTTATATAGCACCGGCCGCGGCTGTATATAATGTAATTAACTTGTGTAAAAAAATAAATTATATACTGTAAAATGTTTATAAAAGCTTCAGAGGGTACAGACCGATATATTATACAACACTGCGTATGCAAGAAACGCGTGTCCGTGAAACAAAGACAGGAAATTACTTTACCCGCAGGCAATATCCAGATAATAGATAGGTAAAATGATTAAGGGTCATAAAACTGATCCACTTTAACCCCATTCAAGTGTAAAGAATCGTTGTCAATTTGTAATATCAATTTAAATGATTATACCTATTTATCCTTATTATGATGCATTTGCTTTACTTATAAATGTTAATGAAACATGTAATTCAATTCCATTTACAAGTACCGTGTGAAGAATAAGAGTAACAATCGCGTTGAAAACAGCCTTACATTATTTTAATGAAAAGACGTGAACAATAATTGACAATATACATTGAACAAGTAATATCACCTGTGCCCTGATGACACTACCCCTACCCCTCTTACCCAAGGTGCGATCCGGTCACAAGGTTTTGTTTGAATTCATAACTATTATAACACTTGTATAAGTTCAATAATTATGCTTTCAACGACAATGTACTTAATTTTTTATTTATATGTTTTATGAAGTTGTATTTGGGATACAAATCAGTTAATTAGTTTTATAAACATGCCCGTGGTAATATTCGTGAAAAATAGTTATTAACGTTGATCAGGCGAATTAACTTTAAAAACATACTAAGTGACAAACTATTAGTATCGGCGTTAAAAGAATGTGCCTTACGTAAAATGCCGAGTACTGCCGAAGCGGTAAATTCTTATTTAAACATAACAGGTTAGTTGAGTTAAACTTAAAAAGGACTGCAAATATATCCATTAAACATAATTATTTTTATATATCTAAAAAGTAAAATGAAATATCAAGACATCGTAATAGTGACATTTGTTCTGTTATTTTAGCAAAAAGGTGAAAATTTGAATTAAAGTGCAATATTTGCACCTAAACTGGCATTGTTTCGCGTTTCCACTATAATTCAATGCCCGTAAAAACGGTCGGTAATGGGTTTTAAACGTAAAAAGGACCATTGATTTAATACTTTAGATTGACAAAAAAATATTCATGAAATGGCAGACAAATTAAACTAACATTTGTGATAATGACAATTTTTTTATGTTAAACAGAAAGAAAGTTATAACGAGTTATTTAATAATGTCCTTCTTTACCCTTTGTAAAAACGCATATCGGTTTTCCAATACACGATGGTTAAAATAGTTGGGGATGCAAGTTATGTTTTTCAAGTAGTCAGTATTGAACTTTTTAATTTTGGTATAAATGTCAAACTTGCAAAAGTACACAGCAGGACACAACTTCTCTTGCGGTTAAATATGTTTTGTTCTTTCTCCATTCATCTATTCTATACTTTACTTCAAAGGCCCATTCTGACTATACACTTGGAGCCACTTCTAACCCGACACTTTTCAAATTCGATTTTCTCGAATACGGTTCAAGATATTTATTTCAAATTAAATATTATGTTGTTTGGCAACATTAGCTGTATAAAAATGATAAAACCTTTCAACTGTGACGGACGGTTACTTTTGCACGTGTGACAAGTACGATTTCATCATTTTGCACGAGGAAATGTAGGTGAGTGAAAAATATCGATTTTCATTTTCATTTTATCATTCTATAACGCAATTCAAACCGTAAAAACAGAATTTTGATTTAAAAAGTCAGTCACTTCGGATGAATAACCAAGAGCGTGGTCGCGCAATTGACATGTTGCTTGCTGGCTTATCACTAAGACAGTCACGTATATAAATGTATCATATTCATTTAGCAATAATTTTATTTGCAAACATATGCAGTATCAACCTGTTTACTATAAATCGTGAAAAAGGTGGAAATTTATCTGTAAAATACAATTACATTGTATTTCGTTCCTTTACTCCGATGTACGGATTTACCCCCTGGAATTTATATAGTGACTTCAAAAAATTGTATAATGAAATCACCTTCAAATAAACGAAGGAAAAAATGTTGTAAATCATATCAGCAATCTTCTGCACGAACTGCAAACAGTTTTGCACTGCAAGTGAAAGTATATTGTCTTTAAAAAGACCCGAGGTTCATCTGAAGCACCCAGGCACAGTGAAGGTTTACTCTGCTACTGAACGTATGGAATACGGATGTCATCTGAAGAATCAAAATTGCATTTTTTACTCTTATTCGCCACCTAAAATCTTCCTATGACCTCTACAGTTCCATACTTAAATGTTTTTTTTTGATTTCGGATAAAAACGGCACCCGTTTTATTATTGTTTAACAATATCACCCGAAAGCCCAACATTATCTTACAGTTTTGCCGTATTCTGTTTGACAGAGGGTTGCTGTCATGGATTACATTCTTATTTCCTAGTTCAATTTGACGGTATTTTCATAATAAAGCTTCGTTAGATAAGTCACTCTAAAAAATTCAGGGGGTGCTTAACTTTTTTCTTTGTACATATTATGAATCGGTGACTTTTCTCATTGTTGGAATTACACGTTAATTATGCCATTTTGCGAATTCGGATTTTACAGCTATGTTTTTTATTTGTTAAGTTTTATATGTATTTGTTAATCAGTTAAAATTAAATTTCGCAGAAGTATGTATTAGGTGTTGAATTAATTATATTCTAAATTTGAACGAAATCAGCGCACAAATAATTCAGTTATACCGAATTATATAACTGTCGGGTTAGAAGTGGCTCCAAGTGTAGTACAGTTCAGTATTTTCTATAATACATGAATAATGTTTTGTTGTATGATACTTTTTCCTGGTTCAGGTAGTCTTCCATTTCTTGGTCAAGCCCATGGGTATGCAGATATATAACATAGGGCAAACCATAAACAGTGTCGGTATAAATTAAAAAAATGTTTATGTGACTTAGAAGAAGAATCCTCCTACTAAACCACTGCAAGGATCGCACCTGCAGGGTCAGTTAATATTATCCTGGATCATTTTATATCATGATCCATTATTATCCAAGAATGAGCCTTTAGGTTGATTTTACTATTGACTTTAATAATTTCTCCATTTTATTTTTTCCTTGATGGTCTACAATTTACATAATCCCATGTTATCATCACTTTAAAACTAACACAAATAGCTCTATTTACTCTCTTTTGATTTACAATACATGTCTTTTTCTTATGCACTTTTTCTGCAATGCTTTAAATATAAACTTTATTCTTCATCAACTACATGCATATACATTGTATTGTGTTTTGAACTGTTGTGATAATTTCCCTCCTTTTTCTGACACATGTATCAGTTTCATGTCTGGAATTTTGTCCTTCAAAAATACACAAAACAGACCTGCATGCCTTAGTATGGCATATAATTACCAATTAATTTTGTGACTCTATCTTAATTGGGTGCTGACATATTCATTTTATATTGTCGGAAATTACACAAAATCAGGCCTTGTGCAAAATTTGACTCTGTGAGTTAGGTGTGAAATATAGTATTTATCTTTAAATTTTCTAAAAAGGGAGAATATGAATGAATATCATGGGATAAAAAGAAAGTGAGAAGAAATGATTCAGGAGGTGGATAAATTTTCATCTGATTCAGAAATGCTCATAGATACAAAATACAAGAAACGTAAAGAAGCCCCTAGTCAGCTCAAGAGCTAAAATCGTCTGCTTGCTATTGTGATTCACTCACTCTAGTAACCTCCAGTTTGTTTGACAGGTAGTTTTGGAGGTATCAAGTTACAGCTGCACACAACAAATACTCGCTGGTATACCAGCGAGAGTTGCCCATATTTTACCAGAATACAGTATCAGTAACAAGTACGTATATTACTGAAATACGGAAGTCTATATACTTGAAAATACGGAAATAGTGATAAACGAAAGCCCGTAGTTGACAAAAATACGGTACCGGCTGCTAGTCCGTGTATAACTTAAATACAGTATTTTGTATACAGTCAAATCTTGTTATCTCGAAATGCACTTAATAATAATATTCGACAAAACGTGTTCACGCGAAATAAAAACCATGTCCAGCCATATATCGTTCTATTTTCAATATCAATAAAATGCAACATACGATGACTCGAAAAATGCAAGTATTCAACTATAGGAATAACTGTTTTGTAATTTTGATATTTGCGACTGTATATACGGTTTTTAATGGTCGCAAATATTTTTAACGGCGACGGCGTTAGCCGGAGCTGTTAAAACTGTTTGCGACCATTAAAACCGTAAATACGGTCGCAAATGTCAAAATCACTAAATAGTTAACCCTTTTCTAACGCACAATCTGTTTACATGCATCAATTAAAACGCTGTTCGATTTTTGCGACTATATGTACGTTAATTAATAGTCGCAAATTTAAACGACGTCACCAATCAGAAACGACGTTACACCGGCACTGCGTTAGAAAACATTTTTAATCCCAGTTATAGTTATAGGATATGAAACGAAGTGTTATGTGCATATAACACAATACATTTTATGTACTTGGGGCAATTTAAAGGGAAGGTCTATTGAAAACACATCGAGGCTGAAAGCCGGCGAGATTTTTCCATAGACCTTCCCTTTATATTGTATGTTATATCCTTT
Organism: Saxidomus purpurata; assembly: GCA_022818135.1. Lineage (NCBI taxonomy): Eukaryota > Metazoa > Mollusca > Bivalvia > Venerida > Veneridae > Saxidomus > Saxidomus purpurata. The sequence continues at coordinate 39,609,951 of JAFMSR010000001.1, forward strand.
GGACACCGGCATATTTTGTTACACACTCGACAGACATGCATGCGTTTTTGTAAACACTGTACATCACGTTTTGGCTACTTTCGGTTTACTGCGCGTGTTGTATACGTCAGCAAATAGATTGAGCTGTAACATGAAAGTAAAATTTCCATTGGCCCACCTACAGAGGTCACGCGCAGGGGTCACCCTGCCTGCTAACCTGCGCATGGACTTCTTTTTTTTTTTTTTTTTGCTAACGGGAGGTCAATTTCAAGCGTTCTCATAAGATGTCAATATACCTAGGTTTGAGTACGACATGTCTGCTTTATGTCTGTGAAAAAATATTTGCACGCGCTCAAAACACTATCCCACAGGGGCCTGTACGCGAACGTTGGTAAAATGAAAATTTTCAAAGCTGGTAAAATTGTGTCCAAGGTCATTTTCAAGGTCGTCTAAAAGTGTCAGCATTTGCCTCGGACGTCTGAGTTTTCAACAGTCAGGAGCTGTCGGCATAGCCTTTAAATTCATACAGACAAAACGTGTTCCATACGGTCACTGTCACTTCTATGGAAGGCCAAACCTGTCTTAACCCGCGTATACGTTTTATTACGTTACAGGTGTTCAAAGGATATGCCCATAATACCGAGTTTTCTATCCTGTAACTGTTTTATTGCCTGGTGAAAATAAAATAAAAATTACATTTAAAGTACTGGTGTCATGAGTTGGTACGGTCAATATTTAAGCATCCCATCTGAACCCCAATCCAGCAAAGTTTGCACTATTTACACCAGACGGTCTAACGTATTTCTATCAACACCTTGAAACTAAATTCAGAACTGAAATGAATTGTGTTGACATTTAGTTAAGTTTACATTTTGATTGAATAATTGTTCTTTTTTTTTGCTTGACATCAGTTTTGCTCATATTGTGGCGGGTGCACATTATGGATGTCTTTAATGTATTACATGATCAGGGTGATCTTATATTGTCACAGTAGGCCTATATTTAGACTTTGTAGACAAAATGAGGAAACAAAGGAAGACTTACTCTTATCTCAAGTATTAGATCAATTTGGAAAAAAATATGATGACTTAAGGAGAAGTGAAGCTACTAATGAAAGTGTTTTTTCAGATTTTGGTGATCATGATGAAAGAGAAGAAGACTTCTTTTATCTTTATTTAAATGATGCAATTATTTCGTTTTTTTCGTATTAACTTCTGTAAAGTAATGGTGTTATGCTCTTGCTTTGCAAGTCTAGACCACTTAATTTATTTTGTCAACACCTCTTTAGACTGCTACAATCTGGACAGACATAAGCAGGTTTTGATTAGAAGTGACAGATGTTTCGTAAAATACAAATTTCATTTGTTTACGTTCAAGATTGACTTTTTTTAAACATTATGTCTTTAAGTTTATATCTTAAAACTTTGGAGGTATTTAGAACAATGGCTCAAGATTTAAATAGATACATCTGTTATTTGTTTTTAATCGCTTCTTGTATTTAGGGTTTGTCGTGTGTACTGAAATTTGGAATACTGCTAGCGATAAGCTGTTTATCAGGTATACTTTTTCGATGATATCTTGTATAACAGGAATACTTTTTTAAAAACAAAACTGTTGTGTATAACGGGACACAAAGATCAAGGAAATGCCTCCACACCATGCGGTAAAAATTGTTATTTGATGCCTCAGTCAATGTTTTATACCTTTTACGCACGCAAATCTGCTTGGTAGAGATTACGCGATAGCATTGAAATGCTGTAATTCATAATGCTCGTACAATACATACGATACAGAACGCATTATTGAAAAATATTATTAAGACTACTGTCTAGACATAAATACTTTGAGATAAAGATCAGGAAAAAATATTGTAAAACTGAAATTATTTACATTCAGGGTAACTTGTCGATAATAAGATACAAAGAAAATTAGAAGTTCTTTTTTACATATCTAAAATAGACGCGTTTGTAGAAAGTACCAATGAACCTCAATAACCCTGGAATATAATCAAATGTAATTTGCACAACTTTCTGTAACCACTTATTATATAAATCATTTTCTTTTAGTGTAAGTCGCATTAAAACTTTCAGACTGAATAAAAAAAAAATACGCATGTGTAAGTTCAGTTATCAGAACAACAAAGTGCAGGAAAACACGTCAGTATAAATGTAGGCCTATATTGTAGCACGTCGTAGTTCCTAAACTTTGTAAGTAGTCTAGTAGTCTTGCACTGGACTGGAAATCCAGGGATCGCAGGTTCGGCTCCGCTCCTCCACTAACATAACTAATAGTCTTTTGGATGAGACCAAAAACCGAGGTATGATGTATCGGTGTTGTACAACGGGCATGTTAAAGTACCAGGGGATATCTCTGGAACGGGACGCGTTCTGTATCTTGCACTACCCTCCAAAAACTTAAAATATCTTCTGGGGGCGGATCCGGTACCAACGATAAAACTCTAAAATACATACATTTGCACATCGAAATCATTCTTTGCGTTTCATTATATTATGCTGTCTTATCTTTACTGATAGATTTTAATTTAATTTCTGCTTGTGTTAAAGACCACCTCCGAATAAAAATCGTTATCCGAAGTAAGAGAACAGCATGTAATCAAACATTGCACTATTCAGCCAATGCAGAAACACCTATGAATAAAGCCCATCTGTCAATAAAGGCCATTTTTTGCTAAAAAAACAATTTAAAACTAAAAAAAAAAATTTTGAAAAAAATCTATTTTTAGTAGTGACCTTGACTTAAAAAAAATTTATTTGCGTAAAATAATTTTATAATCAAAAAAAGAAAATTGAAAAAAAATAAAAATTTAGTAATAGTGACCTTTAATAGATTAAAATATTTAAATATCTTCCTTTCCATCCAAGCTACCTACACACCAAGTTTCATTGCAATTGGTCACTCCTAACTCATGTTATTAAGCGGAAACCATTTTTTCTATTTTTAGTAACAGTGACCTTGACCTTGATCCTAGACCTGAACCAAACTGGATCCCAAGCTTCCTCTGCCCGCAAACTACCTACAAACCAAATTTCATTGCACTTGGTCACTCCTGACTAAAGTTATTATTATTATTGAGCAATTGTTATTTATACAATTCCGGGTCACTGTGACCATGACCTTTGAACTTCTAATCTCAAAACCGTTAGGGGTCCTCTACCGGTTATGACCAACCTCCACATCAAGTTTCAAGATGTTAGGCCTAAGCGTTCTCGACTTATCGTTCGGAAACTGTTTTACAATTACGGGTCACCTTGACCTTTAAGCTTGACCTACTGACCTCAAAATCAATAGGGGTCATCTGCTGGTCATGACAAACCTCCACATCAAGTTTCAAGATGCTAGGTCCAAACTTTTCAAGTTGTCCGAAAACCGTTTTTACTATTCTGGGTCACTGTGACCTTGACCTTTGACATACTGACCTAAAAAACAATAGGGGTCCTCTGCTGGCCATGACCAACCTCCACATCAAATTTCAGGACCCTAGGCCTAAGCGTTCTTGAGTTATCATCCGAAAACCAGTTGGTAGACGGACGGATAGACAGACAGACAGACATACCGACCGACCGACCGACCGACATCTGCAAACCAACATATCCCTCTTCATCGAAGGGGGCATACAAATACAAAATATGTAACGTGCATACCAGAAGAGAATTGGACATCTGGGCATGCGTATACTCAACAATTATGTTTTCTTATTGACTTGAATTTGTGTGTCTATTTGTAATCTATTTGCCAGCGACTCCAGGGACACGAATGCACGTGCGTATCGGAAGGGGATTGACCCGGTGCACAAAACAACGAGGTGAATTATCACTATGTATAGCAAGATGTATATATTTATTTCGGCCGTATGCAGTATCTGGTTTTGAGTATAGTTTGTACTTCGTGTTTTGTGGTGAGTGAGGCATCCGCACAAAGTTTTCATGCGAGATTTAGGTAAATATACTTAACAGCAAAAGAAACTATACATGTATATATTTCGAATATTTTTTAATTGAATAATAAACTTCAGCAATTTTGATCGTTTTCAGCCTATCTACACAGTACTTGAAAATAATCAGTTGTTAATTTCTTAAATCATCCAACCGTAACGCCGGTTGAACAGCACAGGACGTTTTGCTCGAAATTCACGTGCGCATTTAATTATGAGTTGAAATCTCACTTTTGTCTTTTCATTTAAAAGTTTGACTTCCGACATACCAAAAAAAAAAAAACCAAAGAAGAGTTTGGATTTAAATTCTGTGCTTAAAAATGCGGCTTACCAATGTGCAGCGCGAACGCGCTATTGCAATGTTGCAGTGCAATAGAACAGTAGCCGATGTGGCGAGAACGTTTAGATGTACTCCAGCGACTGTCCAGGCGTTAAGCAGACGTTTCCTTAAAACTGGTGTTACTTCTGATCTCAATGAAATGAATTGTGTAATGTGTTGATTTCGATGGTATTTGATTTCATTTGACCTATAACGACGTTAAGAATTCTTCAAGATCGATGACATTTTCAGGAATTATTATTAATTGGTTATGTTTTCATATTCTATAAAATTGGTTTTGATCTGAAACATTTTATCAGAATAAATTGACAATCTACCACCTGTATAGTTTCTTTTGCTGTTCAGTATAGATTGCCATTCGAAGGGTCCGAACATGATTACTTCATTTCATGTGTCTTTTTCAACTAACATATTAATGACAGTACAGCCAGCATAACAAAAATGGCTATCGTTTTTTCTGTGTGTGAACCAATATTCATGTGTAATTGCTGGACGTATGTGTTATTAAATGATATATTCGTTTGAATATATAATTGCTCGAATACAATACCTGTTCGGTACCACTCCTTCTTGTTATTGAAGTTATCTTATATAATAATTATTTTAATGTTTGGCCTAAATGAAATTACAGAAAAAACAAAAGTAATAATAACCGGTGTATAACTGAAATCAGGGTCCATATACGGGCACTGCTGAAATATAGGTAAAATTCGCTATTTGTGTCCGTTTCATATTTATATTATGGTTGATTGTTGTCGATTTCACGCATGAATGAATTCGTAACGGCTACCAAAGTGACGCGTTAAATATATGCTACAATACTTAAGTCATAGTTTTCTGCTTTGAAATGTTATAAAGAAGAAAATTGAAAATGATCTCATCTGAAACAGTTGCGAATATCGCATTGGATCTATAAGACTGTCTGATAAATAGTGCAAACTTTGTTGCACTGACGTCACTGAAGGTAGTTCGCGCTGTTCCTCGGCTAAAAATAAAACTTTCATCAGATTGGCCTGAAACTTGGAGGGATTACAACTTAGTTCTGAATAGAAATAAGACGTCGTTTACATTTTTCATTGATCATTCTAAATATTAACTTTAAATATATTTGAATGATTAAAAGAATAATATATTATTAAACATCGGTAAATGGCTTTTAACAATCTCGTTAAAAACACGTTCCAGCGAATTTTTGGAATTGAAATTTGAAAAATTTAGTACAAATTATGGCCCTTGTTTGACTTTGAAAATTTGGTTAAAGTTTTGCCTGCTAGGTACTATCATGCACATATCTCAGTAACCACTTATGATATTGACTTGAAACTTTGTTCATGTCTTTAGGGGTGTTATACAATCAAGGCAGATAACTCTTGAAAAAATTTAGTACAAATTATGGCCCTTGTTTGACTTTGAAAATTTGGTTAAAGTTTTGCCTGCTAGGTACTATCATGCACATATCTCAGTAACCACTTATGATATTGACTTGAAACTTTGTTCATGTCTTTAGGGGTGTTATACAATCAAGGCAGATAACTCTTGAAAAAATTTAGTACAAATTATGGCCCTTGTTTGACTTTGAAAATTTGGTTAAAGTTTTGCCTGCTAGGTACTATCATGCACATATCTCAGTAACCACTTGTGATATTGACTTGAAACTTCGTTAATGTCTCTAGGGGTGTCACACAGTCAAGTCAGATAACTCTTGTATAAATTTAGTACTAATTATGGCCCTTGTTTGACTTTGAAAATTTGGTTAAAGTTTTGCCTGCTAGGTACTATCATGCACATATCTCAGTAACCACTTATGATATTGACTTGAAACTTTTTTAATGTCTTAAGAGGTGTCACACAGTCAAGACAGATAACTCTTGTTTAAATTTAGTGCAAATTATGGCCCTTGTTTGACTTTGAAAATTTGGTAAAGTTTTGCATGCAAGGTACTATCATGCACATATCACAGTAACCACTTATGGTAGTTATATCAAACCTTGCAATAGTGTTCAGGGTAAATTTTGTATCAAACAATTAATTTACCAAAAATTAAATCTATAGTTATAGATTTTGACTTTTTTTATGATTCAACTTTCCTAGTTTATACTTAATAGTTAGCAGAATTTTGTTTTGCTATTACACTGATAAAAGTTTTGTTTTATTAGCAAACACCCACAATAGTCGAGCGTGCTGTCTTATGGACAGCTCTTGTTCATATTAAACTATCTTTTTTAAACGTTTTTGTAACCTTTGCTAAAACAGTGTAAGTTACAGCTCGCGATTTTGAAAAAAGTAAAACGAAATTGAAAATAATGAATACGTTGTGCGTTTTATTAGCTTTTAAATATCTTTTGTTTTAAGAAAGTTACGGCCGTTAAGAAAAAACCACTAACAGTACAAAAACCGTTGCCCACTGGAGTTTTGTCTTCTGCGTAATACGGCATTTCGTTTTCAAAAAAGGTCACTTCTACATGACAAGTCGGCAAAACGTTTTGAATACCGGCCCGTCTCTCTTCGAGATTGATTCCATCTGTAATGAGTCTCGAGAGCGAATAAGTCGTAAAGTTAGCATATGAATAGATTTGCTAAGGTCAATAAAACAGTGACACAAACTGACCGTATTGTGTGTGTTCAGCTAAAACCGTTACCAAAGAGCCAAAGGTCACCAGTACAGGTGTAACTGTATAATCAAATTAAAAAATTGCAGTAAATATCAATGATTCATAGTAAATTTCACAAAAGGTCGTAAATTGTACTAAAAAAAAGTCAGTTCCATATCAAATGTAGGATCAGAACACTTTTAAAATCACTTTGAAATCAATCTGAATATATAACACAAAATTATTTTCATTTCACACAAAATTATTTTCATTTAGAACTAATCCAATTGCATTCTTTCTAATTAGTTCCAATTGGAATACCGCTAATCCAATTGGAAAAATTCATTCCAATTGGACTAATCCAATTGGAACTTCCAATTGGAAGTCTAAATTCCAATTGGCGAGTCCAATTGGAAAAATATTCCAATTGGAAAAATCCAATTGGAATGAGAATTTTGATACTATTTTTAGAATCCAATTGGAATATTTATTTTCCAATATGTTTTAGAATTTGATTTTTGTGTTTGTCTTTATAAGTTATTGAACGAAAGGTAGAAATTATTTATTCCAATGTAAAATACGATAAATCAACATACTTATATTACGAATTATTATTATAATTTTCAATGTAGTTTTTGGAAAATTTTGGAATTCCAAAAATTCGCTGGAACGTGTTTAAAGTGTTTTATAAAACTATAAATATAAATGATAGATCAATATATTAGTATAGATTCTATATATCTTATACAGTGGCGTATACTCAACTTTCTCAGTTGCTAATACGGTCGATATTCATTAATGTCCCGCATGCGCAGAGGTCTGCGAAAAACCTGTGTTCAAACACGGTCAACAGTAATTTCATTGTTCAGCGTTTTTTATATTAACGATGTATTTAAGTCATTTTATTGCCATAAACTTGGGATCAAGGTCACTAGGGTCAAGGTCACTGTTACATTAAATATATTTTTATTTTATTTTTAGTTTTTAGATTGTTATAAGCAAAAAAATAATATGTTGGGGTCAAGGTCACTTGGGTCAAGGTCACTGTTACCAAAAAACAGATTTTATTTAGTTTTTAAATTGTAGCAAGGTGACTGTTTTTGTCATGTTATTCAAAAGAGTTAATTAATTGATATTTATTGCAAGTCTGTACTTTGTTATGAGGCTTTGAATAAAGATTTTTATTTCAACATTTAATTGATGAAAGACAGAGTGAGCCCGATATGATTTTGACTTTCATGAAGTACAGATATATGTACTTAACCTCAACTTTATTAAACCAAACTCTGGTCTTGCACAGATCAACACATGCTATACTAAACAATATTATAAATACAGTCAGACCTGTGGAAAGAGCACCTCTAAATAACGAACATTATCTAAAGAAGGTCAAGTTGCTGTTAGTCGCTTATCTGAGCAAGCTATTTTCAAATTAGTTCTGGCTTCCAAAACTCTAAATGCCGCTATTTTAATATTTTGTTTTTCGTCAGCTGCGGCTTTAGAGTTTTGGATCAGCCCTACTACGAATCCTTACCAGAATAACAGATCATGCAAATTTTCATCTAATGTACGTTAAGTAGGGAAATATGATCATGTTTGGGTCATATATTTATAAATTCATCTTTTCAAACCAATTACGGTGTTCTACAACCAAAGTTGACTACAAAAACATCGATTTTTCAAACCTACATCATTGTGTTTACATTTACAACGGACTTTCCAAATGCCTGCTCTCGCGAGATCTCGTATGATGCAATCGCACTTAATTTTCATGTAAGTCAGAACGCTTGATATTTTCCTTTTGTTTAGTGTTTAGATGATATAAAGAACGAGTGTAAATATACAATAGCATTTACCACTATGTTGTTTTACTTCAAAAGAAATTTACTTTATTTTCGATGCGGAACAGACCTTGAAAGTGTTCGCGCCAAAACGCACGTGGTCATGTAAATAAATAAACTGTCCCCGTGACCTCAATCGGAACCTTCGGCGATTTCCCGCACAGATCCCTTTCCAAAGGTTCCTTGGAATGGTCACGTGATAATTGTCAAATCGGCAAGATGGCGGCCAATTGGTGAAAATTCTGACCTGTTCGAAACTTTCGTAAAGCTTTACGTTAAATAGATAAAATCTGATATTCAAATTTGGCAAATTAAAAGATTATGGTCTGATTAATAAAATTATTTATTGTTTTCACTTATTGCTCATGAAATACTGAAATGCGAGCGTGTCAGATTCCTGGCACGATTATTGGTACGATTTCCCTACGGAGTAAGCTTCAGCGTACCCGTTCTGTCAAGCATATAAACCGGGTACGCTGAAGTTGTTTTAGCTATTTTCAAATGATCAGCATGATGATTAATGTCACCAAGTACAGTAAAGTTAGAACTTTAGTACTGTTTAGTACTGTGAAGTACTTTAGATTTTAATAGTACTGTACTGCACTAAACCCCTCCCCCACCCCTAAAAACTCGCATGCAAAGTGCATGTCGCGCTCTGGTAAAAGTTATTTGGGCAACTTCCGGAACTCAACATGCGCTCCCATTTCGCTCAGTTTCCAGTGACAGCTCTAGTTGGGTTTTCTTGTCCACTCACTAATTATAATATAGTTATCTCCTAAACCCTTCGAGAGATTTTTTGAAACTTTAGTCAAATGTTCATCTCATCAAGAATTCAAGTTTCAACTCATGTTTATGTTTCAACAACTTTTAAATACCGAATACTATAAATAAGTTACGTACTTCCATCAATTGAATGTGAAATTAATTACATAAAGTTAGAGAAAATGTCTATGTTTATGATGTCTAAAGAATTCAATTTGTCAAGTTTGATTTTGTCTTTATTCATTTAATAGTCTGAACCTTGCGTTGAATTACATTATTTTAATTTGAAAACAAAACTATTATTTGTGCCTTATTTTTACGGCATAAGATAGAAAGGTAATAATTTGATTGAAAATTTCCAGTATAAAACAACAAATGTAGTTGAAAAAAAAACTCAATTTCTGTTGCAAACAAATTTCAAGTGATTTCTTCCTCTTTCTGTTTTAAAAATTCAAAATGTCAGACTTCCTATTTTGCTTTTAAAAACACTGTTAAAGGAAATAATGTACTGTTTAACTGGAAACAAGAAAATTGTAACTTAACAGTTATATGAGACGATTACTGTATTTCATTACAGTGTACAGGATTATGGCCACGGCTGTACTTCAACAGGCTGAGCATATTTTCCGATTGGGGTATATACCCCAAATGAGCTAAAACAGCCCGATGGCACTAAAACGTTAACAATCGAAAAGTACAATTTTTTAAATAACTTTTTTTTTTCAAACAAAAAGCGCAAGTTAAATTTTCACAGAATATTTATCTGACCTATACAGACCTGATAAAACATAACTTTCTGGTTTTCCAGCTGGTAAAAAAAATAAATTTCACCAACAAGATATTAACATGAAATTTGCCTTACAATAATTACTAATAAAAACATACTCAGTACACTGAAAAAAATAACATGCGCTTTTTCCTAACAAAAGATATTTAAAAAATTGTATTTTTCTATTGTTCTTTCCTGCATATTCATTATTTAAAAATGACGTCGTCTTGCGTATACCACCGCTCTATCTCCCATAACTAACTCACTGTTACTGCATGGAAAAGCAGACTAAAAATTATGTAGTCTGACAGGGATTTAATTTTTCGTAACTACCACCATTTTGGCTTTTTTGTACATGTCAACATGTTTGGTTCGGACTGAATTCCTTCATTGTCCGGCTGATTTTGTTTATAATTATGAGTGAAAACATTAAATTATATTCAAAGCTTTCAAATAAAACCTGAAAACCAAGCGAAATTGACCGATTAATAACGGAAAATCAACAGTTGTCAAACTTTTGACACTTGTTTTTGTACTGATAAATTACGGCTTTCGGATAATTTGCGGGTTTTCCCCGAGGTACAAAGGTCTTAACTAAATATTCAAATTAGACTGTTCTCCGGCAATTCCGTTTTTAATCATTTCTAAAGTGAAATAAATCGGTACCATTCTTGGACTGATTTAGCGCTTCATAAATATTCATTAGATTCATTCAAGGGACGCAACTCTAATTGATTTTGCATTGCTAATGTAGGTCATCACCGTGGTCGCTATTATAAAGCCCTAAAATCGTTAATACAAACAGACTATACTCTGTCGCCACAACGCTATCAATATATCAATAATATAGTTTCTTCGGCCATTCATAAAAATACATCAACTCAACTAAGAAGATCGATAGAACGAATTCTAGTGGAGCTACGGTTCCAATATGGCGACTGTTCCACACAGCAAAATAATAACAAAAGCGCGAAACTGACGTCATACTCCATACGTGCTATAACATTGTAGCGACTAACTACTGGCTTCGGCAGATAACACTTCATTGCATCGAACAAATAAAATAGAAACACGCATGCGCTACACTGACGTCATATATATCAGTGCTACAGCATTGTAACTGCTTCTATTACCTTATCCACATAACGCTTTGTTGCATCGAACTAAAGTTTAAAGGTCATTTTGTCCGTTTTAGTAATACAAAAGATATATATCCATAGTAATTAATGTTAATAGTTATCCAAAAATAACTTTCGTCTCGAAAACGTATGTGTCATGTTAGCCTCCCTTTCTAATACAGGTTTGCATACCCTATTGTTTGCAACAGAAAGCCTGATTTTATGTATCTTGTAGGGTTACACTGTGGTTACAGAGGCATAATGGTATAACAATCATGCTGTAACTGTGTTCAGGTCGTACTGATCCATCTTATATATGTTAGGGATATCTATGAGGAGTGTTTACTAACTGCGAGATGTTTAGAAAGTTGTCCAACATCAACATTCCTGGTATCCACATTCAGCAAATTTAAATCACATTTCGACACATTGTATGTGGTCACGAGGTCTACCTGTACAACGCCTTATTAGGATTTAATGGAACCTGTATTTCATCATTATTATAATTTTATTGACTGAGCTACATAAAATGTGTAAACGTGGTAAAAAGGTCAGTGAAGAATGTATGAATTATACAAAATGTATATTGAAAACTATTACCTTATTTTTCCTAGCAAAGGATGGGCAGGTAGCAATATATCTGAAATTGTCCAGTTACTTCAAGTGAAAATAGAACCTCTTTATTTTTCCAAGAAATTGAAGCAATCTTTTTCCTGTTTTCAGAATGATTTACTTCCTTTTTCGTTTTAGAACATATATTTCAAGGGAAAGAATGCATGAGTGAACTGAGAAAAAACATGCACATATGCTAGTCTCCCTTTCTTTTTCCGGGTTCATACTGATCAATGTTACTGATGTGTGAAAAGGAAATGTATTACTTGATGTTTATTGTTGGTCTGTCTGTACTCCACAATCAGTTTGTTTGCACCCTACTCAATAGCATCCACATTTAAGAATTTTGATCACACTTGGACACACTAAGTATTCTCAAGAGTTATGACCCACGATTTGTCAAGAAAAGCAAAATATAACCAAAGTCACTTTCTTACCCTAAGTACAAACACAGTATGTTACATATATCTTCAATACACCCAGCTTGATTGATATCAGTAGTGAAAATTATTGGCTATCTCTTTCTGATGAGTAATTGTTTTATCAAGAGTGGCTTCTCGAGAGTGAGTAATATGAGTTTTGAGAACATGTTTGGCAGTAAAGTTAAACATTAAATCAATTTTATGCAATATATGAATTTGAACCTTGTTCCCCCCCGTCCGCCCCCCCTCACCCCCCTGCGTATTCAACTCGTACCTGGAACACTTTATTTCCAAGCACGTTTCACGGCGGTTTATATGTGAAAGATTGTATTGTTTTCGTGAATGTAAACTAATGTCTCATAAGAAAGCAAACACTTTAATATTTTCAAGTTAATGTAACAGGAATTTCATTTTTAGGAATGGTTCGAATTTTCAGGGTACGCAATTTAACGGTTCAAATTACGAAAATTGTTGGTAACGAATATCAATGTAGATTTGAAGCGAGAGTTGATTGCGAAAAGAAATGGTGCCTTTTATGGTGTCACAAGCAAGAGCATTAAATTTTAGAAATGTATAGCAACATAATCTATTCACATTTCAAAGAACATACCTGCATTCATACGTTTTCCAAAACAAAAAAAGGCGGTAAATGACGTCATAGCTTCTCTTGATAAATGACGTCACTGTGTAAACAAAACCAGTTAATTAAGTCAATGTCGATGGTATAGTCGCATTAATCAATTAAACTGGACGTGCGTCAGAAGAATTTGTGTTTAGGATTTAATTATTTTTTTGTTTCACAACGTAAATAAAGTACAGTTTTAGATGCGATCAAGCACTATGTTTGTAGCGCTAGATACATAAACAGTGGTTAATTCACATGTGAACCTACCAAATTTCCTACACAAAGGGGTTCCATGCGGGGAATTGTATTTAATCAACATAAAGTTTTGATTTACCGCTCAACATAGTAGGGCCTACTCGTAGAAACTGCAATGAAATCAAATAAAGTATGCAAGAAAAAAGATCTTGCATGGTCTACTGTGGAGGACTGGGTTGTTCCGACCAGAGGGAAAGCAGGGGGATAGGAGGAACCGAGCGAAGCGAATACCGACCAGAGGGAAAGCAGGGGGATAGGAGGAACCGAGCGAGCGAATACTTTCCCCGGGGGTATGCAAGAACATTATTTCCCCCCCCCCCCCTGCAGGAGTCAACTATGTTGGTGACATTACGTCGACAGAAAGCTGTTTTACCATCAGTATAGGAGAGTATTTGTTGCCGAAAGATTGGATGTTCCTATGTATCTAATTGAACTCCACGATAAGTACAGTACTGTGTAAGTATCATGTTTTATTCGTTATCTGAAATGAATGTACTAAAGAATGAAGACACAGAGACAGTGACTGTGCCATGCCACTATACTTCTGTACCATTACATTTCTAGTAAAATAAATGTAATAACAAAACAAAAATAATGTATTTGCATTGTTATTATGGAATGCGGGTTGGGACATGCCACTTGCTAATTGCTACTTGCTAATTGCCACTTGCTTATTGCTGATTGCAGGTTTGGACATGCCACTTGTTATTTGCGACTTACGTATTGCCTATTGCTAGTTGCTAATTGTCACTTGCCACTTGCTTATTGTCACTTGCCACTTGCTAATTGCTAGTTGATACATGCCACTTGCTAATTGCCACTTGCTTATACTTAATTGCTACTTGGGATATGCCACTTGGTTATTGCCACTTGCTTATTGCTAGTTGGGACATGCCACTTGCTAATTGCCACTTGCCATTTGCCAATTGGGACACTTGCTAATTGCCACCTGCCATTTTCTTATTGCTACTTGGGACATGCCACTTGCTAATTGCTACTTGGGACATGCCACTTGATAATTGCCAATTGGCATTTGCTAATTGCCACTTGCTTATTGCTACATGCTTATTGCCACTTGCTGCTTGCCATTTTCTCATTGCCAATTATGATTTCTAATTGCCACTTGCTAATTGCTTTTTGCTAATTGCTTTTTGCTAATTTCCACTTGCTATTTGCTTTCTGCCACTTGTTACTACTCGCAAGTTACCTTTGGAGTCGTTCAAACGCTTTTGATTGCGAGAGGAAATATAATTTTAACATTATAGAGTATACAAGACGAATTTTGATGCAAAGCATCAAAGACGCCGCGCATGTTTTAGAAGCATGACTTGGACAGGTTTCTCTATAAAATCAGCGAACCCTTTTTACTACATAAAATGATCATTACCTCTGTGTACTTTTTGTTTATGTAACTGATTCATAAAAATAAACTTTTTATTAGTTACTAGCATAATGCTAAATCCTTGTGTAACTTCCATATTGTTAAATACCTCTTTTTTCACAACATTAATTATTTTCGGATGCTAATTTTACACTGGCTATTTTTAGATAGACAAAACTATTTATAACCATGGCTCCTCCCACAATTTCACTGACTACAGGTCGGTTTATAGGACGCAGAGGCAAAAAAACCTGTGCAAGTATAATTTACACCGGGTCCAAATATTGTGAAAAATAACTATTTGTAAAACAGATATACCAGCCCCTCCCTCCCTGTAGCTGGTAATGTGGATTATTCTTTCTTTCTATTCCCGAAGCGTATACACTCTAGCAATATGGCGGAAAGAGATGAAATCCACATGATTAATTATGCTGTGACGTATACATTTTACAGAACTTCCATTGGCTGAGTATTGTTTTTATTTACAAATGATGGAATGGAATTCCGTTAGGGCCCTACGTATTGCATAGTTTGGTGAACGGGTTTTCTTTACAGTTTCAATATTATAGTCTAATATGTAGTAATTAAAATGGGTTGTCATTGATTTTTCGCGTTGGCGCCATGTATTCTATTATTTGAGTGGTTTAAGATAGCAAAACATCTTCCGAATCTTTTTTTCTGAGCTTTGATGAATCGGGTCGTAAGGTCCGTAAACAAAGCTATAAAAAACCCGTAGTCTGCGAGTTTGTGGAAAAGTTATTAAATACTCATTAAATGTGTCCAAAGTTTTGTAATAAGGGAAGAAGACGTAAATATTTTGTACTTTATTATTTTTTTAATGACTTAATACAATTTAATGATTCATAAAAGTCATTTTTCATACATATAGAATATAGTTTAGATTTACAATAATAATGTTGGCTGCTCCCTATTTGATTATGCAACCCCATGGTCCAAAATTGAAACCTATTCAATACTGACGCCGCGATCCCTCGCGGCGTCAAAATATCGTTGCCATTGTAATTGTTCATGTCATAATTCATGTTTGTGTTTGTGTTTTCATCTCCGTCCAAGAACATGAATCTCTCGCGCATTGTTAACAAGTGGTATCAGATTTGCCCATTTATTACTTTTGCCGACTGAAAATAAAACTTATCTTATCTTATCTTATCTTTCATTTATTAATATTATAATAATGATTCATGTTCGATGTTTCTGGTAGTCTACGAACACGAGTATCAACTTTCGGCACATTGAATTGATTGCGTAAAATTGTATAAGAATGCCTACTCATATTATATCACATATTTAGAACAAACACGAATTTATATAAAGTATGAATTTGATCTAGTTAAATAAAATATATATATATTAGATATAAAATTATCAGATGATGGTTCATGCTCGGTGTTTGCTCATCTAATTTGTTCAGACTTCAGCTGCAAGATTATTTATATTAAATATATTTTCAGTATGAAATATTATTAATAATTCATAATAAACTTATAACATATATAATCTATACATACACCATTATAGATGTCTTGTTTACTTTTAATAGTAACTCATGTTCAATGTTCATGAACATGAATCAGATCGCGCGTTTTGAAATTGTATAAATTAAAAGCTTGAATGTTATTGAATATAATATATTTTTGGTATGCATGTTCCATTTTAACATCAAAAACTTAATATTTTACTTCAATAAAATAATAACAGCTAATGTTCGTTATTTCCTAGCCATGTTCGGTAGTCATACCGATAACCGATTGGCAACTAGCGATTAGTAACAAGCAAAAGGTAATAAGCAAGTAGCAAGTGGAAACAAGCAATTAACAATAAGCAAGTGGCAGTTAGCAAGTGACATGTCCCAACTAGCAATAAGCAAGTGGCAAGTAAGTATTAGCAAGTGGCATGTCCCAACTAGCAAACAGCAAATGGCAATTGGCATTTAGCAAGTGACAATTAGCAAGTGGCAATTTGCAATTAGCAAAACCGCAATAAGCAAGTGGCAATTAGCAAGTCCTAACCCGCAATTAGCAATAAGCAAGTGGCAATTAGCATGTGACAAGTAGCATGTAGCAAGTGGCAAGTGGCAATTAGCAATAAGCAAGTGGCAATTGACAACACCACTATAAGCAAGTGGCAATTAGCAAGACCCATGTTTCAACAAGCATTTAGCAATAAGCAAGTGGCAAGTGACAATTGGCAAAACCGCGATAAGCAAGTGGCAATTAGCAAGTAGCATGTTTCAACCAGCATTGATCAATAAGCAAGTGGCAAGTAGCTATAGCAATAAACAAGTAGCAAGTGGCAATTAGCAATTACTAAGTGGCATGTTTCCACCAGCATTTATCAATAAGTAAGTGGCAATTAGCAAGTAGCAATTAGCAAGTTTGGCATGTCCCAACCCGCATTCCATATTGTTATAACTTATTCACAGTTGTTGTTTACATTTCAAGGACTGTCTGTTAAACTTTGCAGCTGCTTCTACAGTTTTACACTAAGCTCCAACTTTGCGATCGGGTACAAGGGAAATTCAATGGTTATACGCTCGGTACACAGTTTTGTCATATCAATGAAATTGCTTTTTCATTTTTTGTACAGTAATCTTTAATTAATAATAATATTAGATAATAAACATTGATATGTTCTTAGACCGTACTGTACACTGTTTTCTAGCTAGCTTGCTGAGAACATGTACAAAACCATCTGTGCTTAACAAGACAGACTTCCCGGAACATATTCCAGGATTACCATCTTTCTATGACCTGTAGGTACACTTGGGTATGATTTTAATGTGACATTGTCGTTGTTTCAGTGACAATCATCTATCAGTCTATGCTGGTATTACAAAATTGCCTTTCATTTATAAATCATCATTCATATGTTACAATGAAAAGGAACATGCTGAAATAGAATTAAATGATACTTGACGTATGCACCAGAATGGCGCGTTTTCTTTTAACGTCTCACAGTTAGAAGTGCTGAACGGTTTACAATGTACCCGTGAATGGAGAATATTAATTATATATCATCAAGGATATCATGAAAAATTGACTGCCACTGCCGGGTCTCTGGTTTGCAGTCTTATTTACTTATGCGATCGCCTGCAGACTAATTCTGCAGTATACATGTGTTGAAGTTGTTAAACATGTGATTAACTCATTACTACAACGGGAGAATAGATGTTCTCTTTGGCTATTTATTGTTATTTTGTAACATTGTAAATATTTCAGATATGTATCATTACTGCAGCAATTTGAGGCTGTTTCCTTCGGTGACTCATTGTTTGCTTGTTACGTTCTGATTCCACTACAACAACAACAACACAGTGTATAATATAGAAAGGCAGTATGGACAGAATATACTGGCATTCTAAGGACACTTGCACTTCCACTGAATGTAGTAGGCAGGATTTTCTCTTGTTACTGTTATTCTTGAAATGCATTGTCAGTGTCTGGTAAAACTTGGGGGAGAGAAAGTCGTCATAGAATGCTTTCCAGTAACATTTTCTAACAGGGAAGGAATGTATGGTGTGATGTCAGTTCTATTACAACAGCCTCCAATGTCTAAGAATGTTCACTTTCGAAGGAAGTTTCCTTAACAATTTAGGTTCAATTGTGCTTTTAAATATTCATAACAACGATGAATTGAACATTAGAACATTTAACTAATGCTGTGGACTTGTGTACCATTTAAAATGAGTTGTTTAAGGAAAGGTTGATTTGGCCTGTTTTATCTGGCAATTAAAAACCAATTTTAGAACCAAAAAACACTGAATTGTTTAACTAGATGAGATCAATATGGAATTCATAGTCTTTGTATCTCGTGATTCAGTATATAAGTGCCTTGAAAGTTCACATTTATCTGCCTTATTCTGCTTTCTATTGTTGTTTTCTATTTTCTCAGTTATAGTTACCAGCAGAGTTGTATTTAAAACCTGAGGAGACCAATGTTGAGTTGATACGACTGTACTACCAGAGTCTGTATTCCGGTACCCTACGACCATGTTGGTGTTGTATCTTGTTGCTGTACATCATGTCAACAGATTCATGTATACACAGGACAGATCACATACAAAACTGAAATGCTCAATGATGACACAAATTGTTAAGTCAAAGAATGAGGTAGTGTTTCTGTACTAAAACTTACTGCTACATTTAATATAAAGATTGGAAATTGATACATACTGTAAAACAAAGTATAACAACTTGTTATTAAATACACTCGAATATTGGCAAAGTCTGTCCACATATATTAAGGCTTATAATATATGCTCCCGTTTTGGTTTGATGAATATTTTCACCGACATCAGGCTTAGTAAGGGTGTAACTAAGATACAATGTTTTAGTCATCCCGCTGTTACTGCTGGTTACTTTTGGGACAGATTTGTACGGAGAAAAATAGTGCGGACAGATGCAAACATTTTATTTATCCATATCAACTTCTTTTAAATTAGTTGATTCATTTGAGAATGACTGAAAAGAAAGCTTAAAGGTGAATGGAGTCGCATCCTCGGAAGAGACGGTACTAATGTCTCATGACGTTAAGATAGGAATTTAGGATTTGGCCATGGAGGCTGCATTAGACACGAGGTAAACATTAACACAGGTTAAACTGTAATAAAATGTTGCATATCAGGAAATGCAATTTTATGATTTTATTATATTGCAGGAATTGAAGAAGCATATGATACAATGTAACAAGCGGACATCACAAAAGATTGTGGGATGGAACTTTACGAGACCTTACCAGCTATAAGACAGACATTTATTGATTTGTTAAGAAAACTTTAGTGCGTATATTACAGGTCTACAATCTGATAAAAATGAAAGAACAAATTGCTTCAGATGTGACAAAGGCTATGCAAGACTGAAGAAGATCCAGCAATTATTCCACATAATGCTTGAACAAAAATTGGACATCTTTTGCATAATGTTTTGGAGTGTTCACATGAAAAAATTAGGTTCAGCTTCTATTGCAGTCACATGTATCTTCAAGTTATGTGACTGCTTTCAGAACTTGATTGTAAAGAAGGTCTTAGAATGTCTCCTTTTTGTTTCCCATTTTAAGAGCATATTAAGTTAACATCATGTACGCTTTTACTTTACATAAAATAACATATAGACTCTTCAAGCAAATTGATGCATGATGCAAATAGTTGTGATACTTAGGATATATTTAAAGATGAAGACAGACACTTTTGCCAGTATATGTCTACTCGTGTACATTTGTATTGAGTAATATGCTCTTTACAAAAGGTGTTTAATAAAAATATTTTTATTACTGGTTTGTTATGTTTTTCTACTGACATTATTTTATAGCTTACGGGCTTTTCAGTAATCTACCATTCATCATCACAAAAGTAAATAATGGGATGGGTTTAGCCAGCAGAAATCTTAGGCATCGGACAAATCAACATGCATACGATTAATTCATAGCATAAAAATGTGCACGCTAGAGCAATAACCAAACAAAACGCAACAATATAAACAAACAATAAAAATACAGCACTTTTATGGAACAAAAATGAATACATTTAGCTTGGATTTAATACACGTGAAATCATAATAAGGAATTTATTACTTTCGAGTCTAGCATGACATTGTCTTTGAAAAATAATCCGTGTAGCAACATTTAATTGTAACTACGGAATGCACACAGACACCGGTATCTCCTATGGCACACATTGTCCATGGAAAAGGTGATGTATTTTATTGTGAATTCATAGATTCTTTTCTTCTTAGTATATGAGTATTCGAAGAGCTGCGTATCGTGTAAGAATATCATTTAATAATTTGCCTTATTGTTTCATTCATATTTTGAAAATGCCTTTTTGATACTGTATGACATGATATGAACTTTCCATAATTGAAACTTAATGTACTACGAGCAACTTCCATTTATGTAATAATTCGGGCTAGTTTTGCAGAAGCCATATTTACAAAGATGTTTCTACTTTCTTGAAATTGCTTTGCTAAATCTTTACTAAATGTGTTTGTTAAGTGATAAAATGATATAAACATAAGTACAAAATAACTTGGTTTCAAGTTTTTCAGTCATATTCCACAGATATCTATCTTCTACATGTATCTATCTTCCATTTAAACAAACTCGTACCGAGGACCTAGACTTGACGCAACTCAATTGACAAGAATGTATATAAGATCTGAAATAAAAGAATAGAAGAATGTAGGAAGCTTTGTGAAAACATGTTGAAAACAAAGCAGGTTTATTTGGGGAGATATACGTTCAATCTGAGTATCTGATTGACTGAACTCTGGGCAAGACATGGTGACAATATCAAGGGGTGACAATGGTTCTTGAGGGGAAAAGGAGTATTTGAAGTAATCAATTTTTGTTTGGATCTGCTATAAGATAAGTTTAGGAGATTAATCAAATATTTGAATTATAAACAAATTGTAAGGGAGAGTTAGCCAATGCGTTATTGAGCTAAATAGTATCATATTTATATTTTACTTTTGCATGTTGTCTTACACTTAAGTATTACATAGAACCCACCACCCTGGTTTAGGGGTTAAAGTGGATGACTTGTAATTACTCATTGTCTCACTGATTTAGCGTCATAGGTTCGGACCCTGATATCGACTTGAGTAAGTTGGCAGTGTATCACAGTGGATGGATATATAATTATAGTTCTTACTTGAAGCAGTTTTTGGCCTGGGGACTTTCCCTGGGGACTGAAAGTCCCCTAGGCCTAAGTTAGTATACCACATTTCAAACACTGCAAGAAATTTAACTGTGCTATGTGCGAATAACAACTGTAAACATGCGCTATGCGAAAGTAGTGCAAGACAGACCAGATCAATCTTCTGTTTGAATGTCGCATATGATAAGAACATATTACAAATAAAAACAGTACATAAAACTTCAAACGCAGGAAAGTATATAGCTTACGGGCTGCATCACACATTTTTTCTGTTTTAGAAACTAATGCGCTGTTAGCTGATTACGGAAGATAATCATATGCATATCACGGAAAAGTACGGATATTTACGGAAATTTACGGAAACGTACGGAGCTCGATATAAGAGTTTGTAGTTTGATTTTCAAATTTCCGATGTTATTTCATTGACAACTTTGTTATTTACGAACGATTACATATATATTTACCTAAAAATAAATGTCTCTTAAAAAAAAGATATAATTTACGTACATTCCCGAGAAGGAACTCACGTGATCAAAATCACCCGCCATTTATCGAGGACGCTGCATGTCAAGGCCCAGTGAACGGTTTCACCGATTACAACTACAAGGTAACCCAGAATCATTTTTGGTTTTCTCTGTTATACACATTGTACAGTACTGTATTTATATTTCATTGCTGGTATTGCTTTGTTTATTTCTGTTTCAAGGTCTTGTCCTTGGTACACAATAATTTTCGATCCACATCATCAGATCATATCGCTTGAAGTTGTACAAAGCGCAGATCGAATTATTTTTATTGGCTTAAACATTTTATAATGTTGACTATGTGATTATTTTTCATTCTGTGTCATATATTGAATTTCGTCCTCTGCACATTTCGACCCGCGCTTTAGGTAAGGTTCAGCGCAAAACACGTAGGTCAAAAGTTGTTTTTCGGGGAGTTAACCTATAGCCCCCAGGCCTTCAGCGCTCACAGCGCTTTGATTATATAAACTGTCTGCCTGCAAATGACTGAAATGCTTTTTAAATAAGCTGTTAAACCCAAAGATATGTATTTCTTCATTATTTATGCAGGAAGACACAGTTCTTATTTACTTCTAGGTTTGTGTACATCTTCTTGAAATAGCCTCTTTTGTTGTATCTCTTGGCTTGCTGCTTAAGAACGTTATACCTGTAGGTTATTTTTGATACTTTCTTTTATAATCAGTTTTCAAGTACATGGGTATCACTGTGATTCATCAAGTGACATTAACATTACTGACAACAATACAATACTCAGATGACTATTTTGTACACGACCTACTTTTCACAGTCATTTTCAATCCTGTATTCTTCAGGTATAAATTCTTAAAATCTAATCTTAATGTTAAATGCAAAGTTAAATGTTTCAAATCTTGCATTTTTGCTCGACTATTCGGAGAATATGGAGAATTATTACAGTCACTTGTGCGTCGGCGTCGGCGTTGCAGCTTTGGTTAAATCTTTGCCTGCTAATTACTATCATGCACATATCTCAGTAACCACTTATGATATTGACTTAAAACTTTGTTCATGTCTTTTGGGGTGTCATACAATCAAGACAGATAACTCTTGGATAAATTTAGTACAAATTATAGCCCTTGTTTGACTTTGAAAAGTTGGTTAAAGTTTTGCCTGCTAGGTACTATCGTGCACATATTTCAGTAACCACTTATGGTTTTCACTTGAAACTTCGTTAATGTCTCTAGGGGTGTCACACAGTCAAGTCAGATAACTCTTGTATAAATTTAGTGCAAATTATGGCCCTTGTTTGACTTTGAAAATTTGGTTGAAGTTTTGCCTGCTAGGTACTAAATTTGGTTAAAGTTTTGCCTGCTAGGTACTATCATGCCAATATCTCAGTAACCACTTATGCTATTGACTTGAAACTTTATTAATATCTTTAGGAGTGTGAAATAAAAAAAATACTGATAACCTAGCATTTTCTTTTGTCATTAAAGATTTATTATTATACATATATGTAACAAATTATCATATTTATGCATAGATCTGAGTGATGCAATTCTTATTCAGTTTTCCCGCAATTTGACGTGACTATAGTTCAAATGTATACGACTTTACGTCACGTCCTCTTTATATTGTTATTCTGATGAAGGCTTTCGCAGAAATGTTTAATATGAAAGTGATGATATAAAAACGTTGTTATAATGTGTTGTTGTTGCATTTTCCATTTTTATTTAGGAGTGTCACACAGTCAAGTGAGATTAATCTTATATAAATTTGATACAAATTTTGTTAAAGTTTTGTCTGCTAGGTACTATCATGCACATATCTCAGTAACCACTTATGATATTGACTTGAAACTTTGTAAGTGTCTTAAGGTGTGTCACACAGTCAAGTGAGATTACTCTTATATAAATTTGATACAAATTATGGCCCTCGTTTGACTTTGAAAAGTTGGTTAAATTTTTGCCTGCTAGGTACTATCATGCACATATCTCAGTAACCACTTGATGATATTGACTTGAAACTTTGTTAATGTTTAAAGTGGTGTCACACAGTCAAGACAGATAACTCTTGTTTAAATTTAGTATAAATTATGGCCCTTGTTTGACTTTGAAAATTTTGTTAAAGTTTAGCATGCAAGGTACTTTCATGTACATATCTCAGTAACCATTTATGGTAGTTATATCAAACTTAGCAATGTTCAGGGGTACATTTTGTAACAAACAATTAATTTACCAAAAATTAAATATATTGTGATAGATTTTGATTATGTTTATGATTCAACTTTCTTAGTTCGTACTTACAGTTAGCAGAATTTTGTTTTGCATTAAACTGATAATAGTTTTGTTTTATTAGCAAGCACCCACAATAGTCGAGCTTGCTGTCTTATGGACAGCTCTTGTTAGACTAACTCGCTAAGTAAACTGCTGGAGATTTATTTATAAACATACTATGGAATAGGTTTTTTGTCTTCTCTCTTCTTAATATATGCTTGTTATTCCACATTCATGTCCGTTTCTTCTCACAAAGCATATTTTGGATTTGTAAATGACTTTACTTTATTACTGTATATTGGATTGATTAGGCTGAACAGTTCATCTCAGTGTGCAGTAACTAATGTGTACTTTTACCTCTTGTTGGTAATATTAAAAAGACCCAATCTGCAGGCACAGCTCTGTATGAAAATCTGTGCAAACTGTCGCTGAAAACAATATAAAATATATTCAACCATTTAAAGCCCCGTCCCCTATCGTACAGTTTGTAATCACCACAAATAGACATTTCAAGAACTCATGTGGATAGTTAAAACAGCTTTGTTATCATTTTTAGGCTGTCTTTTTGTAGTTTTGCAAATTGAACCCATTTAAGGTAGTTCCACACCTTACAGCTGAATATTTCAACCTCCTTCGAAAACGGTCATATTTTGCATATGCAGTCTACGATGTATGTACTTTAATGTGATGCTATTTGATAAGAACACGCTTACGCGACGTTGACGTCATGACGTCGTCAAGCAGTCTACCCAATTTATGTGGGCGCTTATATACAAACGTTCGTACCTGTGGTATTTATGAACAGATTTTGAAGATTCAAGTTTCATTTTTTATGTTACAAGTATACACAAATTTTGGTTGCATGTTTATTACATAATGAGTGCATTTATAGTCAGTATGCCGACTATTGCGACAATTTTGACGTAAATAACGTCGTATTTTGGAAGGT
Source organism: Saxidomus purpurata (assembly GCA_022818135.1). Classification (NCBI taxonomy): domain Eukaryota; kingdom Metazoa; phylum Mollusca; class Bivalvia; order Venerida; family Veneridae; genus Saxidomus; species Saxidomus purpurata. Next base: position 39,634,978 of record JAFMSR010000001.1, read on the forward strand.
ACTCTTGATATATTTTGCCGTTTTGCGAAGAATTTTGTCCGGTGACCGCACCTGAAATTTTGATATATTGCCACCACATAGTAGTTTATTCAAATTATCAAATAAAATCGATAGGTAATCGAAGTCAATTTTTTGCAAAAGGTTGTAGAAGAGAAAATATTATTATACTTTGTTATATATGACGTACAATAAAGATGAGATACGATCAATGTTCACAGTGCAAAACAATCAAATTGTTGTCACAGTTTTACTTGTAAAAAGGCGCAAAAGTATTATGCACGACGTTAAGTGAATTCACATACCGTTCCGGAAGTTAATTTATTTAAACATGATGGCTTTCCGAAAGAGAGGCCGTTCCGTATAATATTTAAAGAGTGAGTCCAAACCAGTGCCTGTTCAAAGTGAAGTCGATGCTTCCGGTGATTGTAAAAATAATCAATCTTCCTGGAGGAACGCGCGTCGAATAATAGAGCTTGGGTATTTCGCGGATCAGAATATGCGAGAACTGTAATTCGTCGGTACATTTGGCAGACTAAAAATGGGCTAGCATCATTCTTTGATGTCAAGTGCCGGCAATACAGTTTCACTACAGAAGTCACATGCAGCATAAAGTAACCCAAGACGGTAGTTGTCGCTGCTTCGATATCAATACAAAGATGGCAGCAGGTAAACACACATTTTTTCACATGCTTATTGAAAAGCATGTTTTCCAGATATATACTTTGAAATTTAGACTTCAGAATATCTTTTTAGAATTCACTGTTAAAAGGTAGCGCATTTTATCAATTTTCTTTCTTTTTATGCAAAGCGGTAAAAAGCGATTTCAAGCTATTCGTTCTTTCTCCATAACACATACATGTGAAACAAAAGTATTGCTAGTATATGACATAACATGTACTACGACGACCACATCCTCAGGCATGCCTATGTCTTAAGTTTAAACTACATGTTATACAAATGAAGATAATATAATTTGGGTTGAAACTACCCGACTCCGTTTTACATATGTATAACCGTTATCATTTGTGCGCAGTAGATAAGTTCACTGAGCTGCGTGGTAACTTACTTATAATAACTAAACCTCCCGCTGGTTAATTTTATCCCTGAGTTCGAGCCCCACTATTGCCATTTTGTCCATGGAAAATGCCGCAAATAGTGATATTAGACATCTCTGTAGCTTCGGTACTATTTGGACTATTATGAAAAGATATTTTCAGCCATGCTGAACGCTGGTGTTGGTGAAACCCAGATTTCAAACATTTTGACGGAGCTCAACATATCTCAGCCTAGTGCAACAACAATAAAGAAGCGCGAACGTGAAATTGGATCTACTATTGAGAAAGTTGCTCAATAGTCTTGTTCTGATGTTCTAACAGAGGAAAAGGCTGTTTTTATGAATTAAGCATACTAATTCGCGTTGATGTCAATACTATAAAGGAAATGATCAAGGCATTGGCAGTCATTTATAAACTTTTACGCCCCGATAGGCGGTTACTTTTTTGTATTTTAGGACATATTAACGCCAGTGTCAACCGTATTCCGGTCATTTCTATAGACGGGCAGTTTTCTAACCCTCGTTCATTGGAAGAACGAGAACTCGATCTCTATCCTCCGTAAGAAACTGCCAACTTTCACATATCAAAAGACATGGTATGAGCAGGACTCAAACCCACGACCCTCAATCTATGAGAGGTAACAGTGATTTAAAGTCGGCGGGTCTAACCACTTGATCACGGAGGAACAGGAGAAATGACTTAGAATATAATCTTATTGTTTCGTGTTGCCTCCACGTTTACATTATAATCAGCAGCGCTAGTTGATAAGTCTGACACCCGTAAAGGGTCTCCCCATGCATGTTAGTTAATGACATACATATTTTAAAACGGTGAATATCACATCATAGCCAATGCCTTACAAGTCCATAATTGTATATTATTTCATGCTAACTAATGAAATACTCCATGATGTATCAGTTGAATAAAAAGTGATGATTTAGATATCATATTAGTCACAGTGATAGTGATATAGGTCTGCCATAACTTCTTTTTTTGGTGATGAATATAAATGATTCAGGTTTTGTGATAATAGCGTCGCGCTCATGATATTAATATTAAATTGTATCACTTATCTAAAAGGAGTATTTAAATTAGTGTTTCTCAATACAACAGTTACACCTATTAGTCATTATAGAAATGCCATGAACTTCGTTTTGTATTTTTATATATTTCTGTTCAATATACTAAACACTTGCAGACAGACAGAGCAAATAGGGGCAGTGTCTTGCCTAAGGAAAGAAACTTCGTATCACTGGTGGGGATCGAACCCGGGACCCTCTGATCCTGATTATACGATCAATATAATATCTGTGTCTATTAACTACATGCATGCATAAAGTATTGGCATTGTCACTCATTTTGGGGATTTTAACATGATATTTGAACAAAAACGAAACGATGTATAGAATTTGGGGTTGCAAATAAATCTTGCAGGATTTGCAAATCAACTAAAACAAGTCTCTAACACGAAGTCATGACTGTAGAAAAATGTAAATGAAGGATGTATGTACATGTGCAAGGTAATTTATAAAAAAAATTATGGTAAAATAACGAGGTCGTAAACAAACTATCTCAACTAAGTCTTAAAGAATATTTATTAACCAATTCGTTCCTAGTGTCTACTAAAAACATATACAATATAGTTTCAAGCAGCTACGTTCCGAAGCAGACGACACTTTAGTTGTCGTCTGGTCAGAATTTAGTTCGTCAGTCTGTTGGATCACCATTACGAATAATGCCTTTGTTTAGATAAACAGAAAGGCATAAATTGGAAATCAAAAGATCCCATTTTAAAAATACATGTACATGTATAAACGGATTAATTGCTGTCTGCGCAACACTCATGATCAGTAAACTTACTAACCGTAAAATATTATTTCTTTCAATTATCTATTTTTCAGGTAAATGAACAGCATAATGTGAGCCCAGGAAAGTATACGCTCGATATGTTTATAGGGTTGGGTGGAAAGCGTGAACGCCGGCGGACAAAACAAGAAACTGGACAATTCAAGAAACGACGCCTTCAGTTGAAGGAAAAAAACGGCAAGGCCAGGAATTTCGCGAAAACCTTGTGTTTAAGGCGTTGCCTCCGGAACGGGAAGTCCTGTGTTCGAATCGCATCCGGTGTGCCCTTGAGTAATGACACTTATGTCACACGTGCCTCAGCCCGTCCAGCTGCAAATGGGTACCTACGATGACATTTTTTAAATGCCTAGATGTTTTAAAGTACATTCCATGTGGCTAATGTTTCCTCTCATGATCAGCGATAACATATTAACATAAGATCAGTGTTGCTTTAATATAAAACTTATATAATTAAATAGATTTATGACTTTAAAAATGTTTTTTTGTTTGTTTAGACAGCGTCCGGTTGTAAAGAAATAAACCATTGCCTGATATTGCAGTTGAAATAACGACGTTAGCGTTACATATTGACGCACAAAAATAACGCATAACCGTAACTAAATTTCAAAATTAAAAAAATCTACTTAGATGACCTATTGATTTTTTTTATATTTTGAACCATCTACACTATGGTAGTAATATATTTGAAAAATAAGATTGGGTCACCGGACAAACTTTTTCGTAAAACGGCAAAACGTGTTCAGAGGTAGCTGATAAATACTACGTTATTTACGTCAAAATTGGCGCAATATCATTCGAATTACCAATAAATATATTCAATATTTCAAAAATATGCAAGAAAAAGTTAGGCTTAAATGTTTCTGGAGAAATAAAACTTTAATCTTCAAAATACGTTCATAAATACCAGAGAAACGAACGTTTGTATGAAAGCGCCTAAAGAAAATGGGTAGACTGCTTGACGACGTCATGACGTCAACGTCTCGTGAGCGTGTTCCTATCAAATAGCAACACATTAAAGTACATACATCGTAGACTGCCTATGCAAAATATGACCGTTTTCTGAGGAGGTTGAAAATTTCAGACGTAAGGTGTGGACCTACCTTAATGGATTAAATTAATACACATTGAAATTAGTTGCTTTGAACACAATCATAGTCAGTATTTTCATATCGGATGATGTTTGCATTAACCTTTTTGTGTTTAATGTTCATGAATACAAATTTTAACGGTACTACATTTGTAATATGTGATTCATTTTTGTCGAGCCGCTTGCAAAAGCTCGATATAGTTGTCCAAATGGCGGTTTCACTTAGAGGTTCTGTTCAAATGTTCACCATCATGAGATAGAGTGTCATGCGCAAGAACCAGGTCACTAGTTCCAAGGTCAAGTCCAGACTTAGAGGCAAAATGTTTCTTTTGGTCCTCGGTAAGCAAATGGGGTATCCATCTGGCAGCAATACGCCGTACTCTCAAATCGCGATTCAGGATCGTAAAAGCTGATCCTGTCGAAATGCCAACAGCCTTAGCTATCTGACGCGTAGTCAAACGTGCATCCTTTTTAGAATAGTTTGTACTTTTTCGATTATTTGAGGGACAATTGCACTTGGTGGCCTTCCTTGCCTTGGGGCACTTTCAACTGACTCAATCCCACTTTTAAAGCGCTTAAACCATCTCGTGACTGTTGAATAGGACACAATGCGATGTCCATATGCAACACTCAATTCATCAAATATTGTTTTGGCACATTTCCCTATTTTAAAACGGGGTTTTATATACCCTCTTATTTCTTTACTAATTTCTTTTGCCATGACAAACACAATGAGTACGAGTGCACACACTTTGAATGACTGTGAAATAAAAACCAATAGCCCGATTATAAAGTGTGTTATATCAACAGGTAGCCAATAAATTGAACCACACTATAAAATGATTTTCACGGGAAAAGCGTGAAAATTTGGGATTTCGTACCAAAAATTGCAACACTTATTGAACCATCCTCGTATAGTTTTTCAGGCTGCCATAGAGATGCCTGAAAACGTATGTCTTTTGGCCAAATTATAGTTCATTATTAAATCTTGAAAGTTATTCTTATTCATTTCTTCTTATATGTATATTTTTATCATTTATTATTTACGTTATTCATTCTTTTTGTATGGTTAGGGTTAGCAAAAAGCATACTGCATTTGAGAAGCATATTGCAAAATCAAATTCGAAAAGATTTGGCAAGAACCATATCCCATTAAGCAAAATGCATTTCGTATTTAGCATAAAGCATTTTGCATTTCACAAAATGTTACTATAGAAAGTATAGTGTGAATCATTAAGCATAAAGCATTTCGCAATGGGCATTTTACAAAAAGCATATAGAATTTAGATCTATAAATAGTACTGTATTTCGCAAAAACCATACCTAAATCATTTTGCATATTAGCTGTTTTCCGGCGCTGTGTGTTAATCAGTGCGTTCATCAACTTGTTGCTTTAAACCACTTCTCCTTATAAAGTCCCAGGCTCTCTTTGAATTGACTGATTTAGTGACATATGTTTCTTCTTATAAGATGGTTTAGATACTAGAATTTGGCTTATATCATTGCCGAGTGGAATGACACCAAACTTGCTCTACATGTAACATCTTTGCATTGTCTCCTTTCAAAAAAACAGGTAACGGTTCCAGTCCACATGGCTCAGAGTTAAGACATTTAATATGCAACATTGTCTAGTGGACCTCTTCCAAGTTTTCTCAAATCATGCCCCTTGGGTCAAAATTACCACACCCTGGGGTCACTTGTTTTCATTTAGTCTTATGAAGTAGGAAATGATTCCAGTCTACATAGTCTAGAGCTGAGATTTTGGTATGTCGAGTAGAACTCTACCAAGTGTAGTCATATCATGCCCCTGGGGTCAAAACTGACCAAACCCTGGGGGTCACTGGTTATCATGTAGACTTATATAGGAACACCCTTTAAAATGTTAGCTGACCAGATAAGGATAATGAATGGCTGCTAAAGACAGGAGATTGTTAACGCCAGGTTAACTGAACAGCGACTCAGTTATATTTCAGCATTTAACTAGCGGAACTTGTTCTGTTTACCCTGGTGTCTGCGTCTATGTTTCTATATACGTCCTACCTTTAGTTGTGAAGACATATCCCTGTGCATAATGGATAATTATGGACCGCCTCTATGAATGAATGGTTAGAGTCAATTTCTTAAAATCACTGCAGTCAGGCTTCAATTCAGTGTCATGAGCTAAAGGCCAGCTAACAACCATGACACTTTATGTTAGAAGGTTGGCAGTTTCTTACCAAAGAAATTGGCTTTAGTAATACATGTACAATGGGCCTTTCAAGAACTATGGTTATTTCTGTATAGTAATTTATTTTATCTCGATTGTGAAACAAGCTCTACTAATTGCTCTCCAAACTCACTCCTGATGGAATTAACATTGAAGAGGGAGAGAGAGAGGGGGAGCGGGGCATGAATAAGGTAGTAGTGTTGAAACAGGTGTGAAACTCCAAGAAAAAAGTAAAACTTCAAACAAGTTTACCATAGTCTCGTTACAAAGTTATTCCCTTTTGTGAAATAACAAATTGCATATTTACTTTGTTTGCAAATCTAGAATTACATTTTTGTGTATTATTTTGAAGTTTTCACAGATTGATTGGGCCAATAAATCATAACTTCAAGTTTCTTTTTTTTGTGTGAATTTTGACAAAATCATTTCCTCTTCCCCACTAAAATATTGAAGTCAAAGTTAATCTGCAAATTGCAATTTCCAAATGGATACAACTGTTGGATTAAATCTTTGGACACATATTTAAAGTACATGTACTTCTTCAGGCACAAGTGACATAGCTCTCACGTGGGTTTGGTAAATTATGCCATGTTTTGAATTTAAAATATTCAAAGTTAATTGAACCAATTCACAGCATCAGGTCAATGACAATTGCAATAATTTTGAAAAATGTCATCTTTTCTGTAAAATCCAGGTGAAAACAAATTGAAGCTTCAAATAATTGATGACATTTTGACAGAATTTTGTCCCCTTTGACTTACAAATGGGTAAAGTCATGGATTCAAATGGATTGAAACACAGAAAATCAAGCTTTATAACATTTTAATGTGATGTAGTTACAATATGTTACAATATTACCCTGTTTTATTTACTTAAACATTTCCATTTATGGTGTGCATACATGTTTATTACTTCTGTATAAATGATACAAATTAATATTTTTCATAACTGTTCTTGATATTGCACAGTCACAGTGAATAATTGATGAAACATTCACGAATTTTGATATACACTCATTTCACTGCATTTTACATAAGTCAAAGAAAACAAAGATATAAAACATTCAGAAAATGTGAAAAAGAACAATGAACTATATGAATACTTTAACATGCATTTATAATACATTATAGATGCTCTATGTGTATAAGATTTGAATGCTATATTAAAATGTAAATTGAAGTGTTTTGTTGTTGTAACCAATGTAGAAATCGTATCTGCTGACAGTCTTTCAGCATTTAGTACCCTGTTCTAGTAATGCAGATATCTTCATTGGTTGTTGATTATCCCGGTTGGACAACAACAATCAATCATAAGCATTTTCTATCGTAGATAACTTCACATTATGCAGGAGCGATCAGGCTGGCCAAGAGCATGCAGATATGAATTCTTGCAACGTTGTTCGTTTTCCTGACATGGAGTGAATTACTGTAACACCACAATGCAACATTAAGTCTGTTTTCTTGCTCCATACACTGTCCTAATAAATTCCAGGCTGTTTCACAGTGTCTAAAACCTTGTTCACACACAGTTACAAAGAGCAGATTATTTAATGCTTGTCGTTGGTCTTGTATTCTCTGGAGGTGTCTATAGGTCTTGTACTGGAGGAAATAAAGATATGGACTGGAGTCTACAACAGCCAAATCCATCCAGGCATCAGCTTCCTTTCTATGTAACAGTTCCTCACCAGTAGATCGAAACAGTTCATACTGAAGTTCTTTGGGAATACAGTTTATTTCTGATGGCAGAAATCTGACACAAAAGGATGTAATGTACCTAAAACCTATTTCATTGTGGCTATTTGACATTATGGCGAAACCTAGTTTACAGTCTGGTGAGTGCAAATAACATGTACATACTGGTTGAACAGCTTGTATCTTGTACTGCACTTCAATGCCTCTCAGAACAACATCTTTGTTGTACAGTTTTTCCGTGTCTTCCAGAATGATTGCTGCTCTTTCCATGTCTCCTGCGCAATAAAACACGGAAGCCAACTTAAGCCTGCTAGATGAGACATCTGAGTTAATTCCTGCACACAACCATATTAGTGATTGAGGACAGATAGGGTTGTTTAGTTGTATATTGTAGGATGCAATCAAAGACCCTAATGAAGTCCAGAAAAAAGGTGCCAGAACTCTGCATGCTTTCTGTTCAAATAGGGTTCCTTCTGTGTAATACTTGACTAAATGAGCAATCGTCTGCCGCAGCTGAAGGATCTGTTGTTCTAAACTTTTGTGTTTTATTGTTATCAGGTAGCTGCAATAACTTTGACTAATCATTAAAGCTGTATTGTATAACCTGAAACATTTTAATCTCAAAACTGAATGAAGATTTTCAATCCTAAATAGATCTATGGCATTGTAATCTGCATCATGTAAAATACCCAACTTTATTTTCAGTCTTTGACTAAGTTTATCAATCTGAATCTCAAGTAGAGAACCAGCAGTATTTTGTATTAATTTCGACATTTGTTTAAGCAACCAGGGCTTGTTTTCAGCTGTAATTTTACCAGCCATCAAATTGTTTTCTGGAAGAATGAAATGAGGACAGTTGCCACACAATATAAATTCATTTAGAGTACATAAATAGTATATTAGACAAAGTAAAAAATTACTTTTTCTCCAATCATGCGAACTTGTTCTCTCAACACAGTGTAATAAAACTGTTTTACACATATAACTTGAAATGTGCTTTTGTTCATGTAGATTAATGAATGTTTTGAGTATCATCTTTAACAGGATATAACACCTGAGCTGAGTAATATTCAAATTAAACATTAAGTATCTTTCAGGTAGGCAAGTAGAAATTCTCCACTGCAAGTCTTTGTGTTTACTTACACAACTACCTGTTGCAACAACATGGCAATCAAAGGTTGCTGCATATTGTTTCATTTCTGTAGTAGGCCACCTTGAATAATCCAGCTCCAACCAGCGTCTAGCTGGCTGAGGCCAGTATTGAAAAGGAAATGAAATGATTTTATCCTGATCAAGACATCCTGGTATGCCTCGTCTTGCTCCTGATGGTCCTTGTCGTTGCAGACCTTCTATCATAGCTACATCAATTATTGTGTTTTTCAGTAATACTCTTCCATGCTTGTCTTTATCAAAGTCGTCGTCACTTTCCTCAGTCTCAGGGAGTGGAGCATCCCGCCTTAGTACCTGTAAGTAACAATATCCAGGTGGCGTTGATTTATCACTGATCATCATCAGGTTTTGTTTTCTAGGAGACCACTCATCCCAGTCTTGTATCACACTGATCATGTTAAAACAGATGAGTCTATCCGAGTCAGAGTTAAGTCCCATTGTAGTTGTGCCTTCACACTGACTTCCTAAATCGTAAAAAGAAAGTTGATCGCCTTGTAATCTGCTTCCGATTGTTGATATAGACTCCTGTAGTAAGTGTTCTCTCCTTATCTTCAGCACCAATTTCTCATTCACACCAATGTCATCGAGGACTTCAGACAGTCGCAGTGAGACATTGCGATACCAATAAGGATTATGAAACATTCTGAAACATTACAGAAAAAATATTGTGCATCTTTTATTACAAACTGTAATACATGTTATGAAGTAAATAGGTTCTTTTAATCATACATACATTTGTAAAATACATGTACATATCATAACATACATATCTTTATTGGCATAAAACAGCACATAGCAAATTTATAGCCTAATAATACATTTACATATACAGTATAATAGTATAATATATATTGTATATTATAATAAGCTTGGATTACTGACAGCTATTGATTGAGACCTTGACCTTTGAGGTCATGAAAATCTGTTTACACCTGCCATATATCATGAGAGATATAACATTGATCCATAAAAAGATGTAAATGTTTGTCCACCATGATACCAGAGTAATTGCTTGTTTAAATTAAGAAAAACTGTTTTACATAGAAATGCTTACTGTAAAATCATAGTTAACTTTATGGAGTTAGATAATAGACTATCAGCATTTGTGTTGCCATTAAACTTTTAGTATATGCTTTCATTTAACATATTTCTCTGGTTTTAATGAGATCCTTGCAGGCTTAAATTTCGGTCAGTTTACATAATTCCTGCTTGTATTATGATAACAAATTTGTAATGATATAAATAACTCCCCAACATGTGTGTATTTTTGACATTCAGACGCAAAGAATATATTACAATGTATTTGAATATTGTTGAATATAAAATTTATTTTTCAATTCCATAATTGGTATTAACCAGCTGAAAACAATAATTTCTGTTATTTGTTTTGAAATTTGAAAGATTTTTAACATTTTATTTACTTCTGCAGTATAATCCGGATGTCATGGACAGATACATTATAATATTCTTGCATACCAGATCGCGATATCTGCAGTTTTTACAAGTGGTGGAAAATCTCATCTTACACCCCATGTAAGACGACTCGCGTGAATTACTTGTGACGTAACGTAACGTAATAAACAATGTGACGTCCTTTTCTCAAACACAGCATCTGAATTAGATCTACGTTTGTTTTTATATTAAAATGCATAGTTTCGTAAGTTTGTATTTAAATATCTATGTTAAAGTGCAAGACGGTATGAAAGAAAAAGTTTCTAACATTGGATACTTTGTTCAGATGGAAATATCCGTCACTGTGGGTAACTGTTTTGGCGGGAACGAGGCTCTGCGACGGATATTTCCATCTGAACCGCATAATGATGTAAGAAACTAATAAGATGTAAATATTGATTTCTTTGAATAAATTGTACATGCATATTTTGACAATAAAAAGAGCTGTACTGTAGCATAAAGCTAATAAAAAATTACTATGCTTATTGGATCTTAAGAATTACAGTTTAAACTTATCTAAGCCAAAGGCTATGGGTGAGCTATTAATATTGGTGAATGGTCCGGCGTCTATTGTCAGCAGTTTCACTTAAGGTAGTGGGACTCTAATTGGCACCAATTCAAATCATGATAGGCTTAATATCATTTCCAGGATTTAAAAACAAAAATTCAAAGAAATTTACCATGAAATAACTAAGTTATAGGAATTTTAATAACCCTTCCCCCATTTTGGAATTATCTATAAAAATGACATCAGGCGAGGGATAAGAAAATGCATGTATTTCATTTGTTATTCAATAATTTGGTACAAATTTGGTATCAGTGTAACAAGAATTATATTTTCTTTCAGAAATTATACACCATGTACCATATTATCAACAAGTTTTATAAAACGTTTATGAAGTAATCAGATAGCATTACAATTTTCATGTAATCTTTTGACCATGTTCAATTTTGAACATCAAAGTTTTTAAGAAAAATCAACATTTTCTAGAAATGGAGCATGACTTTTTGTTTATTCATAATTATCTATATCATTTTGGGAACAGCATGCCAAAAAATCACAATGTTTTACCATCTCTATTTAAAATAATTAGAGTTTGAAATTTTTTAGTCGGGCCTGCAAGTAATAAAATCTTCAAATAAGCTTATTCTTATGTGTAAAAAATATATAATTTCTTTGTAGTGTAAAAACAATATAAACATATGTAGAAAAATGCAAAATAATAAAAACAAAGCAGAAAAAGTTTTTAAAAAAATCGTGGTTCCGGCTGGATTCGAACCTACGCCCGGAAAACCTCAAAAGATCTATAGTCCCGTGCTTAACAACTTAAGCTAGTGCATTTAAATTAAGAGTTTCAAGTGGAGGTTTTTATTAGGAGTCCACTACCTTAAAACTACCAGAAACTACATGTCCAATTTTTACCAAACTTGCTCTGTAGCATCATTGTATTGACCTGTTTCAAAAAAGGAAATGGTTCCAATTTAGTGCACATAGAGGCCGCTGTTACTAGAAATAGAAAAACCTTTTACACGGCTTCTTCTCATGAACCAATGGATGGTATGTCTTCAAACTTGCTCTGTAACATGCTTGTATTGTCTCCTTTCAAAAGACAGATACAGTATGGTTCGCGTCCAGTGCACACTCGGCCGCTGTTATTTATAATAGAAAACCCTTAAATGAAAAAAACAGCGGAAACAAGATTATGTGAAATAAAAATGAATTATACATTAAAAACTAATAATTACCTTATTTTATCTGGCAAAGAAATTAACTTGAAGTAAAGAAGTCCTTTATCCTATGTAAATTTCTTCCTCTTTTGTTGTAATATTTTTGTTAAAAAAACTCACTTTTAAAGAATATATATATACAAATGTAGTGTCATGCTAGGATACTTCTATCGTACAGAGTACATGTACCATACTTTGAGACATTTTGAACATGATCAATACATTTATCGCCTGTTATGAATGGTAAAAACGTTAAACTTCCAAATATACCTTTGTTCAAAATTAAACATCTGTTAAAGTTATACAGTAGTCTCTCCAGGTTTTATGGTTCCATTGTTGTACTACAATGTCAATCCAGATTGTTTTTGATATGGGAAACAAAAGATTTTGTCATGTTTTTCAAAAGACTTAATTGATAAATATTAATTGGAAGTCCGTACTTTGCTATGAGACATGAATTAAGATTTTTATTTTAACATGTAATTGAAATAAGAAATGACAAATGATTAAACTTACGTAGCCAAAGTGACCCTGAATGTGACTTTCATGAAGTTCATATATATTTAACCTGAACTTTATGAAACCAAACTTTGATTTTACAACTTGTGTGAAAACAGATCAAGCAGGTCTTTACTAAACAACATTATAAATACAGTCAGACCTGTGGAAAGACCACCTCTAAATAAAGAACATTCTCTAAAGAAGGAGGTCAAGTTGCTGTAAGTCGCTTATCTGAGCAAGCTATTTATAACAGTCAGCTTGTTACTGTTTTATGTAGTAAAATTGAGGCTATATAGAAATCATGCAAATTGTCCCGTCTTACACAAAGTCTATTTTATTACTTGTGCTACTCTGCTTAGCAAGTTTTCAATTGTAATGCTAGTTTCCCTTTATTGTACTGGTACAAAATTGTTGCAACAGATCGCCTGGTTATATCTAGTAAAACCCATCTGCACTGTGTAAGGTTAATTCAGTATAACAATAGTGTACATATAGTTGTCTCTAAGGTCCTACTGACACATCTTAATTATGGAAACAGGAAGTGCCTACGGTGAGCTTTTGGATCACTTGATGTTTAGAACATTGTCCTGCATCAACAATCAGTTGTTATAGTTTCTGTACCATTTTCCATTCGCTCAAATCAAGAACAATGTCAAAACAATGTTAAAACAACAGAATTAGAGCCTTCCAAAATATTATGAACTAATGACATGTGAGATACAACTAATGGCATTAAGAACATTTTATGCGCCCAAAGGTGAGATATTTAAATTGCACTGTATGTAAGTCCGTCCGGCCTTTTTTCGTGACCGTACTGTCACTTGTAATACATGAAGGGAAATAAATAGGCACAGTGTTTAACATATCAAGATGACGTATAGCACACAAGACGAAGATTCCTAGCCCAAAGGTCAAGGTCACTCTTGATGTTCAAAATAATGCATTTTTTGCCTAAAATCGTAATAATTATGATCAAACTAATGACTCAAGCAAATCTGGCATTCTTGTTCACACTACCGGGGTATACTAATAACCCTTTTATATTCGCGTCTGCTCAATGTCTTCTTACTGCTACGCCACATTTTTAAGTTTTAAAAAAAAGCTGCTTATTAGAATGGCGATGTCGTATGTCGGGTGGGCGTCAAACATTGGTTTCCGTTCAAACACTTTAGTTAGAAGTGACCAATTGCAATGAAACTTGATGTGTAGGTAGCTTGCATGGAGACGCAGCTTCGAAATGCATTTGGGGTCACTAGGGTTAAGGTCAAGGTCACTGTTACTAAAATAGAAAAATGGTTTCCACTCAATAACTCTAGTTAAGAGTGACCAATTACAATGGAACTTGGTGTGTAGGTAGCCTGCATAGAAACAAAGCTTGGGATTGCATTTGGGTTCACTAGGGTCAAGGTCAAGGTCACTGTTACTAAAATAGAAAAACGGTTTCCACTCAATAACTCTAGTTAATAGTGACCAATTACAATGGAACTTAGTGTGTAGGTAGCCTGCATAGAAACAAAGCTTGGGATTGCATTTGGGTTCACTAGGGTCAAGGTCAAGGTCACTGTTACTAAGAATAGAGGAATGGTTTCCACTCAATAATTACAGTCATTTGCATTTGGGTTTAATAGTTGCAAGGTTAAGGTCACTGTTACTAAAAATAGAAAAATGGTTTCAGCTCAACAACTCGAGTTAGGAGTGATCAAACGTAATTTGAAACTTGATGTGTAGGTAGCTTATGTGGGGAGGAAGCTTTGGGTCACTAGGGTCAAGGTCACAAGGGTCAAGGTCACAGGGGTCAAGGTCACAAGGGTCAAGGTTAAGGTCACTGTTATAACAAATATTTTTTTTTAGTTTTAAAATTGTTTAAAGCAAAAAAGAAAATGGGGGGATCAAGGTTATTAGAGTCAAGAATAAGTTCAGTGTTACTAAAAATAGGTTTTATTTATTTTTTGTTTTTAGATTGTTTTCAGCCAAAATAATAATTTTTTGGTCAAGGTCACTAGGGTCAAGGTCACTGTTACTTAAAATAAATTTTTATTCTTTTTTAGTTTTTAAATTGCTATAAGCAAAAAAAAAATAAGGGTGTCAAGGTCACTAGGGTCAAGGTCACTGTTACTTAAAATAGATATTTTTTTAGTTTTTAAATTGTAGCAAAAAATGGGGGGGGGGTCAAGGTCACTAGGGTCAAGGTCGAGGTCACTGTTACTAAAAAGAGATTTAAGAATCAATATTTCTTCAATTTTTAAATTGTTTAAGCAAAAATAAATTTCTTTGCAGAAGGGGGAGTCAAGGTGACTGGTTTTTTTAATTCTACAATTTCTATAGGCGCCATTTAAACCTGATTTGGTGGCATTGCCGCGTCTTCTTGATACTTTCTTGTTTGTGCTACTTTTATTTGATTTGTTTTTCAGAGGTGTTGAAGTGCAGAATATCTTGTCAACCTCGCAACTAGAAACCGTTAGAAATATTTTACGCTTGATATATTTGATGGAGTTATGCAGATCTTTATTGTTAGAAGGTGTGTCTGTTGCACTGAAGCTGTCTCGAATCATGTGTGCATTTCTTACAGGTCAGTTTACTAACAGTCTCTGAATGAGTAGATTTCAGTTGAAAAATTATAAGCTCATTCTGTAAAAGAAAATGTTCTTGAAAAAGGATTACATTGACAAGTAAAGGTTGCCTTTAAACATGTTAGTCATAATGTATTTGCATTGTTATAACTAATTCACAGTTGTTGTTTACATTTCAAGGATTGTCAGTAAAACTTTGCAACTGTTTCTACAGTTTCACAGTAAACTCAAACTTTGCGATCGGATACACGAACAATTCAATGGTTATAGCTTACACAATTCAGTTTATTCTTTTGTCATTTGTTACACATTTTTACAAGGTTACTTTTCATGTCTGTTTTACAGCTTAAAGTCTTTGTTATCTGTTAAACAGTTGTTGTTGTACTTGCATTTATCATATTTCACACAGAAATGCTTAAACGTTTTTACTTTCTTGTTTGTGCTACTTTTATTTGATTTGTATTTCAGAGGTGCTGAAGTGCAGAATATCTCGCAACTAGAAACGTTAGAAATATTTTACGCTGGATATATTTGATGGAGTCATGCAGAACTTTATTGTTCGATGGCGTGTCTGCTGCACTGAAGATGTCCCGAATCATGTGTGCATTTCCTACATGTCAGTTTACTTAGAGTCTCTGAATGAGTAGATTTCAGTTGACAAATGATAACCTCAGCCTGTAAAAGAAAATGTTCTTAAAAATGGTTACATATAGAAGTAAAGGTTGCCTTTAAACATGTTAGTCATTGTTATAACTAATTAACAGTAGACATTTACATTTCACGGACTTTTCGTAAAACTTTGCAGCTGCTTCTATAGTTTCACAGTGAGCTCCAACTTTGCGCTCGGATACCCAGAATATTTATTGCTTATAGCTTACACAGTTTAGTTTATACTTTTGACATTTGTAACACATCATTGCAAGTTTACTTTTCAAGTCTGATATACAGCTTAAAGTCTTTGTTATCTGTTACACTGTTGTCAATGTACTTGTTTTTTCATGTTTTGCACAGTAATGCTTAACCTACATTATCGAAATTTGTTTTATTTCAGGAAATGATATGTTCTAAGATCGTACAGTACACTGTTTTCTAGCGGAATTGCTGATAACATATACAAAACCATCTGTACTTAACAAGACAGACTTCTCGGAACATATTCCAAGATTACCGTCTTTCTATGACCTGTAAGTACACTTGGGTATGATTTCAGATTTTAGTGACAATTCTCTTTCCATGCGGGTATAATACTGTCAGTATTAATTTACTAAATTGTCTGTTCCATGATTACCTGAGACAGAGACGTAATTGATCATGGCAAACAACACTAGGTTAACATTTCATTTATAAAAAACAGTTTACATTTCATTTATAAGATATCATTTATATTTTCAATGAAAAAGAACGTGCTGAAAGAGAATTAAATGAGATTGCAGTCTAATTAAATGATTTTGATTACTGTACTTATGTATTTGCCGGCAGATTACTTCTGTTTAAGTTGTTAAACATGTCACTGACTCATTACTACAACGGGAGAATGGATGATGTCTTTGGCTATTTATTGTTATTTTAAATATTTCAGATATGTATCATTACTGCAGCAATTCGAGGCCGTTTCCTTCGGCGACTCATTGTTTGCTTGTTACGTCCTAATTCCACTACAGCAAAGACACAGTGTACAGTTTAGAAAGACAGTATATGGATTGATATAGAAATCACATTATTTTGTTCAACGAGTCTATCTTACTATTTATTGTTTAATCGTTACAAACTGATTGTAAATATTTCAGATATGTATCATTACTGCAACAATTCGAGGCTGTTTCCTTCGGCGACTCTTTGTTTGCTTGTTACGTTCTAATTCCACTACAACAACGACACAGTGTACAATATAGAAAGGCAGTATGGACAGAATATACTGGCATTCTAAGGACACTGGCACTTCCACTGAATGAAGTAGGCAGAATTTTCTTTCGTTCCTGTTATTCTTCAAATGCATAGTTGTATCTGGTCATACTTGGTGGAAAGAAAAGTCCTCGTACACTTATGGTTTCTAGTAATATTTTCTAACAGGGAAGGAATTTATGGTGTGATGCTAGTTCTATTACGACAGCCTTTAATGTCCACTTTCATAGGAAATTTACAATTTGTATTGTGCTTTAAGATATTCATAACAACGATGTTTTGAACACAAGGACATTGAATCGTAACTGTGGTAAGAAGATATGACTGTAGTTAAGAATGTTGTGATGCCGTGAGAATAATACACTCCACCTCAGCAGTGTATGTGGTCCACTGAGTGTTTCCAGAGTTATGCACCATTTAAAATGAGTTAAAATAACAAAATGTTTATTTGACCTAACTATCAGTATAATCATCTAATGCTTTAAAACAGATATTTGAACCAGAACTATACTTTATGTAGATCATTGTTGAACGTCTATGTATATCGTGAGTCTGTATTTTTGCTTTGTCATCTCACATTTATCTTTGTAAGCGTATATCCTAGTGTTTTCTGACAATCCTGATGCGTATTTCTGCATCCTATTGTTTCTTTTTTCAGTTATTGTTACCAATAGAGCTGTATGTAGAACCGAAGGAGACCAATGTTGAGTAGATAAGACTGTACTACCAGAGTCTGTATTCCGGTACCATACGACCATGTTGATGCCCAGTTCTGTATCTAGTTGCTGTACATCATGTCAACAGATTCATGTATACACAGGACAGATCACATACAAGACTGAAATGCTCAATGATGACACAGATTCTTAAGTCAAACAACAAGGTAATGTGTCTGTACTTTAATTTACTGCTGTATTTCAAATTGTTTGGAAATTTATATGTTTTGTAAAACAAAGTGTAACAACTAGTTATGAAATACGCTTGAATATTTGAAGAACCTGTCCACTTCTAATATGAGGTCCTGTTTTGGTTTGATGACTGTTTGTACCGACATCAGGCTTTAATAGCAAGCAGGGAGTGACTAAGATACATATGGTAGTCATCCCGCTGTTACTTCTGAAAAATATTGCGGACAAATTCTAACATGTTATATATCTATATCAACTTCTTTTAAATTAGTTGATTTATTCGAGGATATCTGTAGAGAAAGCTTCAATGTGAATGAAGTAGCATCCTCGGAAGAGACAGTACAAATGTCTTGTGACGTTAAGTTAAGAGTTTAGGATGTGGTCAAAGTTGCTTCATTAAACAAAAGGGATTAATTCAGGTTCAATTGTAACAATATATTGCATAGCAGGAAATGCGATTTTATGATTTTGTTATATTACAGGAATTGAAGAAGCATATAATACAATACAAACAAGCGGACATCACAAAAGACTGCGGGTTGGAACTGTACGAGACCTTACCAGCTATAAGACAGACATTGATTTGTTAAGAAAACTTTAGTGTGTTTATAAAAGGTCTACAATCTGATCTGATAAAAATAAAAGAACAAAATGCTTTGGAAGTGACAAAGACTATGCGAGGTTGCAGAAGATCCAGAAATTCCACATAATGCTTGGACCAAAATTGGACATCTTTTGCATACTGTTTTGGAGTGTTCACATGACAAAGTTAGGTTCAGCTTCTATTGCAGTCACATGTATTTTCAAGTTATGCGACTGCTTTCAGAACTTGATTGTAAAGAAGGTCTTAGAATGAGCCATGTCTCCATTTTGTTTCCTATTTCAAGAGCATAAAGTTAACATAATGTACGGTTTTACTTTTCATAAAATAACATATAGAATCTTCCAGCAAATTGATGCATGATACAAATAGTTGTAATACTTAGGATATATTTAAAGATGAAAACAGACTCTTTTGCCAGTATATGTCTACTTGTGTACATTCGTATTGAGTAATGGTCTTTACAAAAATGTTAAATAAATATATTTATTTATATACTCGTGTACATTTGTATTGAGTAATATGCTCTTTACAAAAGGTGTTTAATAAAAATATTTTTATTATTGGTTTGTTATGTTTTTCTACTGACATTATTTTACAGCTTACGGGCTTTTCAGTAATCTACCATTCATCGTCACAAAAGTAAATAATAGGATGGGTTTAGCCAGCAGAAATCTTAGGCATCGGACAAATCAACACGCATACGATTAATTCACAGCATAAAAAAGTTCATGTTCACGTGAAATCACAATAAGGAATTTATTACTTTCGAGTACTGCATGACATTGTCTTTTAAAAAATAATCCGTGTAGCAACATTTAATTGTAACTTATAAACACAGAATGCAATTGGACACTGGTGTCTCCTATGGCACACATCCGTGGAAAAGGTAATGCATCTTTTTGTGAATTCATAGATTCTTTTCGTCTTAGTATATTTGTATTGGAAGAGCTGCGTATCGCGTAAGAATATCATTTAATAATTTGCCTTATTCTTTCATTCATATTGTGAAAATGCTTTTTTGATACTGTATGGCATGATATGAACTTTCCATAATTGAAACTTAATATACTACGAGCAACTTCCATTTATGTAATAATTTAGGCTAGTTTTGCAGAAGCCATATTTACAAAGATTTTTTATACTTTCTTGAAATTGTTTTGCTAATTCTTTACTAAATGTTTTTGTTAAGTGATAAAATGATACAAACATAAGTACAAAATAACTTGGTTTCCAGTTTTTGTTCTGTCATATTCCACAGATATCTTTCTTGTACATGTATCTATCTTCCATTTAAACAAACACGTATCGAGGACCTAGACTTGACGCAAGTCAACTGACAAGAATGTATATCAGATCTTAAATGAAAGAATAAAAGAATGTAGGAAGCTTTGTGAAAACAGGTTGAAAACAAAGCAGGGTTACATTTGTATTTGGGAAGATATACGTTTAATCAGTTTTTGTTTGGATCTGCTATAGTTTAGGAGAGTTAATCAAATATTTTAATTGTAAACAAATTATAAGGGAGTGTTAGCCAATGCGTTATTGAGCTAGATAGTATCACATTTATATTTTATCTTTGCATGTTGTCTTTCACCTAAGTATTACATAGAATCCACCACCCTGGTTTAGGGGTTAAAGTGGCTGACTTGTAATTACTCATTGTCTCACTGATTTAGAGTCATGGGTTCGGACCCTGATATCTACTTGAGTAAGTTGACAGTGTATCACGGTGGATGGATATATAAATATAGCACAAGCTCTTACCTGAAGCAGTTTTTATACGCCCGAAGGGACGTATTATGTTATCGCCTCGGTGTCCGTCTGTCCGTTAGCAATTTCCCTTCCGCTCTCTAACTGTTGAACCCCTTAAAGGATTTCGAAGAAACCTGACACAAATGTTAACCAGACTGAGACGACGTGCAGAAGCAATGTTTCGGATGGCTGGATTCAAGGTCAAGGTCATACTTAGCGGTCAAAGGTCATATGATTTTGTTTCCCTTCCGCTCTGTAACTCTTGAACCCCTTGAAGGATTTCGAAGAAACCTGACACAAATGTTAACCAGACTGAGACGACGTGCAGAAGCAATGTTCCAGATGGCTGGATTCAAGGTCAAGGTCATACTTAGCGGTAAAAGGTCATATGATTTTGTTTCCCTTCCGCTCTGTAACTCTTGAACCCCTTGAAGGATTTCGAAGAAACCTGACACAAATGTTAACCAGACTGAGACGACGTGCAGAAGCAATGTTCCGGATGGCTGGATTCAAGGTCAAGGTCATACTTAGCGGTCAAAGGTCATATGATTTTGTTTCCCTTCCGCTCTGTAACTCTTGAACCCCTTGAAGGATTTCGAAGAAACCTGACACAAATGTTAACCAGACTGAGACGACGTGCAGAAGCAATGTTCCGGACGTCTGTCCGTCCGTCCGTCCGTCCGTCTGTCCGTTAGCAATTTCCCTTCCGCTCTTTAACTCTTGAACCCCTTGAAGGATTTCAAACCTGACACAAATGTTAACCAGACTGAGACGACATGCAGAAGCAATGTTCCGGATGGCTGGATTCAAGGTCAAGGTCATACTTAGGGGTCAAAGGTCATATGATTTTGTTTCCCTTCCGCTCTGTAACTCTTGAACCCCTTGAAGGATTTCGAAGAAACCTGACACAAATGTTAACCAGACTGAGACGACGTGCAGAAGCAATGTTCCGGATGGCTGAGTTCAAGGTCAAGGTCACACTTAGGGTTGATTTTGTTTCCCTTCCGCTCTGTAACTCTTGAACCCCGTTTCGAAGAAACCTGACACAATTGTTTACCACATTGAGACGATGTGCAGAAGCCATGTTCCGGATGGCTCACTTCAAGGTCAAGGTCACACTTAGGGTTCAAGCGTCATATAACTGTGTGGATATTGCTCTGCATTTGCTCTTGATTACAGTGCTCTTGTTTTTATTTGGGAGATTCTATTTTGTTTGCTTAATTTTTTTATTGAATTACTTCCCTTTTATGTTACTATCAATAGCATATTTTGTAACTTTTTTATTATTGGCAGTACGGAAAAACCGAGACCACTTTTCTGTGGTAAACATGAATGATACCTCCAATATTTTGGTGTTTTTTGACATTTTTGTACCAGGTTAGGATTTTCTGGTTGGGGACTTTTTTATATAACTTCAATTTTTTATTCTTGTTCCTGTCCGTTGGGCTTCAACAGCCTAAATTTTGCTCCCATTCTCTGATACAACACTTCGGGCGTATATTGCTGCGCTTTGCGGAGCTCTTGTTAGATAAACTGTCTGCCTGCAAATAACTGAAATGCTTTTTTTAAATAAGCTGTGTTAAACCCCAAGATATGTATTTCTTTATTATTTATGCAGGAATGCACAGTTCTTATTTACTTCTAGGTTTGTGTCCATCTTCTTGAAATAGCCGCTTTTGTTATATCTCCTTGCTTGCTGCTTAATAAGTCAGTTGTCAAGTACATGGGTGTTACTGTGATTCGTCAAGTGTAATTAACATTACTGACATCAATACAATACTCAGATGAATATCATGTACACGACCTACTTTTCACAGTCATTTTCAACTTTATATTTTTCAGGTATACATTTTAAAAATCTAATCTTAATAGGCAAAGTGAAATGTTTCAAATCTTGTACATTTGTATTTTTAGACTAACTTGTCAAGTAAACTGCTGGAGATTTATTTCTTTAACATACTATGGAATAGGTATTTTGTCTTCTCCCCTCTTGATATATGCTTGTTATTCCACATTCATGTCCGTTTCTTCTCATAAAGCAATTTTTGGATTGTAAATGACTTTACTTTATTATTGTATATTGGGTTGATCAGTCTGAACAGTTCATCTCAGTGCGCAGTAAGTAAAGTGAACTTCTGCATATTGTTGGTAATAATAAAAAGACCCAATCTGCAAGCTCAGCTCTGTATGAAAATATGTGCACACTATTGCTAAAATCAATATAAAATATATTTAACCATTTAAAGCCCCATCCCTGTCCCCTATTGCAGTTTGTAATCACCACCACCAAAAAAGAATTCAGGGATATTTCAAGAACTCATGTGGGTAATTGAAACATTTTTGTTATCATTTTAAGGCTGTCTTTTTGTAGTTTTGCAAATTGAACCCATTTTAAAGGATTAAATAAATACACATTAAAAAGAGTTGCTTTGAACACAATCATAGTCAGTATTTTCAAATTGGATGATGTTTGCATTAACCATTTTGTGCTTAAAGACAATTGAACAGGAATGTGAGGTATTCACCACAGGGGTCCAGTCAGCCATGCGAATTCACAGTGAATTCACAGTAGATGTCAATTAACATGACTGGTCACTGGTAGACTAGCTTCTGTTTATCATATTCAGCTACTGTATAACTTCCTTACATTATGTACAGATAATGTAGGAAAGGGATGTTAGTTATACATAAATTTTAAGACCTTCATAAGATGTTATTATTCTATTTTATCAGTTACCTTTTAGTACGTAATTCCCAGTCAAATTAGATTACTTGCAGTTATTATATCAAAATTATTTTCTTGTATGACAGAAACATAAACTATTTTTTTTACTT
This sequence comes from Saxidomus purpurata, assembly GCA_022818135.1. Taxonomy (NCBI): domain Eukaryota; kingdom Metazoa; phylum Mollusca; class Bivalvia; order Venerida; family Veneridae; genus Saxidomus; species Saxidomus purpurata. The sequence goes on from JAFMSR010000001.1 coordinate 39,658,305, forward strand.
TTAGATTACTGAAAAATAACTGTGATTTCAAAGTTAGATTGAGTAATGTTTTAAATACTCAATCAATTACTCTTACAACAAACCAATTATCACTAAGATTAGATGTTACACTTGATACATAAGAGAAATTTAGTTTTAGCTTATTTTACAGTTAGAAGAAGCGTTCAGTTGCACTTATAATTTACAAAGAAATAAATAGTCAGAAGGATTCTTTATACTTGTTTCACATGGGTTTATGGAAAAAATCATTTGAAACCACAAAACCATTAGCTTAGCTATCTAGAATGTAGTATCATGTAATGGATCTCTATGAAAATTATTCAAGTCATGCCACCGGGGTCAATATTGGCCCAGTCTAAGGGGTATCTTGTATTACATAGGCTTATATAGGGAAAACTTTAAAAAATCGTTTGTATTAAACCCAAAAAACCCTGAGCTTCGTATGTAGCATCATCATTTGGATCTCCTCGAAGATTGTTAAAATCATGCCCCCAGAGTCAATATTAGCCCTACCCAGGAGATCAATTTTCTTATACAGGCTTATATATAGGGAAATCTTGAAAAATCTTCTTTTCTCAAACCACAAGATCCTCAGCATATACTCTGTTCCAAAAGAAAGTGTGCACTTTGTTTTCTGTGATTTTTCATCGATTACTTTTCTGAAAGCCTATATATTTGGTACCATAATTGAGATCTGTTTACGTACAATATGGCGAACAATTTAGATTTTGCAATCGAACGATGACAAATACACATGAGATATTATGTGCGAAAATTGAAGCCGATACGTCTGCTAAATATTGAAATATTTAAAATTAAGAAGTGCACACTTTCTTTTGGAACTGAGTGTATGTAGCATCATCTAGTGGATCTCCACCGAGATTCAAATCATGGCCTGAGGGTCAATTTTTGACCACGCCCAGGGGTCACTTGCTGCAGGTAGGCTTGTGATATATAGTTATATAAAGAATATTTTTAATTTCTCCTTGTCTGAAGCCAATAGGCTCAGAGCTAAGACACTATTTGGTGTGTAGCATTGTATAATGGTTCTTTATCTAGTTTGTACAAATCGTGCCCCCAGACTCTAAAAAGGCCCCAACACATGTTTTCATTTAAAGTAATATACGGAAATGTTTAAAATTCTTGTCCGTGAACTTTATATCTGGAAACATCTTTTATTTCTCCAGGCATACTGGTTATTACATGTAACACATGGATCTCAGGTGATCGATATTGGGCCATCATGGCCTTCTTGTTTGACAGTAGAGAGGCTATATTAATATAATTTACTGTCAAAAAATAAATGCGATGTTATGCTACATACAAGAAAAATATTTTGAAAAAAAACCAGCACGTACTGTCTGTCCCTTTACAGAATCCAGGATAACTGGTTAGGCTAACTGCCCGATGGTACATAAATTAAATACTGCTGAAAACAGGCACTTCACCACAAATAACACATTTTTTTTAAAGTTTTTCATGTGAGTGTTTGAAAATCTGATATTCAAGAAAAATTATCAATTGAACACCTCTAAATCAAGCTGGTATTTATTTGGTATACAATAAACTAACTTGATAATTATTTCGACATTTTCTTAATTAAATTTTCAGAAACTTATATTCATATAAGAAATATATTTCCACTAAAGAAAAAGATAAAGGGTGTTGGCTTTTATGTGAGAAAGCCTGTTTATTAACTTCAACAAAATACTATATAGGGTAATACTTGTTGCAAATCACACATGTCTATTTTTGCTCATAAGCCATTTAGGAATAAGATACTGTAATCAAACTTGGTTCATACGTGTATGTTCCTTATTTGAAGATGGTGGTTAAGGTCACAGGGGTCAAGGTCAACTAAACTCACACTATAAAAAGAAACCTGATCAATGTATGTTCATCTTGTCGAAAAAGGGTATGAATTTTATTTTCTTAAAGGGCCATATTTCTTATGTTACTGGTACGATCTCGCAAATTGCTATCTTACCAGAAACCCTTTGAAATATTGTTTATGAGCACTTTGGGCTAATTGTACAAGTTGTAATAGAGAAGACAAAAAGAGAGTGCAAGTTTATCTACATTTTATCAGTTATTCATCAATGTATAGAGATGCATACCGCCTATGTGTAACGAGTCATGTAATAAACGGATAGCTATTAAGCAAGTCTCTCGTAGCGAGATACATTTTCATACCATCTTCGATATTGTCCGCTTGCTCGAAAGACTCCTGTGGAATTTCGCTTATCATTGAAATTTGAGCAAAGAAATCTTCCGAACAGCCACGTTGAGGGTCAGCTTTGCTGAGCTGTGTGGAATGTTCTACCAGTTAGTTTTCTATGCAAGGGAGTGGGAGTGAACAGTCCAGCGCACCAAACAACTCCGGTTGATAATACAAAACATCTGGTACTTCCCCTGTAGCCGACTCAACATCTCTTTGCGCTCTTATCCGATGAGAGTTCCAATACATTTTCACATGGTCAAGTTCATGCTGCAATATTGATGTTAACCACATTCTCATATTCTCAATATCATCTGTGTCTGCCAAATTAAATAATCCTATTTGCTCAAGATCTCTAAATGTATTTCGCCACTTAGCCGTGAAAACTCGTTTCAGAAAGCTCCAGAACGCTTATATGCGTTGATTACCTGTCGATCGGCCAAATAAATAACACTTCCCACCATTTCTAATATCAGCGTGGTCACTGCGTAATACATTTTGAAGTTCACTGACCCAAGGTCTTTCAAATAGTATTTGAAAGACCTTGACTGACCAAAACATTTTCGGTGCCTGCATCACTTCTTATGATTTTTGGGACTCTGCCTAGCTCTATAACCATATCGAAATATAATTTTGAAATTATGGGTTTTTATTGGACCGCATAACTTTCAGCCATAACAATTTGCGTGAAAAACCATCGATTGCACCGTGAATCGAAAATCCGTATGGTTTTAATTTATCGTAACCATCAATATAAACTATGCAGTTTGGCCCTCCATTTTTGTACATGCGTCTGCGTAATCGATGCCCCCTTCTTAACCTCACCCCTTCTGGATCTAACATTTTAACTATACGTCCAACTGTTTTTTTGTGTTGGTCGCAAACCCAAGTTAACGTTCAAAAGTCGCCATATAATCCTATATCCTGCGTCAATAAATCCCATTGCATGCAGTTTTTGTATTCCTTCAAATATAAGAATGTCGGGAGATTCGACGTTGTTTCTACGTAGTCCTAGTTTGCCAATGATTCTTCTCAGGCGTGTCCTGCTAATATCTTTCCCGTGTCTTAGTAGCAAGAACGCTCTAATTTCAGCCTGTGTATACACATTTTCGTGGTAGAAATGGATAAGATCAAGGGGAGATGACTCTTTCAGCACCCAAACAATAACACACAGCTACAGCTAGGCAGATTGATATGGAAGGCCCGCGGGCAATGCTTTTTTGCTAAATGCGTAATTCTTTTTGCTTAATGCGACATGTTGACAAGCTTTTTCAGTTTGCTTTTGGTAATGCTTCACATGATACTATTTATAGTAACGTTTTACTAAATGCGAAATGCATTTTGCTAAATTGATATGCTTCTTGCCACGTCTTTGCTAAATGCTTTTTGCGAACTGATATGCTTTTTGCCAAACTTTTGCTAAATGCTTTTTGCTAACTCCAACATGCTACACTCTAAAATATATTGATTTTCAGGTTGCCATAGAGATGCCTGAAAATTTATATCTTTTGACCAAATTATAGAGTCCATTATTAAATCTTCAAAGTAATTCATATTCATTTCTCCTTACACATGTATATTTTTATTATTTATGTTATTAATTCTTCTTGTATGGTTAGGGTTAGCAAAAAGAATACTGTATTCGAGAAGCATTTTGCGAAAGTAATTTCGAAAAGATTTGGCAAGAACCATATCCCATTAAGGAAAATGTATTTCGCATTTAGCAAAAAGCATTTTGCATTTCACAAAATGTTATTATAGATAGTATAGCGTGAATCATTAAGCAGACAGCATTTCGCAATTGGCATTTCGCAAAAAGCATATAGAATTTAACAAAATGTAACTATAAACATTACTGTATTTCACAAAAAGCATATCGCAATGAACATTTCGCATTTTGCAAAAATCATTTCGCAAATAGGATATCGCATTTAGCAATAAGCATTTAGCATTTATCAAAAAGCATGCGCACAGGCCTTCCATAGATAGATATTGTTACAGATCTGTTGCTTATAGTTGAGCCAAGGTTTTTCAAATAGAGACCTTGGTAGAGCTCAACAAAATCTGAACGGTATCAGGGCCACTCAGTCAAAGTGAACAGCTGGTTTTAACATCAAGGTTATAGGATTTTAATGAAATTTCCTTTGGATATATGTTGCTTCGTCTTTTAAATAAAGCTTGTATTAGATCATAAAGTAATACAAAGGTTATTTAGGGATCTTGGCAGGTTCACATGTAGAGAACTCCTAGGATTGGCTGGGACTATAAACAATCTTATTAGAAGAATACTGATTTACAGCTCAGTCTGAGTTAACTTTATAAGCTGAAGTGAGCACAAAGTGCTTATATTAAATGAGGTATCTTGATCAGCTGTTTCCAGGTGTTGTGTGTTAATCAGTGCGTTCATGAACTTGTTGGCTTAAACCACTTCGTCTTATAAAGTCTCAGGCTCTCTTTGAATTGACTGATTTAGTAACATGTTTCTTCTTATAAGATGGTTTAGATATTTGGCTTGTATCATTGCCGAGTGAAATGACACTAAACTTGTAGCATCTTTGCGTCGTCTCTTTTCAAAAAACAGGAAACGGTTCCAATCGACATGGCTAAAAGTTAAGATATTTAATATGCAACATTGTCTAGTGGACCTCTTTCAAGTTTCGTCAAATCATGCCCCTTGGGGTCTCTTGTTTTCATTTAGTCTTATAAAGTAGGAAATGGTTCAAGTCTACATAGCCTAGAGCTGAGATTTTGGTATGTCTAGTAGAACTCTACCAAGTTTAGTCATATCATGCCCCTGGGGTCAAAACTGACCAAACCCTGGGGGTCACTGGTTTTCATATAGACTTATATAGGGAAAACCTTTAAAATGTTAGCTGAACTGATAAGGAGAATGACTGGCTGCTAAAGACAGGTGGTTGTTTATGCCAGGTTAACTGAACATCGTTAACTTATATTTCAGCATTTAATTAGTGGAACTTGTTTTGTTTACCCTGGTGTCTGCGTCCATGTTGCTATATACGTCCTAACTTTAGTTGTGAGGACATATCCATGTGCATTGTGGATAAATATGGACAGTTTCTATGAATGGCGAGAGTCACTTTTTTAAAATCACTGCAGTCAGGCTTCAATACAGTGTCAGGAGTTCAAGCCAAGCTAACAGCCATGACACTTTATGTTAGAAGGTTGGCAGTTTCTTAACAAAGAAAATGGCTTTAGTAATACAATGGGCCTTTCAAGAACTATGATTATTTCTATCATGTATAATAATTTATTTAATCTGGATTGTGAAACAATTTCTTACAACTGATACTATTCGTTCTTGAGACTCACTCAAACAGGTGAAACTCCAAGAAAAAAGTTATTTCCCTTTATGAAATTACAAATTGCATATTTACTTTGTTTGCAAACCTAGAATTACATTTTTGTATATTGGTTGAAGTTTTCTCTCTGATTAATTGGGTCAATAAATTCTAACTTCAAGTTTATTTTTTGCATGAATTTTGACAATATCATTTCCTCTTCTCCACTAAAATATTGCAGTTAGAGTTAATCTGCAAATTGCAGTTTCCAAATGGATACAACTGTTGGATTAAATCTTTGGACACATATTTAAAGTACATGGCTCAAGTGACATAACTCTGACATGTGTTTGGTAAATTATGCCATGTTTTGAATTTAAACTAGAGCTATCACTAAATGTGATTAATACTCCCGAAAGACTGCTTTATAAACTGAGGAAAGTCGTAGTAACAGAATACCTCGCAAAAAATAACTAAAATAGAGATATTGTTTTTGGCAATAACTCTGTAATTAGTCAAGATAGAGTAATGGTTCCTGTACACTGCACTTCCTCTCATTGTGCTGGACCATTGAATGAAGTTGTATTGCATTCCAAACAGCAGTTTTCAAGTTATGCTCTGCGACAATGAAAAGTAAAAATGGGAAATAACTCTGTAATGACTCAAGATAGAGTTATGGTTCCTGTGTACTGCACTACCTCTCAATGTACTTGACTATTGTATGAAGTTAAATTGAATTCCAACCAGCAGTTTTCAAGTTATGCTCCGAACAAGGAAAAGTAATAAAGGGCAATAACTATGTCATGAGTCAGGAAAGAGTTATTGTCCCTGTGTACTGCACTCTCAATGTACTTGACCATTGTATGAAGTTGTATAAAATTCCAACCAGTAGTTTTTAAGTTATGCTCCGGACAAGGAAAAGAAACAAAGGGCAATAACTCTGTAATGAGTCAAAATGAAGTTATGGTTCCTGTGCACTGCACTTTCTCAATGTGCTTGACCATTGTATGAAGTTGTAACGAATTCCAACCAGTAGTTTTCAAGTTATGCTCCGGACAAGGAAAAGTATCAAAGGGCAATAACTCTGTAAAGAGTCAAGAACGAGTTATGGATTCTGTGCACTGCACTTTGTCTTAATGTACTTGACCATTGTATGAAGTCAAATTGAATTCCAACTAGTAGTTTTCAAGTTATGCTCCGGACAAGGAAAAGTAACAAAAGGAAATAACTCTGTAAAGAGTCAAGAACGAGTTATGGTTCCTGTGCACTGCATTTTCTCTCAAAGTAGTTGACCATTGTATGAAATTGTATTGAATTCCAACCAGTAGTTTTCAAGTTTTACTCTGGACAAGAAAAAGTAACAAAGGGCAATAACTCTGTAAAGAGTCTAGAAAGAGTTATGGTTCCTGTGCACTGAACTTTCTCTCAATGTACTTGACCATAGTATGATGTCGTATTGAATTCCAACTAGTAGTTTTCAAGTTATGCTCCGGACAAGAAAAATGCAACAGACCGCCTGACCGACCGTTCGACTGTCCGCCCGACCGACTGACCAACCACCGAGTGAATCCTATATAACTCCAAAACTTCGTTTCGGGGGGTATAAATATTTTAAGTTAATTAAACCAATTCACAGCATCAGGTCAATAACAACTGCAATAATTTTGACAAATGTCATTTTTTCTGTAAAATCCAGGTGAAAAGAAATTGAAGCTTCAAATAATTCATGACATTTTGACAGAATTATGTCCCTTTTGACTTACAAATAAGTAAAATCATGGATTCAAATTGATTGAAGCGCAATAAAGCTTCATTACATTTTAATATGATGTAGTTACAATATGTTACAATATTACTCTGTTTTTTCCATCTATCGTTTGCATACATGCATTACTTCTGCATAAATGATACAAATTAATATTTTTCATAACTGTTCCTGATATTGCACTGTGAATAATTGATGAAACATTCATTTATTTTGATATGAAAAGCACTCATTTCACTGCATTTCACATAAGTAAAAATCAACCAAGATATAAAACCATTGCACTGCATTTCACATAAGTCAAAGAAAACAAAGATATAAAACCTTCAGAAAATGTGAAAATGAACAATGAAATATATGAAGACTGTAAAATTTGTTAATCATACATTATATATGCTTGATGTGTATAAGATTTGAAGTAGCTACTTATGCTTTAATGCTAAATTAAATGTAAAAGTGTTTTGTTGTGGCCAAAGTTGTGAAATAGCCCCCAGACAGAAATCAGATCTGCTGACAGTCTTTCAGCATTTAGTAGCCTGCTCTAGTAATACAGATCTCTTCATTGGTTGTTGATGATCCCAGTTGGACAACAACAATCAATTATGAGCGTTTTCTATCGTAGATAACTTCACATTTAGCAGGAGCGATCAGGCTTGCCAGGAGCATGCAGATATGAATTCTTGCAACGTTGTTCGTTTTCCTGACATGAAGTGAATTACTGTAACACCATAATGCAACATTCAGTCTGTTTTCTTGCTCCATACACTGTCCTAATAGATTCCAGGCTGTTTCACGGTGTCCAAAACCTTGTTCGCACACAGTTACAAAGAGCAGATTATGCAATGCTTGTCTTTGGTCTTGTACTCTAAAGATTTCTATAGGTCTTGTACTGGAGGAAATATAGATATGGACTGGAATCTACTACAGCCAAATACATCCAGGCATCAGCGTTCTTTCTATGTAACAGTTCCTCACCAGTAGATCGGAACAGTTCGTACTGAAGTTCTTTGGGAATACAGTTTATTTCTGAGGGCAGAAATCTGACACAAAAGGCTGTAAAATACCTTAAACCTTCTTCATTGAATTGAGTTGAAATTCCAACAAAACCTAGTTTAGTGGCTGGTATGTGCAAATAACATTTGCATACTGGTTGAACAGCTTGCATCTTGTACTGCATTTCAACATCTTTGTTGTACAGTTTTTTCGTGTCTTTCAAAACGGATGCTGCACTTTCCATGTCTCCTGTGCAATAAAACACAGAAGCCAATTTCAGCCTGCTGGATGAGACATCTGAGTTTATTCCTGAACACAACCATATTAGTGCTTGAGGACATACAGGGTTGTTTTGTTGTATATTATAGGATGCAATAAAAGATCCCAATGAAGACAAGAAAAGAGGTGCCAGAACTCTACATGCTTTCTGTTCAAACAGGGTTCCTTCTGTGTGATACTTGACTAATTGAGCAATCTTCTGCCGCAGCTGAAGGATCTGTTTTTCTACACTTTCTTGTTTTAATAGTATCAGGTTAATGGTATAATTTTGACTAGTAGTGTAAATTGTATTGCATATCCTACATAATTCAGAGCTCAAAAATGCGTGAAGATTTTCAAACCCAAATATGGCATTGTAATGTGCATCATGTAAAATACCAAACTTTATTTTCAGTCTTTGACAAAGTTTACCAATCTGAATCTCAAGTAGAGAACCAGCAGTATTTTGTATTAATTTCGACATTTGTTTAAACAACCAGGGCTTGTTTTCAGTTTTAATTTTACCAGCCATCAAATTGTTGTCAGGAATAATGAAATGAGGACAGTTGCCACATAATAAACATTCATTTAGAGTACACAGACAGTATATTAGACAAAGTAAAATACTACTTTCTCTCCAATGATGCGAACCTGTTCTCTCAACACAGTGTAATAAAACTGTTTTTCACATATAGCTTGAAATGTGCTTTTGTCCATAAAGATTTATGAATGTTTTGAGTACTGTATCATCTTTAACAGAATATAACACCTGATCTGAGTAATATTCAAATCAAACATTAAGTATCTTTCAGGTAGGCAGGTAGAAATTCTCCACTGGATGTCTTTGTTTTCACTTATACAACTACCTGTTGGAACAACATGGCAATCTAAGGTTGCTGCATATTGTTTCATTTCTGTAGTAGGCCACCTAGAATGTACCTGCTCTAACCAGGGTCTGGCTGGCTGTGGCCAGGATTGAAAAGGGAATGAAAAGACCCCATCCTCATCAAGCAAACCTTGTTTGCCTTTGTATGCTAATGATGGTCCTTGTCGTTGCAGACCTCCTTCCATGATATCTGAATCAATCATTGTGTTTTTCATCAATACTCTTCCGTGCTTGTCCTTAACAAAGTCGTTGTCACTTTCCTCAGTCTCAGGAAATGGAACATCTGGCCATACTGCTTGCAGGTAACAATAGCCAGGTGGCGTTGATTCATCACAAATCATCATCAGGTTGATCTTACCGGGGTCCCACTCAGCAAAGTCCTGTATCACACTATACCTGTTATCAGAGAAGAGTGTATCTAAGTCAGATTCAAGTCCTTCTGCAGAAGTGCCTTCAGACTGACTTCCTAAATGGTAAATAGAACAATGATCGTCTACCACTAATCTATAGCCGAATGTCCGTATAGACTCCTGTAGTAAGTGTCCTCTCCTTTTTTCAGCACCATTCTTTCATTCACACCAATGTCATCAAGGACTTCAGACAGTCGCAGTGAGACACTGCGATACCAATCAGGAGTGTGAAACATTTTGAAACATTACGGAAAAAATATTGTACATCTTTCATTGCAAACTGTTATACATGTTATGAAGTAAATGGCCTCTTTTGATTGTACATGTTTTTGTGTATTATATATGGTATACTATTATAAGTTTGGATTACTGACAGCTAATGATTGAGACCTTGACATTTGAGGTCGTGAAAATTTCACATATAAGCAACATTTTATGACAAATTTTACTTTTTGTATATTCTGTAAGAGATTTATTTAATGAACAAAAAGACCCATTACATAGAGTTAGATCCCTATCAGAAATTTACATTTTATTGACTTTAATAAAATGTTGTAATAAATCCCCTTTATTATGAAATCTTTTTAAAGGTCCAATACTAACGAAAGCAAAAATTCAAATATACTTTAAAAAACACAAAAATAAGTTATTTTTAATATAAAATGAAAGTTGGTATGTAGAAATTCTAATTAAACCACAGTACATGTACAATTATTTTTCTATGTATTATGAAGAAAGTTAAAAAGACCTGGGTAGTCATTTTGTCGAATCACTGAGATTTCAACATAATAGACATACTTTTCTTCGTGTTCCAAACACTTTCTGTAAAGTTTAAACTGACAATCTTTATTATTCAGTGTCTTGCATAAGGTAATGTACTTGCCATTGAAATAACTGTCAATTAATTTTCGGTTAGTAGTTGACCTTTAAACGTTGAGTATTTCTTTTTCATTTCAATATAATTTCTATTTATACATTTGAATTTGATAGAAATACAAATATTTAAACATTCTGAACCAAAATGCAGGTTTTAAAACTACGTGCAGCTTCTGAATTCATTTATTTCCAATCTTTCTTGGGTGCGCACCTAAGATAGGTAAAGGGGGTAATAATATTTTTCAAACTTGCATTTCTAGTGAATTCCATCTAAATATATAATTTTAATGCAAATATTTCAAAAATATAATACAAAAGGCCATATATTTATATATATTTCCTTAGGCAAAGTATGTGTATCAAATATTTACTAATGATAAAATAACTCTATCTTGGTTGGGCAACCAGGATGGGGAAATCAAATTTTAAAAATACATCCAGTGAAAATCTTACGTGAATTTAGCGCTAAGTGAACATAAACGAGTGTAAATGATAAGATGTTCAAGTTTGAAACAAATATGTTACATGGCCAAAACCTGATTATCCACATTTAACATTATATAGTTAGATAGTAGACTATCAGCATTTGTGTTGCCATTGACTTTTAATACATGCTTTTTAACATATTTCTCTGAGATCCTTGCAGGCTTAAGCAAATTGTCTTTAGGTCAGTTCACGTACATTGTAGATACTGCTTGTATTAGGATAACAAATTTGTTATGATAAATTAACTCCTCAAAATGTTTGTGTTTTTGACATACAGGATCAAAGAATACATTATAAAGTATTTGAATATTCTTGAATACAAAATTTATTTTTCTATTCCATAATTGGTAGATCTCTAATCAACCAGCTGAAAATTATTTTTTGATCAACCTTGTGAAATTTGAAAGATTTTTTTTACATTTTATTTACTTTAGCAGTAGAATCAGCATGGGCAGATACATTAAGATGTAAATATTGATTTCTTTGAATAAGTTATACATGTACATTTATTATTAAATAATAAAAAGGTCTGTAAAGTGTAACATAAAGGTAATAAAAAAGATACTGTAACCTGGGTATTCAAATGATGATATAATAAGTCTTTGATATTTTTCTACTACATCTGATATTCCATATGTTTATTAGTTTTTGTATACATGTTGAAAGAACAACCTAGACAAGATTAGTAACACTAATTATTTATATTATGGTGCTAATCAATAGCAGTATCTTGGATGACCCACGTGACTTTTGGGTAAAGGCGACGACCCAAAATATCAACAAATCTCCTCCATTCAGGTAGGTTTTTTAACGATAATTTTCTTAATACTTGGATAATTTTTGTAATTTTTTCAGCATAAACCCCGCCATGAAGAGTGCTTTCCTCGGTTATATAGTACTGCCTGTAAAATATTAAACTTTTCCTGTAAATCCTGACCAACTGAATTCTCGGATTGTGAAATTAAGGGAAAAGTACACGGGTCCTGACAAAAATGTTGCTTAAATGGGTATTTCCGTAGATTACCTCTATGATAATCATATTTTAAACAAGATTTATGAATTTCTGATGTTTCAGAGGGTATTCTTTTATTACTAGTAATTCTTTACAGAGTAAACCTGATAACGTACACGTGCATTTCAGATTGGATAAAGTACACGGGCGTTCTGCAGTTCAACTTCTTGTTATTTCAGTTACGATGTTAAAACTCATCATATGAAATAAATAAACTGTCAAAATATAAAACAATGATGTTTTCAATATGGATGTAACACCTACCGGTGCAGCAAAAATTTTACAGCATAATTTCGCGCTAAATACGGTACACCATCTGTAGAACTCTTAGTTCATATGGCGCGAGGATTCAGTATTTCTTTAATTTTTCCACAAAGAAGTAGATCTATATGTAAAAAATAAACTGATTTGTGTAATGCCTGAAAAAAGAGTTTCACTGTTCCATTTACAAAAAAATATTCTCTGCTTACATAACCATTTTTGTTACCGGTGCTTGATTAAAACGACCCGATTTTGGGAAAATTAACGACGCAAACAATACAAAATGTGTAAATTACAAATGGGCACAGGAGAGCGTTCTAAACTTCACAATTAAATAGCTACATACCGACAGATATATGATGTACCCAGTGAATGGATTGACGAAAGATGAAGTTAACTCGTCGGAAAGGATCAGGTGATATTGGTTTGAATAGTGTATACAGGCAGTAGTTCTGGTTGCGTTACTAAATGATTTCTGTACGATTTTATAATTTTTGTTGTATGTTGTTACACAAGCATTTTAGTAAATCTAAGAATCATTAAAATTGGCATGTTTATCTGTATGAGTGTGTGATATGATTGGTTAAAAGTATGAAGAAGGCGTGAATGAATGTGAGGAGGTTTTGGGAAAAGGTGGAAGAAACGAGAGGGAGAGATGGAGAAAGGGCAGTCAATGTTTAGGTTTTACGAAATTCATTTTTACGCAGTTAATGTTTAGGTTTATAAAGGAAGGTTCAGTTTATATTTTGGTTAAGAAAGAAATTAAAAACTTTTGTTAGGAACTTAAATTAGTGGACATAAATGTTGTTTAAAGAAATAGATTATCTAAAAAACAGAAATTTGACTTATGTTATATCTATAATAGCTAAATTCCCAGTGAGATACGGAACCCGGTTTAAATACTATGCTTATGGGATCTAAAGAATTACAGTTTTAATTTGTCTTTTTAGGCTTATCTGAGCCAAAGGCTCTGGATGAGCTATTAATATTGGTGGATGGTCAGGCGTCCAGCAGCAACAAGTTCACTTAGAGAAACTACATGTCCAATTTATTGCTCTGTAGCATCCTTGCATTGTCTTCATTCAAAAGACAGAAATTGTTCTCGTCCAGTGCACATGGGGCCGCTGTTATTTATATTAGGAAACCCTTTAATACATGGAATGTCACCATATTTGCTCTGTAGCATCCTTGTATTGCCCCCTTTCAAAACAATCAGAAAACTGTTTCGGTCCAGTGTTAACATAGATCTAGACCGCCATTATTAAAAATTGAAATCTTTTAAATGGCTTCATTAGATTACTTCACGATACTTTAGCGTACTTCTGTACTTACATGGTAACGACACTAAGTCCTGGTGACATTAGTTCCAGCTGCCGACTACATGAAATACAACTTGCACAGATGAGGAAATAGGCCCAACTTGGCCCTCTTGTAATTATTCATTTGATATATGTCATTTTTATGATATTTTATTGACTGTGACATACACATGCAGATATGAAAAAACAGTGGAAACAAGATTATGTAAAATAAAATGAATTATACATTAATTAAAACTGATAATTACCTTATGTTATCTGACAAAGGAATTGACTCGAAGTAAAGAAGTCCTCTTTCCTATGTAATTTCTTCCTCCTTTGTTGTATTTGTTTTCTTAACAATAACTCATTTTTAAAGAATTTTCGCCGTTGTAGACTGAAAAAAGTATTACTTCTATTATACAGAGTACCATACTTTGAGACATTTTGAACATGATCAATACATTTGTCGACTGTAATTAATAGTAAAAAAGTGAAACTCCCAAATATACCTTTGTTCAAAATTAACTTTCTGATAAAGTTATACAGTAATCTCTTCAGGCTTTCTTTGGTTTCTTCTTTATACTACAAGATCAATCAAGATTGCTTTCAAATGAGAAAAGAAAGTTTTTGTCATGTTATCTAAAAGATTGCATTTATCAATAACTATTGGCAGTTGTATTTTGAGATAACACATGGATTAAGATTTTTATTTTAACATTTAAATGACGAAAGGAAAAATTACCACTTTATCAAACTTAGCCAAAGTGATCCCTGAATGTGATCGACTTTCATGAAGTTCAGATATAGGCTATATCAATAAACATGAACTTCATGAAACCAAACTTTGATTTTGCAACTTGTGTGAAAACAGATCAACCCGTGCTTTACTAAACAACATTATAAATACAGTCAGACCTGTGGAAAGACCACCTCTAAATAAAGAACATTCTCTAAAGAAGAAGGTCAAGTTGCTCTAAGTCGCTTATCTGAGCAAGCTATTTATAAGAGTCAGCTTTATACTGTTTTATGTAGTAAAGTTGAGGCTATATAGAAATCGTCTTACACAAAGTCAAGTAGATTTTATTACTTGTGCTACTCTGCTGAAGCCTACTCAACATGTTCATTGACACAAGATTAATCACAAGGACAAATTATATAAATGTATTTTACATTTTTATAGAGTTATTGCCCTTTTTTATTTAGCAAGTTTTCAATTGTAATGCTACTTTCCCTTTACTGTACTGGTACACGAAACAGGAAGTGCATATGGTGAGCTTTTGGGTCACTTGATGTTTAGAACAGTGTCCAGCATTAACGATCAGTTTGTGGACACTAGCATCCACAATCAGCAATCTGATATCACTTGCACACACTGTAAATGGTTATAAGATCTGAGTTTGATTTTTGGTCAAATGAGATCATTAAATAAATGTTATAGCCCTTCATTTGTGTGACAAATACTATATTTACCATATACTCATATATACAATATTAATACGCTAGCCTAATGCTTAAGCAAGAGTGAGTAGTATCACTGTTGATGTTTGGCAGTCAAGCTGAAATGAGTTACTATAAACTGCATCAAGTTATATAAGCAATAGTGTCCAATATCCATTTGAGTCAGCCCTAAGCCACCCTTCAATGTTGTCGAGAAATATTCTTTCCCGTTGCTCCTCATAACCAATATAATCCACATGTAATAACATACTAAGGAATGGTTCATTTGCATATATGTATCAAGTAAAAATAAACATTAACACAAATGTAAGGTGTAAAATGTCATTTATTTTTAAATGACTGTTACATTTTAGTAAGCTGTACAGGTGAAATGTAATAAAAGTAAACAAATCTGAATAAATGGAGTTTAACAAAATTGGTAAATTAGTCCAAATCCTGGATCTAATTTTCTTAAATTTAATATGAGCTATCTTGAAAGTTATGACTATTTAAACCCTTTTCACTCTTGCAGGAGTCACTATGTTGGTGACACTTGATGTTCAAAATAATGAAATTTTTGCCTAAAATCGTATAATCAAACTAATGACTCAAGCAAATCTGGCATTCTGGATCACACTACCGGGGTATACTAATAACCCTATTATATTCTCTTCTGCTCAATGTCTTCTTACTGCTACGCCACATTGTTTAAGCAGGTTTTTTAAAAAAAAAAAACAACTGCTCATTAGAATGGCTATGTCAGGCGGGCGCGCGTCAAACATTGGTTTCCGTTCAATAACTTTAGTTAGGAGTGACTAATTGCAATGAAACTTGATGTGCAGGTAGCTTGCACGGAGACGCAGCTTGGAATTGCATTTGGGGTCACTAGGGTCAAGGTCACTGTTTCTAAAAATAGAAAAACGGTTTACACTCAGTAACTCCTATTAGGAGTGACAAATTACAATGAAACTTGGTGTGTAGGTAGCTTGCGTATAAACGAAGCTTGGAATTGCATTTTGGTTCACTAGGGTCAAGGTCACTGTTACTAAAAATAGAAAAATGGTTTCCGCTAAATAACTCAAGTCATGAGTGACCAACTACAATGAAACTTGGTCTGAAGGAAGCTTGTGTAGAAAGGAAGCTTTGGGTTGCATTTGGGGTCACTAGGGTCAAGGTCACTGTTACTAAAAATAGAAAAATGGTTTCCACTCAATAACTTAAGTAAGGAGTGACCAATTGTAATGAAACTTGGGGTGTAGGTAGCTTACGTGGAGAGGAAGCTTTGGGTCACTAGAGTCATTGTCACAAGGGTCAAGGTCACAACGATCACGGTTAAGGTCAGTGTTACTTAAAAAAGATTTTAATTTATTTTTAGTTTCCAGTTTGCTTTAAGCAAAAAAATATTTTTTGGTCAAGGTCACTAGGGTCAAGGCCACTGTTACTTAAAATAGATATTTTTTTTAGTTTTTAAATTGTTTTTAGTAAAAAAAAAATGAGGTCAAGGTCACTAGGGTCAAGGTCAGTGTTACTTTAAATAGATTTTTTATTTTTAGTTTTAGATTATGATAAAAAAAAATGTTGGGGTCAAGGTCAATTGGGTCAAGGTCAATTTTACTAAAAATAGATCTTTTTAGTTTTGAAATTGTACCAAAAAAAAATTGGGGGTCAAGGTCACTAGGATCGCGTGGAGGTCACTGTCACTAAAAAAAGATTTTAGAAAAAAAAATTCTTCAATTTTTAAATTGTTTCAGCAAAAAAAATTCTTTGTTGAGGGGGGGAAGTCAAGGTGACTGTTTTTGTCATGTTATTCAAAAGAGTTAATTGATTGATATTTATTGCAAGTCTGTACTTTGTTATGAGGCTTTGAATAAAGATTTTTATTTCAACATTTAATTGATGAAAGACAGAGTGAGCCCGATATGTGACTTTCATGAAGTACAGATATATGTACTTAACCTGAATTTTATTAAACCAAACTCTGGTCTTGCACAGATCAACACATGCTTTACTAACTAAACAATACTATAAATACAGTCAGACCTGTGAAAAGAGCACTTCTAAATAACGAAAATTTAAGAAGAAGGTAAAGTCTCTTTTTTTCAAATGATCAGCATGGTGATTAATGTCATCAATTACAGTAAAGTTAGACCTTTAGTACTGTAGATTTTAATAGTACTGTACTACACTAAACATGCCCGTTAAACTCGCATGCAAAGTGCATGTTGCACTCCAGTAAAAGATATATTTGGGCAAGTTCCGGAACTCCATTTTGCTCCCATTTCGCTCAGTTTCCAGTGATAGCTCTAGTTTTATCACCTATGAAAATCATATTTTCATTATCTAAAGAAGAAGGCCAAGTTGCCCTTAGTAGTCGCTTAATTTCCGAGCAAGAATGATCAGCTTGGTGATACATGTAAATGTCACAAGAGTTCTGCATGGAATGGAATTGTTTAAACAATTTTGGTAGTGCTTCATGCAAGGAACATTCCTGTATAGTTTTATCAATATTGGCCTAGTGGTTTCAGAGGAAATGTCATTTGAATCAAAATGTTGACGTACTACGGACGACAATCAATCAGGAAAGCTCACCCTGGCCTAGTCAAGTAAATTGGTGCACGATATACTTTGGATATATTTGTATATAAAAATAGATTATTTTGCCAGAATACTCGTCTTAAGTAATGCTGTTTTGAAAAAGTGGTGAATAAATCTAAATTTTATAAATGGCTTGATTGGGTAATTTTACTGATAGAGTAAATGTCAAGCGTATCCAACATTATTTTCTTCAGATCTATTTTCATAGATCACAAAATAGTTAAACTTTAAAGTATTTCTAGTTCGGTGTATGGAATCCAAACTGTAACAACTTAGCCTTGGTCCCAAGATATTCAACTGTATCATAATAAAATTAACTACTTTTTCTCAGCAAAATCATATGTTCCTCCCCTACCAAAAGTTCCCATCTGCATGGAATATCATCAAAGGTATAATTATACTGAAATGTTTGATATCATAAAATTTGACAAACCAAGGGCAATAACTCACGTAAAAGTCATTGAACTGGAACATGCTGATGATATGCAAAAGTAGACATTGTACTGATCACTTGTGTGGCTTGGTTGAATTGCATACACTGGTGTAGGAGTCTCAGCACAGACAATGTTATATTAGACAAATCAAGGGCACTAACTCCACCTAAAATAACTACAATCGGCAGTATGGCATGGGACTGATCAGTCATGTGAAGTAAGGTTGAGTTATGCAGACAAACAATGACATCATCCATCCAGACACAACATCAGGGGGGTGTGCTTTAATAGTTCAGTATCGGTTATGTAGTAATTGGCCAAAGAAAGAAAACTCTCGGTGCAAAACACAAGACTAGAAGGCTTGCTTATCACTGAAGATTAGGAAAAATGTTTGTATTAGTACTTCTACTATTTTTACAAGAACACTAATAACAGGATGGGTTAAACCAACAAACAACTCATATATCAGTACATAAATAATTCCCATTTTCAGGAATTATGCATCTTGGGGCCACAATAAGGATCCAGTGAAAAATGCAGCTTCTAAAGAATACACAATGTTAAGTGTGGATAAACAGACGACGGACAGCAAGCGATCATAACAGCTCACCTTGAGCACTTTGTGCTAATAGGAACTTAAACCATTTAACCAGGCTTGTTACTCTGAAGTTAATGGAGATTAGTGAAAACTATTCCATTAAACACTTAAACAGAACGGTCAAACTTACATATTAAGCCTTCAAATGTAGTTTTAAATAATTGACAATTTAAGTGCTATCTAAGTTTCTGTTACAAGTGCTCTTTCTCTCAGCCTACTGTCAAGGTGACATTAAGTGGCACAAATAAGATGTCACCACTAGTGATTCTAGTATGCAGGGTTTCCAAGAGGTACAATATACACACTTTATAATAAATTACTTTTAATTAGTCTTTTTAATATCATGAATGTCAACAAAATCTACATTTTTGTACATTAAAAGCATCAACATTATTTACAATCATGGGTAATGCTGAGAAGTATCCTCATTGATTAAAAGTCACATATAACATAAAATCTGTCAGACGAGGGTGATTTTTTTCTCCAACATCATTCTAGGCATTCCTGGTTTTCCAAAAATGTTCAGACTGATTAGTAACAAAAGCACTCATATCTACTTCATTTCAATGACTAATACTTCGGTCAATTTGAGAATACACCAACACTGTGTAATAACCTTGCGGTTCTGATGCATGCTTTTCAGTTGTTACTTCTTTCTACATATAGAATGACACGTCTGCCTGCAGTAAAATTGGTAATTTGCATACGAGCAGACAGACTTATCTGCAAAAGAGATAGTAAATCTATGTGAAATGAATCTTTTGCAAGATTTTTAAATTAACTTATTGGGAAATTGCAAAAATAGTGAAAATTAAATCAATGTGAATATTACCCAATTACAGTACTTGTTGTACTTGTTTTACTTGTTGTACTTGTTTTACTTGTTGTACTTGTTTTTCAGTCTCACTGCAGATGCAGCTGTCAGACAGATGTAAGAGCTCCATGCTAGTTGTACATTCCGAGTCTCTCGTTTTATATAAACAATAGACAGGGAATTACAATGGCACAGTGGCCAACCTTGTTAAAATATTTCAATCAGTTAAAACATAAGTTGACTGGTTTAGACTGTTATATCTGTGTTAAAACAATGATTCTGTGAACAACATATAAAATTTAAAACATTAGATAAAACACGCCTGTAGCTTAACACATCCTACCATACAAGTCTTACACAGTGATGATAAAGTTACATTGAAAAGCAACCCCACAGATTTTTGTTTTAACCACCAGACACAAATCATTTATAATACACTTTAAACTGATGGACTGTCACACATGTCTGTACATGTAGATGGGCAAACTCAAGTAGATGACTGTCTATAATTTGTAGTGTTGATAATTTTCTTGCCACACATTGCACAAATACCCTTCTTGTAGGCACAGCCTGAAACATATATCAATATATGGGTTAATAATACGGTCACATTGTGACAGGCTTTTTCAGAACAGCCTTTATGAGTCATCGTTTATGACACGCTCAAAAATTTCCTATGTGATGTTTATAACAAGAGTGTCATGATGGCCCTATATCATCAACATGGGTACCATCGGCTATATACAAGGCCAACAACTGTGTTACAGAAAACAAAGTAAAGGTACAGTACACTGTAGCCGGCAGTGTAGCTCTATAAACTACGTCAAAAAGGAATGGCCAGTTTTGATCTAGCAGCAAAGAACAGTCATGGGAGAGGACCACTAGACAATTGACAACTGCATGTATCCAAGCTATGGGCCTCTTGGTTTTAGAATTTAGACATTAAGATTTCCATAGATGGCAAGATCTAGTATATTGATAGAGATTTGTTCTTATATACACTGAGTTGCCCACATGACAATCATGATGAGCAATCCAGTAGCAGATTCAACAGAATTGACAGCAAATTCTTAAATATGTTTTGCTTCAATACTCAGTCACAAAGATGTGTTTATAATAAGGATCGGAACGAATGTTCGTATTTTTTCCAATGCAATTTCCGTATGTGAATATTCGCATATTTGATTATTTTCAAAACATCAGTTTCATCAAGATTAATTAATTACGTAATAAACCCTCAGATCATATAAACATGTTTTATGCAGACCCGTTTTTAATTAAACTAATTGTTTATTAGTCTATTTTGTGTCTATCTGTGTTTAGATAACAAGTGTCAGATGTTCAAATTACGATCATAAATTGCAAATATTGCAACAAGTTGTTGTTTAATAATTGTTACGTGTAATCATTGTCTCACACCATCTACTCAAATACGCTATTTATCTGCAGTAAATACAAAAATGGTCAACTTCAAATTATTTTACATTTGTTAATTATGCAACCTCAGAGTGTATTTTTGTAAAATTAAAATTGAGAAAATTTTATCATTTTCAATTGTGATGGCATACAAATGTATAATTAACATGTACCACAGAACTACATTTTTGTATACACATGTACAATATTTAGGTCCATGCATGAACTAAACTGGTAAAAGATCAACTATGAAATGATATTTGATGAGACTTATGAAATGTGTTTATTACTGTATAAATCAGCCCTTTATGAGCCTGTCGGAAAACATGACAGATATCTGTCATGGGTGTGTAATGATAAATATTCCAGTGTAAAAATATCTTAACAATCAATTTATCACCAGGTTATGATGGAAACTAGAGGTTTTCCTTTTTCGTTTCTATTATTTTAGAATTTCAACCTAAACAGAAAACAATACTCAAACGATAATGAATGCAAACAGCGTATAGCATTAAAACGCAATGTGTAGGTCAATACATTATTTCGGAAATGTAAAATTCGGATACCCAGCATATCAAATTTGCATCAGAATATTCGAATACACTATAAATATTCGAATATTGATTTCGGTATTCGTTCCCATCCTTAGTTTATAACTGACCTTGACAATAGTGAGAACCTGCTTGATGTACTGATGACTTGCAAATCTTACATTTCGCAAATGATGTACTGTATGGATTATACCTGAAGAATAGAATTGCTGCAGTTTTAAACCATTGTCTGAATATTCTATTAATATGTTTCAAAATATTGTATCGTCATGTTTAATAGTTTTGGAGCGACAGACCTAGAATGTGGTAGAGTGGTTTCAATCTCTTTCATAACATTTCTTTATTCGTTTCCCTGTTAAATTTTAAATAATCAATTTTTAAATTACCATTCAATTATTTGACCTGCCTATCTTTCAATTTGGACAGTATTTATCGAAAGTTTATAGACTGAACAGTAAACACTGCAGATTATGATCAGAATGCACTCGGGTGCAGACAGCTCATGGTTGGTACTGGTTGATAAGGCAACTTCACTTGCCATCACCACTTACAGGGTATGAGTTAATAACCACATATCAATTACTAATCTTACCTATTCTTTCTCATTGTAAGTGCTTTGTTTTCATTCAGTGATCTTCCACCACCTTCTGTAAACAAGAAAACACGGGATGATTAATCCATCGCACTATAATTAACTGACCTGCACCATGCCAAAAACTGATAGCTTACACTGACACGTTTATTGGGGTATCGGTAAGGTGCTAATAACACAGATGTGATGTGTAATTACACGAGCAACTTCTTTAGTCATATTTGACCGATTTTATGGATTTTTAAAAAAAAAGTCGGACCGATATTTAAGCAACTTTTGGTGACGTGAATCGGTCCAGCAAGTTGAAAATCGGTCCAGACCGGCAAATTTTCGGTTTTCCTGATCCCTGCCTTACAGGTAAATTTGCTGCCACCACATCTTAGAGTTATTATTCTGCCATTTAAGGTATACAGTATGTACAAGTTAAATGTAGCATGAAAAAAAATTATTTCTTTTTTTGGTCTCTGACATGTAATTATTTGCTTTCCAGAAAGAAACTTGTAAGTTTAGCTGTGTGTACTGTTAGACACATTACAGGTCCACAACATTTTCAATTCCATGAATCTGTTATGTTAAATATGTACAGGTACTTTTCTTCTGGAAGTTGTGCTGTTGCTGTGGCATATGATATAGCAAGTGCAAAGAATCCATTCATATTAACATTACACTTTTGGAAGACATGATGATGAATGATGATTTTACTGTTTTATTAACAAGAGCTGTCACATGACAGCACGCTCGACTATTCGAAAGCTTGTTGGTAAAATGGGGTTTTTGTCTAAGAACAGGAGTATTGTGTAATTGTCTATAAGAATTAAGGTCAAAGATATGAAACTTGTTCAAAGACCTTTGTAAATGTACATTGCATTCAAGGCCTTACTCTGGATTCTGCAAGCCAACTGGAGGGAGGATGGGGGGGGATAATTTCAAAGAAATACATGACCTTGTATATTTGATCATGAATAATTTTGTAACTTTTCAAAATTGATATGTATAGAATTAAAAAAGCATGACCGCTTCATGCTGCATAATTATTCTATGACATTTCAAAAGAAAGCCATTTTGAGTATTTCCATTTTAGTCTGGAAAAACTGTGACAAAATTCTAAGTTAAAAAGGGCATAAATATGTCAAAAATCAGAAACATTGGTGAAGATGTTGACAGTAAATACGTTCGATAGTATTCTATCATTAACAAAACATTCAAAGTTAAAAAGGGACACAAATCTATCAAAAATCAAAACAGGGTTATGGGGATTGTTTCCTCAGGTGTAGATGTTGATGGTAGACACATACTTTGAGTTTCAAGTCAATACCTTATATAGTATTCAAGATATTTGAACTTACAAAAAAAAAATACCAAAACTTCTAAGTTAAAAAGGGGCATAAATCTGTCAAAAATCAAAACAGAGTTATGGGAATTGTTTCCTCAGGTGTATAATGTTGATGGTAGACACATACTTTGAGTTTCAAGTCAATACCTTATATAGTATTCAAGATATTTGAATTTACAAAAAAAAATACCAAAACTTCTAAGTTAAAAAGGGGCATAAATCTGTCAAAAATCAAAACAGAGTTATGGGAATTGTTTCCTCAGGTGTATATGTTGATGGTAGACACATACTTTGAGTTTGTTTCAAGTCAAAACCTTTGATAGTATTCAAGATATTTGAATTTAAAAAAAAACTTTAACCCAAAATTCTAAGTTAAAAAGGGGCATCAATCTGTCAAAAATCAAAACAGAGTTATGGGGATTATTTCCTCAGGTGTAGATGTTGATGGTAGACACATACTTTGAGTTTCAAGTCAATACCTTTGATAGTATTCAAGATATTTGAATTTATAAAAAACTTTAACCAAAAATTCTAAGTTAAAAAGGGGCATAAATCTGTCAAAAATCAAAACAGAGTTATGGGGATTGTTTCCTCAGGTGAAGATGTTGATGGTAGACACATGCTTTGAGTTTCAAGTCAATACCTTTGATAGTATTCAAGATATTTGAATTTATAAAAAACTTTAACCAAAATTTCTAAGTTAAAAAGGGGCATAAATCTGTCAAAAATCAAAACAGAGTTATGGGGATTGTTTCCTCAGGTGAAGATGTTGATGGTAAACATATAGTTTGAGTTTCAAGTCAATACCTTTGATAGTATTCAAGATATTTGACTTTATGAAAAACTTTAACCAAAGCAGACGCCGACGCTGGGGCGAGTGCAATAGTCTCCTTATTCTTCGAATAGTCGAGCTAAAAATAAATATTATTGAAACAGAACTTTAAACATTCACTGGGTCACCACATATATGAGGAGAGGGAATAATTATATTAGTTGGTGTTGTCACTGTTGCAGTTTCCAGTGTTCGTACTACCCTTTTTTTTCTGAAGGTTTTTTTACCCCAACCTTGAAAAACTGGGAGTAACAAATGAAGACCAAGGTTGACATATGTAATGGTCTCGAATGCAAGTGAAGCACAGATGTTACCTGGTGCACTGGCGCTTAAGACACATGTATTTCCAAGCATGCTTGAAATTCATCTTAATTTTCTGCACATACTTTCTCATTTTTAGCATTTTTTGTTATGTACAAACTGGTATCTACAAACAATTATTTACCTGTAGTATTTCTGGCCCCAGACTTCCATGGATCAGGTGTGATTACTTTTCCAAGTTTTTTCTGACCTGTAATATAAAGGAACAATTAGATAATTTGCAGTCTAAACTTGAAATTGTGAAGCAAAACCATTATTCATCAAGTCCCTAGTGCCAAATACAGGCATGATCTTTATACTTAACAGAACTTCTAATGCAACACCTACAACGTTGGGTGGTCAATACTGGTCAAGTGGTGGTCAATTGAATGTTTTGTGATAATCTTTGTTTATTTCAATGCAAAAAGTGAACTAATAGTAATACTTCAAATTAAATTAATACAATAAAGATGACAGTTAGCTAAACCCACTGGTCAATCAATTATTGACAGAGTGGTCCGAGTCAGTATAAGTTAGTATTTGCTGTTAGGTCTATTCTGGTCAATTGAATATATTCTTTAAGTAACTAGGTAACCTATCCAAATTAGAATTCAAATAAGAATACAAATGAATTTATGAAATGTATTGCTCTGTTACATGTAATGCCGTTTTTCCGTACCTCCTACATGTCCTAAGTGAGGTAAATACGGCGCAGTCAACACTGACCACCTACCATTTCCCTTCTTTATTTATTCATCAAGCCAAATGTCTTGCATCCGTTGCAAAAACAGAGGCCATACAATGTTCACACGATGAAAAATTGTATTTTTCACTATTTCCAGTTCATGTGCTTTTAAATAAGGCACATTTTGCAAATTTGACACCTGGTTCAGGTTTGTAAACGAACCTTTATTGACCGGTTCCCATCAGTAATTTTTCTGTATTTTAAGGCAAAGCTAAACTTTTTTGAGGGTTTTCATACCCATGCCTTATGTAAAATTTTGTGTCTTAAGCATTGCAATGTCCAAAGAAGTTTGGGTGTAAAAACAAACTTAACTCCCCTTCTTCACTGACAAGTGCATTGTAAATCTGTGAGAAAGCAGTTAAACTGTATTGTGTTCCAGAAAGTACCCTACAGACCAGGTACATACTGGTGTTATCCTGTGATTCTAGTTTACTATCTTGTATGTTTTTTGCTTTAAAAACTATTCTCTCAAATATGAATCTAAAAATTCATCTGTGAAACACTTAAGAAAAATTGTGTGTACCCTAATTGTTGTTTTATTGGCAGTTATTCACCTTGATGAGCACACAAATGATGTCAAGAAGACCAAAAGTAGGACACAATTTATTTCCAAAGTGCTGTACAAAGGCGCCCAACTTTTCAATAGTTTAATTTTCATGAAATACTTGGGTGATTTTAATGACAATTTTGCATTTAACAGTTTAACAGAAGGGTCATTCATTTTTATGTGGTAAATATTATATTTGTCATGTTTTTCTTTTAAAATGCTGTTTAGAGTGGGTGGACCAACGCTCGGCGTATACTAACGCTCAGCGTAAATGAGGTTTCTTTGTGATTTTTCGAAAAAAATCTTTAAAAAGTCTTAACTTTAGGGTGCTGTTTAATATTTTTACATCGTCTGTCAGGGGTGTAACTTGTATCAGTTATTTTGAAAATAACTTCTGTAAGTGATTTTTGAAACATTTTGTTAATAAAATTACTTCCCTTTGCTGAAAGAATTAACTCCTTTGAAATTGAGGCGACCAAAATAATGGGAATATCTGAAAATAACGTATACACAATGTACAGGTTACAAATCAACATTTCAGCTTTTCTTGAATTTTTTCATTACTAGCAGATCTCCCTAGACAGCGACCTTAGTGAACCGGAATCGGTTCTCTAGCTATATCCGTCTATACACTAGCAAACCGGAATTGTTTTCCTGCATATATTACAGGTAATTGTGATAAGAAAATAGATTATTTAATAATTATCAAGTGAAAACTTTCATTTAAACAATAAAAATGTGGGATTATCAGTTAATCTGCATTAGTTTTCAACGTGTCGATTGTCGAATAATTGATCTCCTTCGCCTTCCGCACTTCCGGTTTTAATATGATGCGGACGAATAAATAAGCGTGTCGTTATCGGCACACCATGCGGGCATCGATACAGCTATAGAGTCAATGTAATTAGTTTATTTATACTTAAATGGTATTGATTATGTCGAACAACTGTATAACAACTATAAAGCATTAGTCACTGTTAGAGAGAATTATGGTTAAAGTTAACGAGTGTCATAATTTTAGTCACATATGGTATTAGCAGTAACAGATTATTTGCAGAAACATAATTATATATTATTAGATAATAAGATAATGCGACTTGCGACAGCATTATCTAATTTTCATAAGGGAAATGTTATAGTTTTAAACTTATCTTGGAATAACATCACATATAATAGTTATTGTGAAATATAATAACAATAGAGTTAGTAGAAGAGCGTTCAGTTACATGTATGACAGAATGAATCTTAACGGGAAATAAATAACACGTGTTTTTTCTATTAATCTTTACAAATATGATACTAAAACATTTTTGTCTTTTAAAAGCTAGAACTAAATGTCATTCTGAATACATTTTTGCTGGCAATAAATACCCATTTAGAGACATACCATAAATCTGAGATCACTTCAAATAACCCCAAACTAACTTTTATTCCAATAATTGTGAGTATAGGCACCAAACCTGAAAAGTTTTAGCTAAATATATTTAGCTCATGTTTGTTCGTTGTAGGGAGTGCCTCTTTAAGATACATGAATACAAGTATATCGTAATATGAGTTTATCCCTTCTAAAATCAATAGTTTTGTGATCGTTCATATATGTTGTCTATAACTTTTTATATGTTATTCAATTTTTCACACGGTACATTTCCGTGAAGATTTATTTCCCTCCTATACAAAATAAATGCAAAAATTCCTCGCATGTGACATTCTTCATACGTCAAACAATTTTTTAAACCTGGAGATATGATTGAATTTCCGAGTACTTAATTATTTTTTAATATAAACAATGTATAGTATAACAAGAGCACCGCCTACGGGTGCCTGACGCTCGTCTGATTTTATCCTTTTACAGTTTATTTATTACCATTTTATTTAAGTAACAGTGTCCTTGACCCCGAAACACAATCCCACAAAAGGTTTTCATAATAATTACTAGACATAAGTTTGGTCACAATTATTCAACTGCAACTAAAGATATTGTGTTTTCCCATTTTTCTATTTTTAGAAAAAAATCCTGAGCTTTGACTCCATGAGCCCCAAACACAATCCCAATAAAAGTCTTCATTTATATATATTACACACTTAATAATTTAGTTAAGTTCTGTCAATTGGAACTAAAGATATTGAACATATTATTGTTTTTCTATTTTTAGTTACAGTGACCTTGACAATGACCCCAGGAGCCCCAAAACACAACCCCATTAAAGATCTTCTTAAATACTTACTACAAACGAAAGTTGGTTACATTATGTCAACTGTAACTAAAGATATTGAATATATTACAGTTTTCCTATTTTTAGTAACAGTAACCTTGTGACCCCAAAAAACAGGTCAGACTCAGCATTTTTAGCATACAATGTGAAGAAGGATATTAGATGAACAAGCTGTCCAAGTTTCAAAGTGATAGCTTTGATAGTTTCCATGTAAGTGACCTAAACGCAAAACTTAACCAACGCCGACGACAATGACGAAGACAATCAAGTGACGACAATAGCTCGTCATTTTTTTCAAAAATCAGACGAGCTAAAAATGCATTTTGCTGAGAATGTTTAAAGACAGACGCAAACACAGGTCTTACTATTTGTAACAAAGTACATTCATTAATGAGTGAATTGTCTATGTCGTGTTGTTTTCACGGCTTTGAGTACTACAACGTTGTACCCCACATCTGTTTGAAGGTTTTAATTAATTAGTGTCATAAGTCAAATTATAAGTGCTTTGTTCATAAATGCTCATCTTCTGTATAAAATAGTGCCGTTTGGGTAGAAAAGTCAGTCAGAATAATGGCTTTCCAGGAACCACTATTGGGACAACGAATACGAATACTGTGGCATATTTGGTCATAGTTTCATCCGCCGTCTATGTGTAGGCTGGCGAAATGGTAGTCTACACAATGATCTACCATTTCACAGTGAAGCACATGGGACAGGAGGATTAATAGTCGTCGGGTTGTTGCAGAAGTTATGCAGGTGGAAGCTGGCGAAGTTTTACATAGTCTTCATACAGATAGGTAAAAATGATATTGAAAACTTTAACAATCATCAGCGACTCCATGCCCTATACTTGATAAGAAATAAATTCCGCAGCTGTGGTGTTCAGCACGTCGTATTTGAGAGCCTCTTCCATTGTCATCAACGTCGATACAAGTTATGCAGACGTCTTAACAAGACCTTGTTGAAACTCCAACTTGACAAAATATGGTCACATGGCGCAGAGTTAATGAACAATGACGTTATAGACAGACGTGATGATGTGCTTAGAAGAGATGTTGACTATAAGTTCACCGACAGCATCAGTCATGCCTTCCTCTACCTGAACCAGAGGCTCTGAAAACAGTCCTTTTCAGGGCTAAACTGACTTAACAGGGTCGACGGGCCATGATAAGAGCTCCTCCTCGTGGTGTAGCCTGGATGTGACATAATGAAAATGAAATAGTGTTTCCGCTAGACCGTTTTTGGATGGCGCAGCGCCGTCCTGCCCTTTTGATGGCCGGCCATGCGCCATCCTGCCTCGATCAAAGGCCCTTACCGCCACCGCGCCCGTTTTACTAATAATGAAACTGCCAGCACGCCCTGAATACACGCACGTGTCCGCCGAATTAAATCGATAATCCTAAACAGTCGTCAGACGTGTGCTCCGCCTACCGACAATCCTTAAAATAAAAGTGTCAACACGTCCTCTAATACACACCATGTCCGCCGAATTAAATCGATAATCCGAACGGCAGACGTGTGCTCCGCCTCTCGATAATAATAGTCACGTTAGATCCGCCTACATGAACTTCTATATTGAATATTACCTGTCAATCACAGCGTCCCGCGTCCAGTGAAAACGTTGCTGATCAATATGTTTGATTCGCTAGAGGCAAATTAAAATTAATCTGTTGGTCAAAAAGTATAGTTAGAGTGTGAAAACTTCATTTAATGACGACACTTATGAATTGTTTAGTTTACAACACGTGTTTTTTCTGTTTATCCCGCTAAATTGAAAATTATCAGTATATTTTCTTTTCATTTTTTTTCAATCATTATACTATAATTACCTGTACATATATGACCGACTCTTTATTTGTTTTTTTCTTCTATAATCTTACATTCCGTAAACGCATATAATTTAGAAGAGAAGGAAAGCAAGAGGTTTCCATGTTATGTTTTTGAATAATTTTATTTTAAATTAAATGTTCATCGTACCGTCGGCTGATGACAATTGTTATCATCGAAACAGTGATAAAGTCGGTAAAAAGTCAAAATAAATGGCCAAAAATCGGCGATAACGGGATCGCGAAAATATGTGATAAACAGAGACAAATACACAAAACCGTTAAAATTGGTCTAATCTAACAAACTCGACAAGGTGGGAGCCATGTGTGTATCATATTCTACATGTAAACATGAAGTATTATTAAAAAATACTTCTCTAGAAAAAACCCAAAGGGGGTGAGGGGAAGGTTTACATTTTGTTTTGAGGCCCTCTCCTCAGGATCTAGAAATTCTTAAGCCCAATGGCAATAAATTAAGCCAGATTATGTCATATAAACAAGGCTTTAATTACATGCAGTTGCAAGTGTAAAGAAAGAAAAATATATATACATGACAAAGTGATCCCGCCCTTATGTACATGAGAAAACAAAAGTGCCCTTTTTAAACATAGCCGCGCGTCAGAAGTGCCCTTTTTAGACAAAAACGCCATGCCCCTTTCTGATCCTGCAGGAAACACTATGAAAGCAAATTCTTATGTATATTTAGGTTTAATTATTTCTCTCTAGTTGAAAGGTTGAGATTGGTCTTTAAACTGAGCATAAAAATTTGAGGTTAGCTGGATTTCTGCTGAAGAGTTATAACATGGAATTTTTATGCCGAGCGTTGGTCCACCCACTAGAGCTGTTGATTGTTTGCCTAACCCTACGGTGCGATGGTATCTGTCGCTAGCCCCCATTCTTGTCTATATATTGGGCATTCCAGTTTAAGGACACTAAAATTTACTGTAAGCAATCGTAAATTCAACTGATTTTTACATCGAAGTAAGACGTAGAAGTAGTCCAAATAATTGTACTCAACGGGTGAATATCGTTATAATTTTTGCTAGGCCCTATCCAGCCTCAGATAAAAAGCGCATATAACTATAAAATGACCGTATGTAAAATGGGTCTGCGTTTGAAGTCTTATTATTGAGACTAACGTAGAAGGTGAACAACTCTCAACAGCTCAAATTTAATTATCCGTTTTCTTGTGAGTTGTGCCTAAATTAAAAAACTGTTGTCCGGATGAATAAAGGAAACAAGGTTTGACAAAATAACGATTAACCAGAAATACTTTACTTACATTTTTCGCAAACCATAGTGAAAATATGTTTAAAAAGCAGTTAATTTTTTTGTTCGTCGTTTGTTGTTTATTTTGTGAGCTATTATATCAACTATTCGTGATTTTCGCTTTATGTAGCTCGGCTAAAGCCTGTACACACACGTGAATTATCCAGAGGTGTCGTAATGGCCAAAAGTCGGTACGGTAAGCAAGGATACGTGACTGATATGTATTGAAATTTCAGTTTTAAAGTATCACAGTTGAATGTTTGTATTGAAAAACCGTCAAAATTGAATGCTGTAATCTCGAAATAATATGAAAATAAGCAATACCTATATCGGGCAAAAGTATAACAGGAATTTCATTTTTAGAAATGGTACGAAATTTCAGGGGACGCAAAAACGGTTAAAGTTACGAAAAATATTGGTACCGAATATCCATAGAGTTATGA
Organism: Saxidomus purpurata; assembly: GCA_022818135.1. NCBI lineage: Eukaryota > Metazoa > Mollusca > Bivalvia > Venerida > Veneridae > Saxidomus > Saxidomus purpurata. Next base: position 39,690,015 of record JAFMSR010000001.1, read on the forward strand.
ATAATAATACTACTAATAAAAAATCAAAGGACTGAAAGTGCTGGAGGGTCGATTGCCTCTGAACAACACAGACTGTACACATACATGTGTAAATATCAGGACAACCCATGCATGAGTTTGACCTTTAACCATATGTGTAAACTTTACTTTTGATAGGAACCCATGTGCTTACCTTTTGCATTCAGTGACTACATGTATGTTCAACTACCCTATAAAGTATCATAGCTGTGAATGGTAACTGAGAAGTGGATATTTAAAAACCGGAACTGAAAATTCAAAGTTTGCACAACTTTTAATGTCATTCAAAAGTTATGGGATTTGCCCATAGGGTTGATTGTATTGTGTCAATAATACAAAATAAATTCCTATCCTAAATTGTAGGCAAAAACTGAACAATGAGCAAGATCAAAGAAGACACAGAGTAAATTAATAACTGAACAAGAAAAACAGTGATACAAAGTATCACAGCGGGCCCACAAACAAAACTGACATGTAAATATTCTAGAAATTGGTGATGATTGATGTTGAGGCATGGCCCCAAAAGAACCCAAGGAAATCAATTCTGGTTGTACAAGCAAAACCTGACCCGACTACTGACTGAACTTTACTGTTATCGAAAAATATGTATACAGTATGTCTTATTAACATTATCCTTATAAGTTTGACATGAATGAAGTTTTCTATGATTATTTGCTGTAAAACATTTAAAATGGTTTAAAGTCTTAAAATTATAAGTAAAACAGAAGAAAAATGTAAAAAAAATCCGAATTAAATGGGTTTCGAACTCGCGTCCGCCGCAGTAAGTGCGCAAATTCAATTTCCAGCATCTCTACCAACTCCTCTACGTCCGCTGACTATAGAGTTTTTGGTAAAAAACGAGTTCTTATAAATTTTTATGTCCAAGTCGTTCGTTCGCGCATTAATAGTATTTACGATTAATTACACATTTAAAGAACAATAACGAAATAATATTATTCTATTCTGAAATGTTTTTAAATTATTTAGATTTATTACTATATAATTTTGAAAACAGAAATCGCTATAATGCCTAACAACTGTTTATATGGAACTACTTGTTTGTATGTTGTGCGTTCGGCCGTAAGGCCGATATACTATGTTAACATTGGCTCGATTTTAACAATCGACTAAAAAAAAAGAAATAATAATTTTATTTTGAGAAGGTTACATATACTGACATATAAAGAATTACAAGGTAAATCAAAACATAATTATCGTTTTTCCATATGGTCTTCAAAATCATTTAAATATAGACGGTTCCGGTCAAAATCTAGGGATTGATTGCGAAAAGAAATAGTGCTTTTTATGGCATCACAAGAAAGAGCATACAACTTTAGGAATATGTATAAATAGAATCTCTTTACATTTCTTAGTACAAACCTGCATTCAACGGAAAAGTGTTGCGATTTTCAAAACAATCATTTTAGCATTTAGATATTTCCTTTTGTTGAAGTAAGAGGGAGATTTTTTTCAAATAAGTTATATTTCGATGCAACATATTTTGTGACTGGTTTCAATAACTGTTTTGCTGTTGTGTGTAACCATGGCAACCAGCTTAATAGGCATTGGTAGGTATTTCCAGTGTCGTTCTGTTTTGCCAAGCAACAAAAGATGGTAAATATACCCACATAAGTTGGATCTTTCTTGACTCCTTATACAAGCCGAAAATATATACAGCGGACATGACTGCGGTCAAACATGACTGTGGACATTACCAGTGTCTTTAACTAGTCAAAATTTTTGTTGATTTTGTTTTAAAGCAAAGTTGAGTGATTTGTGGCACCGGAGTATTAAAGGAAGATTCCTCGTCTTTGAAAGCAATTCTGTAGTGCTCTATAAAGAAGTTTCTCTATTGTTTTTGTATTTTTATAGTACAAAAGTGCATTAGTTAAAGTTGGACATTTAAAACATAACCAATCTAGTGTTATGATTAAAAAAATGCTAACCCTTGGAGTATATTTAATTGTTGGGTAGCTTTAATCCGACTGTCATGTTACCACAAGAAGTCTTCAAAGTAAATTTTATTATTTTCTAATAGAAATGTTTGACCTCCTTATTTGATTTATTCCCTATGAAAATAGCCTTTCAAGTTTCAGGATTTGTCATTTATGAAAATACTAAAAAAGGAGGCCTTGGAATTGACCCGCGAGACACGCATTTAATTATCTTTAGCCAGTTGCCTTTGAAACTATTAATTTTGACTGATTGGCAAGATAGCTCTCAAGTAACCTGCTTGCAATTTTTGAGAGACCATAAGCTTTGAGCTTATTGGTTATTAAATCATAGGGAATTTGATAGGTCCATAAACATTGCACCGATGTTTTATTATCGTCAAGGAAGTTGGGTAGTCGGGCACCCATAAAATCACCCGAAAGCTGACATACGTCTTTTAAATGTAAGATACTAACTGGCCCATAACTGTTTTCAAAGACAGGATCATCTTTGTAGCTCTGGATAATCAGTTTTGCTCACCCGAGTCACATTTTAGTATCACCGAATGTCCATCGTCCATCCACAGTTACTTTGTTAATCCTCTGGCATCCATATTTCGGAAGCAATGGCCAATCGATCTCGGTCAAGTTCGATTATGGGATAGATCTGAACAGTAGTTCGAGAGTTAATGCCCCTTAGAGAGCATCTGACATTGTTTATACTGTTAAAGCTGCATTAATGGTCAGATAAAACATATATTTACAGAGTTATCACCCTCGATGTACTAAATTGACTTTATGTGACCTTGTCTACTCCCTAGCAGCTATATGTCTTAAGCAACCAAAAGACAAACATAATGAAAATGTGAATGCCCACTATATCTGTCTTTTTAGCCCGATTATAGGCTTAATCAGAACAGAATTTTGACCATGTTGTTTTGTAAATCTGCTCTATTTAAACTTGTTTATATAAACTTCTATAAAGAAATAATGTAAAAAATATTTTTGCCCAAATTTTATGGCCTTGAGCTTATATATTTCGTATGTATTTTGTCTTGTGGCCATTCACCAATATTTTCAAATTAAATAGCTGAAGTCAAATTTTGTCCACCGGGGTCACTTGTTTTAAATAGACTTATGTAAAGAAATACTTTAAAAAGCTATTTCAAATCCAAATAATCCCCTGTTGTTGTTGAATGGTTCTAATGCACGTTCCAACCGTTTTCGAGCATTCTTTTCAGGTAGACAGTTTACCTACCCATCGTTCCTGGTAACGAATCAGATTTGGCGCCGCCCTATTGACATTCTTTCCTGTTTTTGAAGTTGCTTACCGCTTGTCTGAAATTGGATCATTTCCAGAAACTTATTCGAGTTAATTTGTTAATGTCCGTGAAGTGTCGTTTTTCATTTATGAAGTTTTTAATTTTCTATAAAATGAATGAATAATATGAGAATATGTGTTTTAACAATTCATTTATTCAAATTCTCTAAACATTAGTACAGGTAAAAATAATCGTTATCTATTATACAAGTATTTATAGGTATAATCTAGTGTTACAGCGTTACTGTTCATTTGGAAGTTTTCTAAAAACATTTTGAAAGCTGGTCACAAACAGGCAATTAAAATAAAGTATGGTCAAATTGAAATAACCATGCGACGTGGGGTCTTGTTGAAATGGCATCTATTAATGACGTCAATCAAAACAAACTTGACGTCAGATATGTCTTTATAACATTAATCGGTACCAACAGAAAGGGAACAAAATTCAATGAGATCAAAAACCAAAACTCGAAAAGTTGGACGTTAAGAGTGCTTTAAGCTGGATGGGCCAATGTTTTATCTACATGATGGCCCGGACACTTCAAGTGTCAAATAGACAGCTGTGAATGTCGAAAAACAGCGATAGTGAACGATATATACAAATGTCACCACTCAACTTCTTAGTTATATATTTTTCTATCTGATGCTTCTAATTTCGATTTTGTTAAAAAAAGTTGTTTTCGAAATTTTTGGTCCTTATGCTCAAGCGCGCTTCTGTATAGACGTTTTGGAATAACGTTAATCGAAAGTAAGACGTTTTCTCAATAAATCGGACGACCACAGTTTTTCGTTGTGTTAATGGAATTTTCAATAGCAAGCATGTAACCGTTGAGGGAATATATGGATTGATTACACTTCATTGGCGTGAAATGTAGAATTTCGAATATTTAGGGATTAAGTATTCTCCTTTTGAGATTTTGTGTCTCACAAAAAAGTCAGGTTTTCATATTTTTCATTTCTATGAATTATGCAAACTGATACTTTGAACTTCATGAATACCATTTCTAAGGAGTATGTTGTCATTGAGGCTGATGAATGCTTTTTTGTGGCGTCTTTATCATACAAAAAAGTCAAAGCTACATATAGTACAAGTGAACGTTAGAGTCACGTTAATACAAAGTATTCAAGAAAACTCAGTCAGCTGGGAACAGCAATACTTGATCACTAGAAGAATGATACTGGGATAATAATTATAGGAAAGAGCGGAATAAACTATTCATTTATTATTACACAATCCATGTAATGTTTAACAGCAAATATATCAATTTAACTCTTCACAACCATTTGACGTTTAAGCCCCACAACTGAAAGGGAAAGTAATTTGCTTTTGAGAGTGACTTGAAATCGAACTGCAAGGGGCAACAGATCCATTTCCATCTATTGGATTTCCAGCATTAATGGCTGAGAACGCCTTGCTCCAATCTTGTAAATCCTGAAAGTTGAAAGTCAATATATTATTATTATTATATTATTAAATATAACACATTATATGTAACTAGCTTATCTCAATCTGAGACATAGTAACTGTAAATGCATTGAGTAGAACAATAATACAGGTTGTATACATCAAACCACCATGAGCATCATTGTCTATCTAGAGTTATCATTCCCGTTACGCTTGTTTACATCTGAAAAACTGTTCTGTGGTTTAAAAATTGACAATACTCCGCGAAAGATATAAAATACAGTACTTAAGTGAAAGCGTGTGGGAAAGAAAAAAACATTGATTTTAAAACCAAGTGCCAATGATAAAATACACCCATTTTAGTAAGAATTAATAAATATTTATATTACAATTATTATAGAAATCCGCTTGCTCATAAGCCAAAATTAAAGTTTATCTAATGAAAATTCTTGGAATTGAGATATGTGGATTGTAAAGGAAAGACAACTATGGAAGTGATTGCTTAAGTTTAATATCATTAAAGTTTTCAATTGGAAAAATAGGTAGGCTAGGACTTTAAAGATAAAATAACAACGACATATCGCAACAAGGTAAACATAAGCTGATACATGATAAAGACATGTAAGTAAAGTAAATCATTCGGTGTAATACTAACCACATTGCGAAAAATCCAACGACACTGCATCCTGTGAAAACAAAGAACACAAACCCTCGATAAAAACCAACTGTTTGAGAATAAATTTCATTGGCTGCCACAGATCCACCCAGGTTAATTGCTGTCTCTACGGCACCTATCGTGGCAAATATCGCACCTGAAAATGTTAAAAACAATAAAATTAATTTAGTTATGTGATAAGCCCAACCATAGTTTTGCTTTAGCAATCTGGTAAGTAGGTGAAGTCGGACACGAAATTATTTGCATGAAAGTGAATACAATACTTAAATCATATTTTAAACGCTTTATTACAGGAGAAACTAATTGATTAATAAATGTTAATATAATCTGCGATGAAAATCCAGGCTTAAGTTGTTGAAGTAAACGTTTGATTAAAACATACTCGAGTAAATAAATTTCTTAATGTTGCAAAGACCTGTGTTTATAATAAAAACACTTGTTATTCATTTTTGAAATATTTATGTGTAATTTCGCACTATTTAGACTCTATATTGCTTTGTTCAAGGATTAGTAAAGCATATTACCTTGCTGATCTGATCTTGTTAGTTTCGACATTAGTGATCGACACATAGGAACTGTCAATAAGCCACATGCTCCAATTACTGGAACTGAAATAAAGATCAGTAAATTGTAATATCTGAAGGACAAAAGTTCTGTCCGGTATAATGAAAGAAATACAAAAACTGAAATTGGATATTTTATTCATAATTAGAAAAGCATAAGAATATCATCATTTTCGAATCAATTTACACATTTTCAATATTCGTGACGTCGAATAGAAGGTTCGTGGGCGTTTAACGCACGTGCAACATGTGTTGTAGGCTCACTGACTTCCAGTCGATATAAAACGCGCATATTTTGCTATCTTGATAGCGTCGTAATATGTTTTTCCGTCTTTCGATTGGACTTTCATTTGGTAACTAAAATCACTTGAAAATTTTGTGATTATAAGATTCATGTACATGAAAATTAGATAAATGTGAAATTCATGGTTTATGCTGTCACGGTTGATTGAATGCTTTTGTATTGTATTCTTAACACCTTGTGATGTAGCAATTGGTCTCAAAGTATAAATTTGCAAATAAAAATATTAAAAGTAACGTACAATTAAAATTTGATTGAACAATTTTGAACCGGACAGAACTTTTGTCCTTATATATTGAAGTATAAGTATATATTGAATCTTCTTACTAAGTGTACTTCAATAACCACGAAGACGCTCGTAACTTTGGAATATTGATTGGTAATTCAAATGCTTTCTCCATTGATAATGCATGCACGTGTACATGTGTATAGACCTAAATCCACTCGATTGCTGCTGGTTTATTTGCTACATATCAAGTTCGTAGTGTATAAAACCTGAATCATAACTGTTTATAAACATGTTAAATTTTTCTTACCTATATACATAGCGGCATCTGTTTTAGCTAGGCCTTCTAAAACATACCCTGCACTGAAGGAAACACATCCAAGCATCGCTATCGCTTCATCAGACATTATCATCTGCAAAAACTTAATCATTCCCATTCCAAACATTTGCTGCAGAAAACTTCTTAGGGCTCCGTAGTAACCTAGTTTTTCTGGGCTCCAACAAAAAGGTGCATTTAACTGATACAAAGGTTCTACACTAGACCTTCCAAAAACTGAAAACATCGCTAGTGCAAATATCAACATCAAAGTATTGTACATCCATCTTCGGCCTCTGTTAAATGAGCCAAAAAATAAATCAAAGGCGGTTCTCAGTTTGATAAATGTCGACTCGTTTGAATTTCGCTTTTCTTTAGGAAATGTTTCGGGGATGAAGAAAACTATCATAACGCTTGTGCCTACCATAATTCCAGCAGACAACATGGGATAAAAGAAACCGTACGCTTGTATGAAATATCCTGTAGAAAAACTAAATGATGCAACTGCAATGCCAATTGATAATTCTATCATAGTTATTCCGAAAGATCTAGCGTTTCCATTCGCTGATGTAATATCAGCAACATACGTGAAACACACAAGCAACATTGTGAACATTTGACCTGTCAGTCCTTCCACAAAGTAACCAATCAAATGGAATTTCAAGTCAAAGTTAAGATATATTCCAAGAACGGAAACAGACATCCTAACGAATGTTCCAAGGCATGGCAAGAAGAAAAGGAACTTTCTTCCAAATTTGTCCGTGGATGACCCAAATATTATGTTTGATAAAATTCCGGGTATCCCAGCGGCTAAACTGTAGTATATATTCCACGTGGCGGCTTTTTGCTGAACTGTAGTCTCCTTTTCGTAATCGAGTGAGCTGGTATTAACAGTACATACACCAGAAATATTTAAACTACTTACGTCTGGAAAAATATCCTTTTGGATTTTTGCATACACGTATTGGGTGAAAGTGAAATATGAGGTGATGTAAGCTGCCATATATAGAAAGCAAAACGGACCAACGAGCCATTTTCTGAACGACAGAGAAGGTTCGTATTTTATCAAATAAACAGTGTCAGTGGCGGCAGAGTTTGTGGACCCGGCTATGTTTGGGAGTGAAGTGTCGTAGTACGAGCCACCGACGGGAGTGTTAGTCGGTCTGCGAGTCCTAAATATATTTGAATGTTTCTGTTCCAGAGCTGATCCACTGATGCTGACGGTGTCATAGTCACACTGGGAAGCTTCCGGTTCGTCTGACACATATTTCAGGTTGTCATGGTATTCTAAATCCGACATGATTGAAGTAGATACAATATTAAAGTTTTCACACGCCTAAAAGTAAACAGAAATAAATCCCGGTATGTAAACCTTTGCAATGAACATTACAACTTGTCGTTTTATATCAGGTTTGTCAGAATTAAAGAAGGTAAAGCTCTAGAAAGTTTATTGTTGGCGAATGCAAGCTGTATTTCTCAATGTAGGAAAATACGAACTTGTCCAAAACAACAGAACACATACAATCGTAATATGTATTTACTACGTAGTTCCAGTAAGTAAACGAGATATATAAAATAAATAATAAACAAAATACTGATGCTAAATATTTAGCTGTACAAAATTTGAAAGTATGTTTGCTAAATCTGGTTATCGGTGACAACAAGTTTCGATACATGTAATTATATGATTGATATAATTTTACCTGATAACAACGCACTCTTCACCAGTCTAATATCTCGATCATAAACATATTCCTTGTTAACTAGTCCTGACTTCCACCTGTTCGTTTTTTAAACATTTCATAGCAGTGATAGAAAATCAATATTAATCCATGAAATGTTCTATCTAATTTTATTCGATGTCATATATTATTTAAATGTTTAGTTACATCTCCTGATATATCATGTGAGTACTGATAGGATAGTGGTTTACAAATATGAGGTCAATGGTACAATACGACTACCCACTATCATAATTATGTATGTTAATAAATTCATAAAGTTTTATCTGAAACAGTTTAAGTTTTTCCCTTGATATTGCACATTATTAACCTTACCCTACTCACCTTTCACTTAAATTGATGTTAGGGGCATTGGAAGTCTGTGAATTTGTCTAACTTCTGCTTAACGAATTTACAACCCAAGTTCGAATTCTATTCAGAGCGAACGTTTTTCACGGCAACAAATTAAATGAAGTAAAAAGAGTGTACAAGTGTAACAAAGAAAAAAACACATTAAGTGAATAAATTATAATTAAACTGATATGTTTATTGTTTGAAAACTTATCATTTTGATTAGATATTAATAAATAACTTTGTACTCCATACACTGCACACGTTTTCTGTTTTGTACATTTACTTTGTGCAGAGACTATAGTGCACAGACACTTAATGAATATAATGCAAGTAAAACGACAGTGAATATAAAGCAAATGCAAATACACTTAATGGATATAGTGCAAGTGTATAGAAACCTAATGAATACAGTGTTAGTGCATGACACTTAGTGAATAGAGTGCAAGTAAACAAACACTTAGTGAATATAGTGCAAGTGCATAGACACTTAATGAATATTGTGTAAGTACATGGGCACTTAGTGAATATAGTGCAAGTGCATAAATAATTATTTAATGCAAATGCATAGATACTTAGTGAGTAAAGTGCAAGTGCATAGACACTTAGTGAATATAATGCAAGTACAAAACTGTAATGTAGTGCAAGTACACACACACTTAGTGAATATAGTGCAAGTGCATAGACACTAAATGAGTATTGTGTAAGTACATAGGCACTTAGTGAATATAGTGCAAGTGCATAAATGATTATTTAATGCAAATGCATAGATACTTAGTGAGTAAAATGTAAGTGAATAAACACTTACTGAATATAGTGCAAGTATATAGACAGTGATATAGTGCATATACAAAGGCACTTAATGAATACAGTGCAAGTGTGAGACACTTAACAAATATAGTGCAAGTGCCTAAACACTTGGTGAATATAGTGCAAGTGCATAAACTCTTAGTGAATATATTGCATGTATACACAAAAAGATATAGTGCAAGTGCCTTACACTTAATGAATATAGTGCAAATGCCGAACACTTAGTGAATATAGTGCAAATGCATAGACACTATATAAATATAATGCAAGTGTATAGACAGTGAATATATTTAATACAAGTGCATAGACACTGAAATCAGTGTTTTGAAGTGCATGTACATTCTGACACTGAGCTACTCATCGGCTGATTTAGTTTCTTTAAACATTTTCTTTCCGAATTAGCGAACAAAAATGATTACAATATCGAATAAGTATAGTTTTTTTAAAGAACATAATGTCAGAAGATGATTCTATTGCAAAATAGTTAGGCCAAAACATGTTTATGCAAGATTTGTAAGTATCATTAAGATTGAAGCACCTTTCACTTTTGGGAAAGAATCCCGGGAGCTACTTTAAACGACTTAATTGAATCTCAACGAACAATGAATGTGCTGAAATGTTATAGTGAGTTGTTAACCGTTGTCGGTAAACGTTGTTCAGAGCAATATGACGGGTTTTCTAATGAAATGAAATCGGTTCAGATGACAACTATAAAAGACCTCATATATTATAACGTAGGCATTGCCTCGCCGTAAAAGAATCATCGCTATTGGAGAAACCCAATGATTACTGCTAATTTCTTTGACAAATAGGAGGAGCATATAAAGTGAAATACGTCTTTTAAATCTTTCGGATTATATATAACAAGGATACAGAAATGCCATTACAGAAGTAAGCATGTTGTCATTGAAGATAGCGTCTGTGTTTTGGATTCTTGTTTTTAAAGGTTTGTATAAGAATTTGTTCAATGTGTGTGATAAATGTCGCATATGGCGATTGTAAGAGAAAATAAATCTCAAAACTGTGTTTTGTTGTATTGATGATAATTGAATTGTGTGGCGTTTCAGTACAGTCATCTTAGCTAAACAATATCTGATGCCGAAAGCGGGAAAGAAAATTAACAAAACTGATACATGTTTTTTCAGTATCAGCAACATAAAATTTTGTAGTTTCAGTAACAACAAAGTCCCCCAAAGTTCCAGTGGCTGAATATTTTTCAAGGTCAAGGCCACACCCTTTAAATGCTAGATATGATTAAATTTTATTTTACCATTACGTACTGCATCTTTTGCAATATTGTGGTATACTTAATGGTGTTTGTATTATTTCTTTCAAACATATTGATAAACAATCTATCTTAAACATTTTACAGACATTTTTACAAATGACCCCTGACTGAAGGTCAATGTTACAGGTAGTGCTTTGTAGCAAACTAGTAACTTTATATTATACGGTTACGTTTCTATTTTCCTCTTTGATCCAATTTTTCTTTTCAAATGAAAACGTATGAATTAAATTGAGCACAGAAAAACAATTGCAGTGATAAGAAATATAAATATAAACTGAGTAAAAATAATAAAATCAGGCAATTGGATTCTTGTGAAAGATCAGTATCAAACTCCCAACTTTGGTATAAAACTTCGAACTTAGTCATACAAAGTGAGAGGTCGGCAGCGGGCCCGATGCTATAATCCTATGCCAAAAAGGTGATACTATCTCAAGTCAGCATTCTTAACCAATCGACTATCGAGGCTAGACCCATTATGATGTAACAATATGTACACGAAAGAAATGAAAGCGTTGAAGGTACTTGAGTTGTTCAGGAATGCTAGTAATAATTGTTAATGGGAAACTTTAAAATTACTTTGAAAACCTTTGTTATGTAAGTTCAATCAAGTATTCATCTATGGTTTTTTAACAAAGATTTACTGCCATTGGCATTTTATTTTGAGGTACGGTAATGTTTACATTCATTTGCAGCATATATTATACAAAATAAGAAACTTTCGCTAAGTTTGCTTGGACATTGCTTGATGAAAACAAAACGGTGGAATCATTGTTATATATGCGTTTAAAGAATGTTCCTTTCTGCATCGTTTAGTGCAAAAATGATGGCCAAAGGTTAACAGAATAAGGGGGAAATTTTGACCAAGTGAGGTAGGGACTAAAATAAAAAATAACACTTGATAACTGGTATGACCACCTCTTCAGTTAACCACTGCAGTGTAGAATTGACTAAAGTGTTGATTTCTGCCTGTGGAATATTGTTCCATTCCTGAATGAGCGCTTGACGAAGTTCTTGACGTTAGCAGGTGGGTAGGGACGACGCCACACTCCTCTGTCCAGAATTTCACAGACGTGCTCGATTGGGTTGAGATCAGGACTTTTAGCAGGCCAGTCATCAATGAAAAATCATCCATCTGTTCCATAGCAACGCCAATATTTTGACTTTTCAGCATGATAATGCCACATCTCATACAGCTATAGACACTGTAAATTTTCTTATAACAAATAATAATGATTTCATTGATGACTGGTCCGCTCAAAGTCCTAATAAGAGGTGGTCATACCCGTTATTAAGTGTTATTTTTGTTTTTAACCCCTTCCTCACTTGGTCACAAATTCTCCCATATTCTCTTAACCTTTGACCATTATTTTTCACCAAACGATGCATCATGAAACCCTCTTTAAACGCATATATAACAATGATTCCACCGTTTTGTTTTCATCCAGTAATATCCAAGCAAACTTTGCGGAAGTTTCTTATTTTGTATAGTATATATGTCAAGACAAGAAATTACACGTGCTATCATTATTATTCACAAATTTTTCATAATTTAAAGGTAACTGTACTGGGCAGATGCCTTCTTCATTGAAATTCCTATTGGAAAATATAAACGATATTAATGTATATTGACTAAAATCAAACTCGAAAATTAGATTACAGAAATTCCAACTTGAAGCATAAAAAAGCCAAGAAAATGCACAAAATATTGGTCAAGACAGATAAATATTCACCAAAATAGGTATAGAATCAAGCTTTTGGTATTATTGAATAGTATAATATGAAATGAATTCATACATGTAACAATGTTGTCAATGACCAGTTTGAATTTTAATTACAGAAATTTCCTACTTTAAACAGAATGTTCACCAGAATAGGTATATAATCAAGCTTCTAGTAGTATTTGGTCTAAAGGACAACACGGGCATTTCGGTGACGAAGACAGCTTCAATCTTTCATAAATATGAGCATTGACTCTGTTGTGTCCTGTAAGAAGCCTGAATTGAATGGCTTGTTTCAATCTGTGTAGTAGGTGGTAGTCTGCCCCTTGTAAGAGTCTTAATCACCGTCAGCTTTTCTTCATACCGGTAAGTTACTCTATTGATTGGCTGGTCGCCTCTAGCCCCTTGTTTTGCCAATTGGTCTGCCATCTCATTGTAATGAACACATTAGTGTGCGGGTATCCATTGAAGGGACACTTCTCGCTGAGCCTGTTAGGTTCTGTTGTAGCAGCGGCTGCTAAACAAGATGGTGATGCTGGTATTTTCATCATGCACACAACTGGTGGGTCAGAGACAGTCAGCATAACATCAGGCAAACACAATGCCAACTACAAAGCAGAAGTAGAAGCCATCATACAGGCATCGAAAACTATTGAAGACTGAAAAGAGGAGTGTTATCGGGTAGTCATTCTAACAGATGCTCTAGCGGCATAGTCTGTGTCATTGATATTTTCATCTTCCTCATACGGTTGGAAACCAGGTACTGTAGTGTAGATTCTAATATTTGAGAGGTCATACCTCTTTGAATCTAGCAGTTCCGACTGGTAAAGAGTTGTTGGTAGTCCAAGATAGGCAGAGTTTGCTTTTATCAGGGCAAAGCTCCCTCTTTTCAGACAATTTGTTGCCACTCCAAGCTTTGTTTTCATGGAGTTGGCTGACAAGAACTGGTACTTACTTGTTTGCATGAGCGCCTTAGCATCCATGTTCTTACCTAGTGGTGGAATGGCAGTGACTTCCTCTATTGTCTTAATTAGAGCTGTACGCATTGCTCCGGTAATGATTCTTAAGGTCTGGTTCTGGACCTTATCCAACACTTGCTGCTTTGTCTTTGCGGCTATAATATAAGTTGCGGAACCATATTCAATGTGGGGTCTCAATGTTTCCCAATAGACTGTTTTCAGTATCCACTCACACCCCAGTTAGTGCAATCTAACTTGCGTAGTGTCGCTAGCTTTCGATGGGCCCTAGTTTCAACTTTTGCTAGATGGGGCTTCCATGTAAGTCGCTTGACAATATGTAACCTCTCTCAATTCAGTCATAGGAATGCTGCTTATCTTGACGGTACAAGCCTTCTGTTTATGTGGCAGTGTGAATAGAGCTGTACAGGACTTTTTCTGTGTTTACATGTACACACCAGTCTTCTGCCCATGCTGAAAGCATGTCTGCAGTTTGTTGCATCCTAAAAGTAGCAGTTTTGGTTGCATACTCTTCTGAACACCAAAGTAGTAGGTCATCTACATAGAAGGCGGCCTTGTTTCCTCTTAGAAGATCGGACACAAATCACAGAAAAGAAGAAACTGACCAATCTGTTGAACAGATAGGACTTAATCCACTCCGATCCAGTTCCTTAGTAACTTCGCAAGGAGACCGTTAGTCAAAACTTCATCAAATGCTTTCTGGAGATCAATCCAAGTAACAAGTGTAACGTATTTTTTTATTGCATCTTCGACCTCCTGGGCAAAGTATGTATTCTAGTTTTCCGTGGAACAGAATTATCTGTAGCCAGCCTGTTTGGCTGATCTCCAAGTACCACTTCATTCGCTGATTCACTGTTACACAATCATTATAGAATCAAGCTGAGAGTAATACTGAATACAAAAATATATAAGAAAATTACATGTAATGACAATGGTATATCAAACTTTAAAAAATCGGTTACAGAAACTCCTACAACCCCCGCCCCCAAGAAAATGACCCAAAAAATGGTCAAAACTGATAATTTTTCACCAAAATCATTTAAAAATCAAACTGCTGGTATCATTGAATAGATCAAATATTAAGGATACTTATATAATGTTGACAATAATCAAACTTAACAAAAACAATTAAAAGAAATGCCACTTTAAGAGTAAAAAACATGAAAATCCCCCAGAAGATGGCCAAGATTGATAAATTTTCACAAAATTTGGTTCAGAATCAAGCTGCTTGTAGTATTGAATAGATACATGTAAGTAAGAAGGAAATGTTGTCAATAATCAAACTTAAGAAAGTGAAATTGCAGAAACCCTTAAACAACAGTCTTGCTTTTATTTAAAACACACATGCATTTAGTGCTTTTGACGTTGAATACAAGAAAATGTACATGGTGTTTTCTCTCTGACAGTATGTTAAATGTTTCAGTTCATTTTACAATTTGTCTATATTTAAAGTTCTATTGGCATTTTGGGTGTAAAATTACTCGTAGCTGCAGGGAAAGGGTTAAGTACTCAATTTGTCAACATCTGAGTCTAAAGGAACTCAAAGTCTAACGTAAGATGCAGCCTTTATTTAAAAATTATGATGCAAATTCAACCAATATTTAGAACTAAAATAAGGCCACATGGCATATTGCTTATATAGAACAAATAGTGAAAAGGCTCGGGTAAAATTCAGTGCAAACATAAGGTGCATATGCAAATGTATATTTGCGCGCGTTTCGTGTTTATATTATGGTTGATGAATTCGTAACGTGTACCAATGTGACAAGTTAAATATATGCTACAATACTTTATTAATAGTTTTCTGCTCTGAAATGTTATAAAGAAGAAAATTAATGACGATCTCATTTGAAACAGTTACAAATATCGAATTGGATCTATACACGGCAAACATCTGTTTCACTAATAATATACATTGTGTTGTCAGTAATATTTTATGTTTGTTAACTTGTGCAGACGACAATTGTCTTGAAATAGGTTCGAAGTCCCAGGAGCACCAATTGTTCTTTTGTTTGTGGATTCATCGTTTATCGTTTATGACAGTGGCAGTTAATTTTGAAAGAAACAACACATTTTACGACCGCTTTGAAGTTTACATTATTGACAACTATTAAGCTATAAGATTACACATGAACACATGAACTTGTTAGATTTGTGCATATTTTACAGTTAAGTAACGAAAAAGGAAAGATCAATATCAGTGTGTAAATTCATTGGATAATGTCAGGATTAAATCGTTTCTTGATGGGCGAATCCTTCGATAAAAAGAATATAGGCCCGTATTCTAAGTCAGAACTCAAACTCATGCTCCACTTAAACTCACTGGAGGAATGCTCAAGGAAAGCTCGAGGAACACTCAAGTGAGTAGCTGTCAAGTAAAACATCGGTATTCATATTCGCCACTCAACCTTGACTTTATGGAGTATACTCGAAGTTTACTTACTACATGCATTCAGTAGGCAAAGCGTATTTTTTTCACAGACTTGGAAATAAATCAATTAAAATAATTGGTGAAAAGGAAAGTATGAGTCATAGAAAACAAAGTACACTCAGTTCCAAAAGAAAGTGTGCACTTCTTAATTTTAAATATTTCAATATTTAGCAGACGTATCGGCTTCAATTTTTGCACACTATATCTCATGTGTATTTGTCATCATCGATTGCAAAATCTAAAATGTTCGCCATATTGTACGTAAACAGATCTCAATTTTGGTACCAAATATATAGGCTTTCAGAAAAGTAGTCGATGAAAAATCACAGAAAACAAAGTGCACACTTTCTTTTGGAACTGAGTGTATTAAGTAAAAGAAATCGGAGTTGCACATTGCTTGATTGTTAATGGAAAAAAAATCGTTTCCAGTTACGATACATTTCAGCTGCTGGATCACTTATTATAATGCAAAACAATGAATTGCACAATTATCTGCAAGGATTTCTTTAAATATTTATTTCTTTAACTGAAAATATAAATGTTGCCTTTTATTACATTCATATTTATCACGGTCGAAATAATGCAACCCTATCGATAGATGTATACCGCCTGTTTATAAAAAACATACAATATATGCATAAATAATCTTTTTAGTAACTTTCGAAATTGGTTGTTATCAGAAAGTAGAGCGACAGATTCCTTAGATGGAGGACGTGTCAAAGAAAAGTCACAGCGACTTCCTCAATCCCTTCTATCGGCGCAAGTACTGGTCAGAACTCAAGAAAGCAGTCATTTACAGAACTTAATATCAGTTGCAAGAACTTGTTATACAGTCGCTTTAACATTTAATGATTAAGTCCGAACTCAAACTCATACTCCACTTGAACTCACTGGAGGAATGCTCAAGGAAAGCTTGAGGAACACTCAATTGAGTGGCTGTCAAGTATAGAATCGGTATTCATATTCGCCACTCAACCTTATGGAGTATACTCGAAGTTGACTTACTACATGCATGCATTAGGCAAAGCGTATTTTTTCACAGACTTGAATCTTAATTGATTAAAATAATTGGTGAAAAAGAAATTATCTGTCATAGAAAACAAAGGATGTTAAATATATTAAGTAAACGAAATCGGAGTTGCACACTGCTTGCTTGTTAATGGATAAAATTTAATTTCCAGTTACGGTACATTTCAGCTGCTGGACCACCTGTATTATAATGCAAAACAATGATTATATGCAAGGATTTATTTAAATATTTCTTTCTTTAACTGAAAATATAAATGTTGCCTTTTATTATTCATATTTATCACGGTCGAAATAATGCAACCCTACCGATAGATGTATACCGCCTGTGTATAAAAAAAACCATACAATTTATTCATTAATGTTATTTTTAGTAATCTTTCGAAATAGGTTGTTATCAGAAAATCAGAAAATAGAGCGACAGATTCCTTAGATGGAGTATGTGTCAAAGAAAAGTCACAGTGACTTCCTCAATCCCTTCTATCGGCGCAAGTATTGGTCAGAACTCAAGGAAGCAGTCATTTTCAGTTGCAAGAACTTGTTATACCGTCGCTTTAATATTTAATAATTAAGTCTAAATGAAATACTATAAGTGTAACTTTTTAAACGATCACCTGAGGGACAAGTAAATTGTTAAATTGTTAATAAAACGATCTCTTCGAACAACATATTTTGTTTTGAATGATTCAGGTTGGGCTCAAAATAGCGGTCCCATAATGCAACAGGTTTCTCATCATCATCATCATCATCATCATTATCGTCATCATCATCATCAGCAGCAGAAATGATATCATCATTATCATCATTCTTATTTATAGTCAGCAAGGTACAGTAAACAAATAAACGCTAATGCGAACCGTGGAAACGACCGAGCAGGTGGTGGCGTATAGTCATGATAGTGGCATTGGTGAAACGCGAGTGTGTTTGATCACTGCGCTAATCGGGTAATTTTGACTAAATCAAAAAGTTGCCTTACGAAGTAAAACGTTAATATAAGTTTGCGAGTAATACAACAATACGGCTATGGTGCATTTGTTTAAGCATATTTAGTTAACTTTTGCATAACCGGGGACTACACAGTCAATACTTCCAATGGCGCCTAGAAATTCACCAATTTATCGAAACTTCCTTTGCA
Organism: Saxidomus purpurata; assembly: GCA_022818135.1. Taxonomy (NCBI): domain Eukaryota; kingdom Metazoa; phylum Mollusca; class Bivalvia; order Venerida; family Veneridae; genus Saxidomus; species Saxidomus purpurata. The sequence continues at coordinate 39,708,229 of JAFMSR010000001.1, forward strand.
CCTGAGCACAATTCTGTTAGACTGGAAAGATACTGCTGTTGAGAAGCAACTGCAGCAGAGACACGTCGATTCTGGATTGTGCGATAAACAGAAATACACCAACTTCCTGTTATTAACATCTGGCCAGGAATGCCTCGGTTTGAAATAACATTAAATGTTAATTTTAAATTTTAATTAATTCCAATCTGTCCAAAAATAAATATGACACCATGGGATTAATCAAATTTTTGGAGCGTGGGTTACCCCTCCTACCCCCCTGCCTACCCCAGGTGACAAAATTTTGTCACCAGAGTACATCTAGGGCCATCAATCATACAAATGTTTTAAATTTTCGCTATCAGCTAGTTTTAGCCATGTGATGGAATTCTGGCAGCAGAGATAATCTTGTACAGTCAAAGATGATAGATATATTTATGTGTGTACCTTCTGTGTTGATAACATGTGTAGTTAATGCAAAATGGGTAAAATGCGAGTTGATAACCTAGGCATATGAGTGAGATCCACATGGCAAACATTTATACACATGCATCTTGTATAATATAAGGCTGATAGGCGAAATATTTAAACTTAAAAAATTATCGTATTCACAAACCATACTTGAGTGCATCTGAAGTGACCGTGATGGCCACTCGACAAAATCTAACTATTTGGAGTGAACTCCAGCGAAACCTTTATGAATATCAACTATGACTCACCTGAGCGATCCATGGTACCGTTAGGCTATTACACCTACTTACAACTACTTAACTCACTGAGGGTTAGTTTGAGTTTCGACTCTACGGGCCTAAATGAAATACTATACAGTGTAACTTTTGAGGGACATGTAAATTGTTAAATTATTAATAAAACGAACTCTTAGTACAACATATTTTATCCTTGAATGATTCAGTTTGGACTCAAAATAGCGGTCGCATTATGCAACAGGTTTCTCATCATCATCATCATCATCATCATCATCATCATCATCATCATCATCATCATCACCATCATCATCCTTATTTACAGTCAGCAAGGTACAGTAAACAACAAATAAACGCTAATGCGAACCTTCGAACCGACCGCGCAACTACAGTGCCATTGGTGTAACGCGAGTGTGTTTAAGCACTACGCCAATCGGTCTCTCCAGTAAGTTTGACTGTATCAGAAAGTTGCCTTACGAAGTAAAACGTTAGTATAAGTTCGCAAATAAGACAACAATACGGCTATGGTGCATTTGTTTAAGCATATTTAGTTATTTTTAGCATATCCGAGGACTACACAATCAATACTTCCAATGGCGCCTGGAAATCCTCCAATGTCTCGAAACTTCCTTTGCACCTGAGCATAATCCTGTTAGACTGGAAAGATACTGTTGTTGAGAAGCAACTGCAGCAGAGACACGTCGATTCTGGATTGTGCGATAGACAGAAATTCGCCATCAACTTCCTGTTATCACCATCTGCCCAGGAATACCTCGGTTTGAAATAACATTTAATTCATTCCAATCTGTCCAATAATAAATATGACAACATGGGATTAAGTAAGCTTTTTGAGTTGAGCATGGAAAGTGGGTTATTTTGTCACCAGAGTACATCTAGGGCCATCAATCATACAAATGTATCATAGTAAGTTTTCGCTTTATCAGTCTTATAATATACAAAATATAATTTTAGACATGTGATGGAATTCTGGCAGCAGAGAAAATCTGGTACAATCATGCACATTATTTCGAAGATAATATATTTATTTTTCTACCTTCTACGTCGACACCGGTAACATGTGCAATTAATGCAAAATGGGTAAAATACGAGTTGATAACCTAGGCATATGAGTGAGCTCCACATGGCAAACATTTATATCTTGTGTATTATAAGGCTGATAGGCGAAAATGTTGAACTTAAAAAAATATCGTATTCACAAACAATACTTGAGTGCATCTGAAGTGACCGTGATGGCCACTCGACAAAATCTAACTATTTGGAGTGAACTGCAGCGAAACCTTTGTGAACACCAACTGTGACTTACCTGAGCGATCCACGGTACCGTTAGGTAATTGCACCTACTTACAACTACTTAACTCACTGAGGGGTAGTTCGAGTTTCAACTTAGAATACGAGCCTTAGAAATGATCAATGTTATTAGAATTTGCGTTTTCCGTCACTAACCATTGAATAAACGAGTCTAATTTCTAAACAAAATGTAGCAAGAACAGGAAGCACCCATGGGTAACATATTTTGCACACAATAGCCGGTATCTGTTTTAATACTTAGTCAATCGAAATCACCAGGCCATTTGGACAAAGATTGTATGCAGATTTAATGTCGGCTTCCGCCATGAATTCTGACTTTCTGAAATGCGGGATAATGTGAACCGTATTATCAAATTTCTGTACTGAATATGACAATAATTTTGATTAAAAAATTGTTTACACTAACCCAAGCTATCAACAATATGATGGTTATTAAACGCTAGTTTTTAATTACCCCATAGGATTTACACGCAAGTTGGGTGACGGGGATTTAGAAACTGCCTGATTAGCCTCAGAAACTGCCGGATTATCCTCAGAAACTGTCAGATTATCCTCTCTAATGAACCGTCTTCGTATAACTTTTAATGAAGAATAGTGCTATATAAGTTTTATTTGATTGTACTGGTACTCTGTGACCATTTTATTCAAGTTTAAATTCCGTTTTGGACCCTGATAATAAACTTTTTGCATCACCTTTGTGCGGACATTTCACTAAATGTTTTAAACAAGCATGTGCGTACATTAAATGTTTTTACCACACAGAAACCTCTTTTATTTAAAGCATATCATTGTTCGTAGCCAAAACAGGGGCTTGAGATTTTCAGGCTGCATTGATAATGTCCACAGCTTTGCCACAACATGTTAGGAAATAGCATGTTTTTTAAATGGAACTGCCTGTCAAAGCTAGACCAGGCAGAAAACCTTGAGGTTACATCTATGAACATCTATTAACATAAGTAAATTAAGTAAGAGCAACTGAAAACCAAATAGAGATCTCCTAATAAACTGAGACAAAGGTAGTTCAAACGGTTGTCAAAAATGGTTCATACTTCAACTTGAATTTTATCTTTTTTGCGTTAGCAGCACAACATATAACGTAAATAAAAGCTACCTTTTCCATGTATTTTAGTAAGTTTTAGGGGAGGACACCTAATAATGTTGGCAGAACTTATCGTTCAACCCTTTTACTTTTATATATGTATTAACATAAATTGTCATTTTGATATTGTATATATTGCAATAAAATATGGTTAACTAACTTAAATACACTTGAATTAACCCACTACACATTTATTCGAATAGTGTTCTTCAGTTTTTACAACTAGGTTGATATGTTTATTTGTAGGCAATAAATTATCAGACAAGAAGTTTTTTTTTAATTTTTTTAGATTATGGCTGATCAGACAAAAAGTAAGGTCACGAAATTTACTGACAACATTCAATATTGACAAAATTAAACGTGTTACATCATGAAGTCAAACCTTTACCGCGAGTGGATTTTTTTTTCGTATTTACTCTGCTGAAATTCAGTCGATTAAAATATCTAAACGACTACGAGTACACGTGATAAAATCGAAACTGAACTTTGAGAAAAATGTAGGAGCAGATTTAACTAACAGTCCTGTCCTGTTTAAAAATACTACACATATTTTGGGTACATGAATTTGTAGTCTGATGATTGCTTTAAATTTCCGACAGGTTTGATGTTCTGACATTATGCAAAATGTGTCTAGTTATCTAACCTGCTGGGAACTTCGAAAAAAAAAATAAACGAAAACTGTTAGAGCTAATTGTATCTGGCAATAAAAGTTATTATACATGGGCAAGCAGATAGACGAATATATAAGACAAGCATAGGTCTACATTAAGACATAAGAGACATGAATCTAAAACGAAAAGAAGAGAAAACTGCACCCTGATACTTATACTATGCCCAACTATACATAGCAGTGAACCTCCATTCTTTATATGAAATCCATCAAATCTGTAGGAGTTATTTTCAAAATGAATCAATTTACGGGCATGAACGTTAAAGATCTTACGGTATGGTGAGTGTGAGTGTATCGTTTCCTGGAAAAAAACGACATCAATGTTCTGTCGAGTTCGTATCTCAAAACCATGAAAATACATGAAAATATCACCATAAATTCGCCCTAAAGTCAGCATAGGTCATTGAAATAAGATGATCTTTCAAAGCCATGATACACAATATGTGTGATAATGACTATAATGGTGCTAAGTATAATTGTGTTTGTTAGAGACCGCAAACTCGATTTTTATCTATGTCTTGGACTCTGGAAGTTTTCTGTAGGATTATCTACCATTTAGTCTCCCGAAAACAATATTAAACCTCAAGGAATTAGCCGATAGTTGACCAATAGCTTTGTTCATGATTAAATAAATCTTGAGTCTTGAGTTACCTGATATGATATCTATAGATAAAGAAACCCTGTTGGTTGTATTACGCATGTACAAACCTTCACTCCATGTAAGCTGAACAAAGAAGATAACAAAAAGTAGAAAATGTGTTTGATTCGGATTATATTTAGTAATTTTTTCAGTATAAATATGGGGATTCTAAGCGTCATAACAGTGTGCTTTCTTCTATGTGACACTGTAGTCCTTGTAAAAGGCGAAGAAAATGTTAGCGCTGACTGCAAGACTACAGTAGGCAAATTACTTAATCAGCAATATATTCTTGTTAAGAAATATGAGGAAGTACTGTCAGTTCAACAGAGTCAGAATGAAATTATATCTGAACTGGTGAAAAGGGTGAATGAAGTAGATAGCAGAACAAGGAAAGATCACTGGATAAAAGACAGGCCTAGCTATGTTCAAGAACATACCAAACAGATCAATGACTTACCTAATTCTCTTGCTGAAGATATGATAAAGCCTAAATTTAGACGCAGCGCTGAGAACGATGCTTTAGGGAAGACAACTCACGTTGACGTTAACGATGTACCGACAGACAGCGACCTGCCCTTTAACAAGACAGGCCTTCAAGAAGCTGAAGTTGTTGAAAATGTTGCGTTCACTGCTTATCTAGACCATGAATTAATACATGTTGCCATTGGTGACACGGTTAAATGTAACATTGTTCTTATCAATGATGGCGATGCTTACAACACAAACACTGGTGCCTTTACTGCACATACACCTGGAGTTTACTTTTTTACATTCTGCATAGATTCCAAAAAACAATACATTAACGTTAAAATGGTTAAAGATGGTATGAATTTAGTTGGTGCTGTGGGAAATACTCAACAAATAGGATGCAATTCAGCACTTATACGATTAGAAAGAGGCCAATCAGTGTGGTTAGAAACCGTATATCACGACGACGTGGAAATAATTTCACTTCCAGAATATCACATGACGACGTTTTCGGGATTTCTACTTTATCAGTGATACATATACCAATAAACATTAATCGTTCATTCTCAAGTATGAATGTCACACTTGACAATTTAACAATTAATCGTATGACAAATGTATATTATATATTATCACCATATTGACAAAAGGGCACACATAAACATGATAAGCATTGTTATTTTGACTTATATATCCCCCAAACAATAAAACCGATGGAAAACTATTGACTGTCTGATTTTTCTTTCCTTGTGCTAGACTTTATCTAGTACATGAACGTTACTTTGATCTTAATGTCAGATTTTTCGATAAAATAACACTAAATATAAAAACGAAGGAATTTATTTTAACTGTATTACATAAATGAGGTATGCAAAATGTAAAAAAAAATGTATGTAAATGCCACTAAATCATTAGATGAGTTGATCTTGAACTAGTTTGTGTGCAAATGGTTACTCAATAAAAAACAAACCGGTGTCGTTCAATTCACACTAGATGTGGACAATACTTGACCGAGATATTAGCTGATTTTACATAGGTCACACTGGCGAGATATGAATATCTCTAGTGCAGATAGCACAGATTCATGTCACTTGTTAAAGTGCATGCGATATAATAGTGAAAAGTTTATAATTGGAGCATTTGTTCACCTAATTGATTTTACTATGTTCGGCTAAAGCTTGTCGAAGGTCACGGCAACATCTCAAGTCAAAAGCATCAGTTTTATTGTATGCCCATTCTACATTACCTATCTATGAAATGTAAGCTTAGTGTGCATTCTGCTGAGTGATTTGTAAAATCGACGTACAACCATGTTTGTTCAATATAAAGTTCAAGGTCATATGCTTTAAGGTTATAGTATCCTTCAAAATGGTCATATTGAATTATGGTCAAGAATGTTGCTTAAAAGACTTTAGATGCTTTGAAAACATGTAACAAATGAGTTACACCGAATCAGTTCTTTCACTGACAGGTAAAAATGAAAATATACATGACAGAGAGGATTGATTTTCAAATTTTGCCTAGGAGAGTCAAATCTATTTTACAGATTTCCTCTATATTCATTGGGAATGAAACTGTTATACAGATTTATATTTTACGGTTATAACTATGGCCGCATTGTTCCTTTATATAGTTTAATTTTATTCACTCGGTCATGGATCTGTTTTCTTGTATTTCATACAAAACTCATAATGCGACGTGGAATTCAGACATTTCTTGCACTTTCTTGATATTCATGGTCATCTTAAGATTCTTGTTTTCATCTTGGGTTTTTGCATTTACCCACATAGCATGTTCAAGGCGTGTTTCAAAGATAGCAGCCAGAAATGAGATAACGACCTGTTTTTCATGGTAAACTTCATACACAGTCTGATAATGTCTTGAGTGCGTTTATATTGATATGTAGAGTATGTTAAAAGACTGGTTACCTTGTGATTTACAAGTCACACGAGAGGTCGTCCGTGTTGCGATAAACCTTTTTTTATTGAGTCACATGACAAACGATGATATGTACGACAACAATACAAAACCAGACGGCCAAGATGGCCTTATATCACTCAAATGGCTACCATTGGCTATAATACAATCGCGTCGCAGAAATTAGGAGTCAATTTTACCTGGGGGTCCTGATTTGAACAATCTTCGTAGAGGTCCAGCCTATGTGAAATCAAGTAACCCCCGGGCGGGGTCAATTTTGAGCAGGGGATAATGATTTGGAACAATCTTGGTAGAGGTCAAATAGGCAATGCTACATGCCAAATATCTAAGCTCTAGGCCTTGTGATTTTAGAAAATAAGATTTTTAAAGATTTCCTATAGAAATCTATGTTAAAAAAGTGACCTCCCGGGCGGGGTCAATTTTGATCCGGGGGTCATGATTTGAGCAACCTTCGTAGATGTCAACTAGGCGATGCTACGTGCCAACTATTTAAGCTCTTGATGTACCCAGTCGCTGGCCTTGTACATTTATTATTTCCGAAGCGTGAGTCATGGTGAAAGTTTTCAACCGCTATCTTTTCTTGGTACGTGCAATCGGTAACGTGCGCGAAATCTTTTGAGGTTTGGAAAACAAACACACTTCGTGATGACTGTCACAATAAAATAATTAACAGTAAGGTCTTCCTGAAGATGCCACCACCGAAATTCAAGTTGATTCTGTACATCGTATGGACATGAAAGATAAAATAGAAATCATTTAGCATATTGCTAATACTTTATTCCGTACTGTTAATTTTTCTGATGACCTTCACATGAACAAACTTTCGGCAAGATGGATTCCGATAATTTTAGCACCAGAACAAAATTGACTAGGCGGAAGTTTTGCAGAGAACTTTTGATATGTTTTCAGCGAAACACAGGAGAATTGTGACTTAGGATTAGACATTGGTGCATCACTTTAATACAGAGTCATACGTTCAAAGCAAGCGGTGGAAACATCAAGGTTCACCACCGAAATATCTCAAGCAGACAGCATCAGTAGGCAAGGTTATGGCATCAGAACACTAGGGTGAAAATTATGGTGGATTATCTTCAGAGAGATCAAACCATTAGTAGGCAGTATTATCCTAGTGAATTACGTCAGCTTAAGAAGAATATTCAAGAAGAATGTAGCGGACAACTCACAGTAGGTCTCCTTATGAATCAGAATGATGTACTGACTTGTGCAACCTCACAAGTTGCAGTCTAGCTGCAGCTGCTAAAGGTGGCATAGAACTCCTTCAACACATGCACCTGATCTAGCAATGTCGGATTTTACTTCTTTCCCAGACACTTATCTGAAATGCGTAGGAGGCATTTAACCTGCTATCATAGCATATACAAGAGCATAAAAACATTAATTTGAAGACAAACAAAACTTGAAGCGATAGTGACGGGTGCTTTGTCGTATATTTTGTGGCTGGTCACTTGTATAAAGTGACGGGCATGTTAAGGGCTTTTGTGTTGCTGAGACACAAAATATCATCACGGTGGCAAAACAACAGTCGCTATCGATTTAGTTTTATTTACAAACTTTACTCCGACTTATTTATGTGCATGTTAGAAAACTGAAACTGTTCTGTTGCCCGTGGTATATCCTGATGTGCACAGATATCATCATTTTAAAGAGTAATATCACAGTTAACAGTGATGGTTGTAAAGGCAAATGTCATGAAATCAACTTTTTAAAGATGCAATTACGTTTTTGTCGATGAAACGGTCGCCATTGTTTTTAAAAATCTAATTTTTAAATTATTCTAAACGGTCATGAACGTGGAAAAGCAAGTTTACAAAACTAATGACATGAAGGAACTTGCTTGAGACCTTAGATGGCAAAATTTGGCGAAAATCAAATGTGAATGTCCGGAACCTAGAGAAAGACTTGGACAAAGTAAGTATTGATCAGGTAATTATCCGCGAATGATCCGCTAATGATTATTTGCAGTGATCGTTTCGTCAAATAATACACAAGGTAAGATGAATATCTTAACAGTTGTTCATAGCGGAAGCTTTTGATTTTTTACGCACAATGGAAGGAATCAAGGTATGCAAGAAAAGTATTGTTGTAGTTGTTGTATGAGTTTAACGCCCGTTTCAACCGTATTTCAGTCATTTTTTCAGGCGGGCAGTCACCTAACCATCGTTCCTAGGAAGAGCGTTCGTATCCGTCGTAAGAAACTGCCAACTTTCTCACATAAAGAGACATGGTCGTAGCACGGCTCAAACTTATGACCCTCAATCCATGAGAGGTTACAGTGATTTCAAGAAAAGTGACCATAACAAGCAGGTTGCTGGATTGCCATTTTAAAAAACTGACAATTCATATGGTTAACTTAAACCGATTTAAATGTGTTGTGAATAAGTATCCACGTTAAAAAACAATCATGTGAATCTTGTCCAGTGAAATATGTTAAAGAAATATAGATACTATCTCTATGTAAAATAAATATAAATGTTTCCGCCATTTGGAGACAAAAAGTATAAGCTCAAAACATTTATTAACATCATTTTTATGCAAGTCGGTCATACATACGTTACGCATTGTAGTTGCAAAATGAGTGATAAAAAGTCACTTCCCGAAAACAACGTCCTGGTGTTGGTTGATTGTTGACAGTACACGAAAAGGTGACTTACAGGCGATAAAAGTAAACGTGATTTTTCAGACAATAAGTGTAAAGATGTCTTGCATATGATAAAAATTACATCAGTGTCAAACATCGATTGTAATTAACGAATTTCTATACTTTGCAGTATTTGGTGTAGTCATACATCCAAAGACAAATCGATTAATTTCCGACAAGTTATGATAATATTCAACACAATGATTTCAGTGGCAATACGCAGCACATTTTGTTCAAAACAGCCAGTCAACAGGAATCGTATTTGTTCAGAAAACTCCTTAATTGCCTTGATATGTTTTATTGAAAATTGGTAGAAATGTTTAGTCAGTAGTACTAAGTGTATTTCAGCATATTGTAAAGATTTTATGCTTCGATGATTTTTGAATTAGTAAGAATGAAAACGAGGTTTTTATAAAATTACTCCCATATATACCTGTGTTGGTTTTACTGTGTAGAAATGTTTAGTGCCAAAAGTAAGACTTAGTGTGCTTATTGTCAATACTTTCCACTTGATGCATTTTGAATGAGTGGACAATTTATCCTACTTGCCTGGGTGAATTTTTCTGAAAGTCCCAGGATCTCTTTGATTTGAATAATATAGTAACATTAATTTATTGATAGGATAATGATAGAACAATGTTGTAATCACTCTTAAACAATGTTTACATTATGCTTTTCTGTGGTATTCAAGATATTTCTTCAAGAAAAAGAGTTGCCGGAAAGTGTTTATTATTTTTTGAAATATTTAATTAAAGAAAAATAATGCTCTTTGTTTCTAGTATTTACTTATCCTTTTAAAGACAATTAAAATCTCCTTTATAAGTGACTTAGTTATGAATGTTATTGGTACAAATAATGGTCATTTCTGTCAGTAAGACATCTTTCTTGATAAAATGATAGCTACTTGTAAATGTGATTCTGGGACTTTAAACTTTGTATAACTGTTCAGTACATAGTGTAGTTGAGCATATTGCAATGATTTGCCATGTTTTTTTTTGTTTTTGTTTTTTCCTTGAGGCCCCCATAATTGGGGTAACCCCTTTTATTTGCCCCGTAAGTGGCGTGATAGGGGTCGGGGTGCATCCCCTAACAGCCTTACAAAAACAATAAAATTATTCATATAATAAACAGTTTAGAATATAAGGATTGCAAGATTGCTTACAATTTACAGTCTTTCGCTTTAAGTAAGAATTTGTCAGAAACAATTTCAGTTACATACAATTAACAATTAATTTGTGATCATCAAAACTTACAATGGACATAGAAATTTACAATGAACATTTCACTTAATCACCATATAAAATTCGCCGCACAAAAGTGCTTAACCTTAAAAGAAACGAAATTTTAAGGTAGCACGGACGGATATACGGAAGTTCATATTAAGATAGACGCCTTCTGCGATTTCCGGAAAGTGTAATGATGCTTTGCTGTACTTATGTTGAATCTTCCTTTTTTTTTCAATAAATATACGAATTGAAGTACGTTTTGTTCCTGTCCTGAGAATTTACATTAATTTTGTTGCGAAATTTCCATATGCTCCATTTGGTCTCAAATATTTATTTTACTAGACAAGTTTAGGTCACATACACCAAGGACTATGTGTTCGTAATTTAGCTCAATGTGCGTATAACTGTTATGTTCTAAAATAACGTTATTGCACGGCCCATCAGGGCCGGGCATATAGTAGTGGCTTAAGAATGTGCCATGGATTCGGATTTGACCATTTTTTTCCTTTCGAGTCATATTTTTCTGTAAAATTGCGTTCTTCACTCGAAAAGTAAAATTCTCATTAAAATCCTCACGTGTTAATCGCCACAAAAATGAAATTGTTATTATTTCATTGCCGTTTGGTGGATTATTTGCTGCTTGGTGGATCATATATTTGCACTTCGAATTCAGCCTTTCAAGTTATTCGCGCATGCCTATTGAAAATTATGTCATTCTTGCTTTACACATCACGTCACCTGTTTACGTAGTGAAATTTGGAAAAGTGGATTCTGTAAAGAAAGTTAGTTATTACCAACACTTTATTATGTTTTTGTTATCAATGCATTTTGAGTGTTAATTCACATGCGTTGTTTGATATTGTAGACTAAACTAAAGTTTTAGCAAGTCGCCCAAAGTGATGACTTACTTATAAATTGACAAAAATAAGTAGGACGATTGTGAAGACTTTTTGCTCAGTTACAGAGTTTTATAGGATTCTATAACTAACTAGGTCAAGCCGACATTTTGATGTATGTTATTAATGCGTATAAATTGAAGTTCTTCAAGACGTAAAATGTAAACAATAGACCATGTGACTTTTGGCGCGAATTTACTACACATAACAGTGTACATATGCTACTACACTCGACAGGTGGCGCTGTCCAAGGTTTTTCCAATTATTAAGCGAGCTATTTTTAAACATTCTAGTGTCATGTACAGTTCTTCATGTTCTACTAGTCGAAATATTAGAACGTTTGGGACAGCGTGATAACTTTTTATGTTCAACCCATCTGAAGTTTCTGACAAGTATGTTGATGTTTAATTTGTTGGAGTAAGTAAATTTGACCAGTATTCTATGACATTTTTTTGAACATTATTGTTTTCTAACAATCAATGTGCAGTTGACAATAGTCCTAAATGGAAGACCTGACATATCACTTTTTAAGTTCATTTTAATTGATATTTTACATTTTTTATTTTTCATGTTATGTCAGGTCTTAACGCTAAACTGGAATAACGTATAGCACAAGAAAATATAGCTTTAGATCTCGATTTTGATCTAAAGGTTTTCTGACAAAAATAACTGAATTTTTTACACCAAGTGTGAAGAAAAATAATAATAAAAATAATAATCTTTGTGACAGCAATTAAAATTAATATTTATCCTAATTGTAGTTAATTATCCGATTTAATTAAAAATCCAGTATGCAGCCCGTTAAAGCTTTAAATAGAGGCACGGTAATAACCAAGGGTATTCCTGGTATAAACATGATTTGCATATCAGAAACATTTCTTGGACGAAATTTACCCTTTTTTATCCCGTACAGAGAAATAAAATTTATCAATACTTTTCCATCTTTTATTTGATTTATTTAATATCTAAATTTAGAAAATGTACAATTATTATGAAAATAACTCGATTTACAAATGATGACATTTGGAGGGAAATATTTTTGGTCTGACGCTGATCAAGTTTAATTGGCCCGAAACAAGATGGTGGCACAGTATATGTAAACACTCGATGCTAAAAGAATGAAGTGACATTTCGTGGGTAATAATGGATTATAAATCATTTTTGCCTATTATAGTTGAAGCAAAATAATTTTTATTTCATATGGGTATAAATGAAACCGCTTTTGTCATGTTTGATAAATGAAAGTTATGCTACACCATTTTGATACTAAACTTTTAGACGTCGAAAAAGGCTTTGATAGTAAAAGATGTAAAATGTCAGAATATTGAATGTTGAACATAAAATGACAACTTTTTCAGTCTAATTATTTGGACTACAGTTGACAATTAATGACATTATCATATGACTGTTCTCTTACAGTTGATAAGGCAGTTCCAGATCATAGAAGTTCAGGATCACATCATTGTGTACACTTCATTGGCTGAGATAATCATTTAGTTCTTAGCAAGAATATTTGCTGCAATGAGGCGAATAAAATACCAAAATATATCTTTTGCAGATCGCTGGAATGTCAAGAAATTTCTCATTTTGTCAATCTATCTGATCCGGAACTCCTACAACACTGACACAACACAATCAAGATAGAACACCATTCATAAAAATTTAAATATTTATAAACAGGAACATCTATAAATTCTGAAATACATCTTCACTGATACAAGACAATATCACAAACATCTGTTGTTCTTTCGGCCGTGCAACCATCTCTTTGCTGCATCTTGCAGCAATTTTTTACTTGTTGATTATTGATTGGGCACTTTGTATTAGTGGCTGAATTTACAACAACCAAAAAAGAGATGATGTAGAGTTTCGCGCTGACTTTTACAAACTGTACATAGGCCATTAGATAGCCCTAAATAAACCAATCTATCCTCAGTAAATAACGTATTATGTAGAAATTTAAACTGTAAATTTTTGGATTTTACAGAAGAAAAACTTCGATAGATATTTGACCAAACTTTTGACCAAAAGATAGGATTTGTTACATTTAACCGTTCTTGCCACTTAATTTCGGCCCTTGAGGATTTTGCATTACTCATAACAATTTGATTTAGTATTGTTCGCATTTTTAATTCACTCGGGTGCATACGTGTGCCCCGTTTGGTTTTTATATGAAGAGTGACTCTTGAGATTTTACTTCTGTTGTCTTCATGTAAGTCTTGATTCTTTAAGCGATCGATAAACGGTTTTGGTATACTTTCTTTAATTTTATTCCATTCTGTGTCAAAATTTGTAGTTGTACCGTGTATTCTTTGTGTTTCATTCGTTTTTAAGAAGTCGTTAGTATCTGTGTTCCAAATATCTTTTACCAATTTTATATCAGCACGAAGAAATGATTTGAAGAATAGCGGTCTGTTTCTGTACATAATGCAAGTTACAATTTAAAATTTCGCTCTTTGATGTCGGCTTAAAAGATTTTAAAAATTTGCTCCAATTTTTTAGACATGATGAGTAGAAGTCTGGAATTTTCTTTTTCAACTTGATCCTTTCAAAACAAGTTACCGTACATAGACCATAACTAGATACATGTAAGGATAAGTGCTGAAATTATCAATTTGTATGTCGTTTATGAGTTCATAACTTTTATTATGTCTAATGTAACTACTATATGACGACCATGACAAAAAGTTATAATGCATCTCCATAGTCAGGGGTATGTAACCTCTTGCTGATTAAGTGTGATTGGTTCGAACGCTTCTATCGACAATGTCCATTTTATGAAAGATATGTTTCTGTTATTGTGGTTCTTAAGATCGATGCAGGCAGGTAAAGTCCTCATGTAAAAAACCCTAATGAAGTTGAGATATTTGGTTAAACCAGAAGAAACGGCGACACCATTTTTGAAATAGGAGTTGACTTCAATGTGTTATATGCTATCCCATTGAAGTTGCAGAATGGGAGAACCATCCACTTAACTACGCGAGTAAATGTTTATACAATCGACCAGAAAGTAAATGTCGATTCTGTAACTTTGAAATGAAAGTATGTATGCAAAATTTGTTTAAGTCTTACCTGTCTCCAATTGCCGACACAACTGAGACTCCCTTAATACTCTGCTATCGTGGGCGCTCCCGGGCCACTTTGCCACTAAATTTATTATTCGAAATTGTGCGTCACAAACTGCCTGTAACATAATGTAAAGTGATAATCTATTTTCGTTATTTCTTGGGGATAAATTTATGATATCATTAAATAATGAAGACGATCGACTTCATTCAAAGAGCTGAGAAATTTTGTAAAATCATAACATTTAGTTTTTATAGAAATACCGCTACAACATACACGTTTCTAATTGTAACAGATGTTATATTAGAACTGATTACACTAACAGCTAATAAACATGTAAAACGTTACCTGTACATTTATTGAATGAAATCCTTTTCGATTTACATAGTCAGGTTCGTTCAAGGAAGGTGCCTGTATCTTCAAATGCGTGCAGTCTATAACTCCTGTTACGTTTGGAAATCCTGTTAACACGAACAGTGAAAGAAATTTTAATTGAATTATCGTTGTATAGAAATGAAATAAAAGTATATATAGCAATGTAGACGGGTTGTTTAAAATGGTCGCTCAACCTATGTATCTGAAATTGCTAAATGACATGATCAGATCCTGTTATGCTAAGGGGCAGTTTTCATTGGTCAGGGTGTGTTAGGCGAAGCCTCATAAAAGCTTATAGCTCTTTCTCAATGAATTGTGAAAAATACCAAAATATTACATAAAAAAGAAACTGACTACACACTTGCATGTATTTTATCGTTATTCTTCGACATTGACGGACGAAAGTATGCAGTGGTTGGGATAAAGGTTTCATAAATGTTGGGAGATTCGTGACAAGAGACAAACATACAGGGCACCGTTGAACTTCCCTCGTGGACTGTTACCGACATCGTCTCTGTATTTACGAAAATTACCAGTTTTTTTAAAACAAAAATATGTTCTAGTACAGATTTGTTTTTCAGGGACGATGGATAGGAAAAACGTCCGTCTTTAAAAATAACTGAAATACGTTTTAAGAGGATGTTCACCCCAAGATGAAACAGTGCACTAGTTGGTTGCGTGCACAAAGACCGGTATCAAACTAATTTTGGACAAAAATGAACTGTTTATGCTATATTATTCAACACACTATAGCATAGTTAGAGAATTTTTCTGCAACAAGATTTTGATACAGACACCTGTGGTGGGGTGGCGGTTGCGGGAGTTGTGTCTTCTTTCGGCAAAGAAAGATTTACAAAATTATCCATGAAATTGTGCGATTCTCAGCATTCTAAATTGTCTTACAGCACATCATTTTGGCAATTGAAACTGTAAAATTTCGCCAAATAGTTTAAAGCTATTCCATTTTATGTAAGATTTATTTCACTTGACGTAGGTACATGTATACTGTATATACAGACGAAATAAGTCGAAATACCTTTTACTTAGGAAAAATGCGTATAAAATGAAAGATTTATTGTTTCTAGTTTTTCTTGCAATAAAATACTGCGAAGCCGATGAAAGTAAAATTAAACAGTGATCCACGCCCTTCAAACACCCATACATGAACGGTATATAGGGTATGCTGTCGTAGGTTTTTATATTTTCGTCTATATCATAAGCTGTCTCTTGCAATAAAGTAATGCGATGAAAGTAAAATTATACAGTAGGCCTACTTCATTCCCTTAAACACAATGTATTTAAAACTATATTTTAATTAAAAGAGTCTAGATATTTGAATAATATCATGCTAAGCTGTTGTAGAATATATATAATACCCTTCCTTTACCATAATATGCTGTGAACATGGGCAATTGGTCACCATACAAATATTATATTCTATTCAATTCGTCAGTAATAACCACAATGCAGTTACTTCCCTTGATGATGTTGTTACCTATATATGTGTTTACATAGTGACCAATCAGATTTCATAATTACTCGCGATATTGTAAAATTCTTTCTGCACTAGATGTAGTTCATTCCTGCTCGGCATTTTTATGTATCTACACAGAAGAGCAACTATGGCTACTGTAGTTACTCTCACAGCTCTGCACACTGAAGATTTTGAAATTCCGTGTAGGTCCCCAATCAGGATGTAATGGACACCAGAGGCAAAAAACTGCAGCGTTACCAACACGGATAGCAGAGGTGGTATTGGTGTAGATCTTCGAGTTGGACGATCCAGTCTAACAAAAATGGTTTCTAACAACTCGTAAATTGAATCAGGCCGAAACCTATACCTATCTAGAACCTCACCTCATATTCTAGAGGATTGTTTCTGTCTTTGAAGACACGACCAACACCCTCCCGTCGACGAAAACGCCGGTATCTTTGAATGCGTCTATTTAAGTCGGCCATATTTGAGCAGCTTCCTCAAATTTGAGGAAACACTTGAGCTTCCTCAAATTACTGAGCTTAACTTAAGTTTGAGAACGTTGTCTGATTTCGCTATTTTTTCGTGAAACACTACTTAAAAAACATGCTCAACTTAAGTTAAGTCAGAAATTGAGTGAGAAGTTGAGTTTAAGCACAGTAATTAACTTAAGTATTTTCGTGAAACCGGGCCTGTTCCTCAGGCAGAAAGTTCGAATCTTCAAGGCAGACACGAGCGTTGTTATTCCCCATGAAATCTGTAACTACAGAAAACTCGCCATTGGAAATTGTCCGTTTTGTTTTGTTACTATACGACCAGCGACACGGGAAAATGGGCCTTCGGACAAAATACTTTGAAACTAGCTTTCTTGTATATTTTGAATAAACAATATTTCAATATCAATATTGGAAAATTTCAGTTACCTGAGTCCAGTACATACAAAACTACAACAGTTTGAAAAAGTATACCTAAGGCGTCATTTTTCACTCTAAAAATGACGTCACATACCACAATTTGACGTCAAAACTCACTTCGATTTACATGGGCAGTAAACTATTCCGGTAGTCATTTCCTAACAGCATCATTTATTTAAGAAATAACATCCGTTCCAGCGGTGTTAGTCGTTTAATAAACAATGATTTGGAGTACTGATATGCAGTAATTAGCCACGAAGGCCGAAGGCCTGAGTGGTTTATAACTGCACATCAGTACGACAAATTATTGTTTATTAGACGATAACAACGCTGAAAAGGATGTTATTTCGATTCTAACATGACCAGATATTACAAAAAGTGAATAAATGCAAAGCTTTATTTTCTACGCGAACGCTCATTTAACGTCATGCGGCGCAATATGACGTCATGTTTACAGCATATCAGTTCCCGCGTTGTTTATGGTTTAATATAACATAATTTTTCTACTCTTTGTATATAGAGACAAAATCGTGAGTCATGTTAGAATTTTGGTTGCAACATTATATACTCTTTTAATGTGATCATATCTGGTGAACTATATCATGTCTTTTTTCCACGATACGCCCTTTTCATAACGTATAGCCAAAATAACAAAAAGAATCATTTTAATTCGCTGTTGCCATAGTAATGGTCTTGGAGGATTTTGAAGCCATTATTATGTTTCTGTTGAGGAAAATATAGTGGTTATCAGTTTTTAACATTGGTTTTGCATTTAAAGAGGGTGACAAAAATGTAAATTTTATGGGTTTTTTTATCAATTATTGTCGAATAATGTAACAAATGTCCGAAGGTACATTTTCGAGCGTCGAAGGTCATACAATATTGATTCAGACATTTGCAGGCCGTATTCGAATGGCATTAGATCTATTTGATTGCAGTAATACAACTTTGTAATCAAAAAAATCATTGTATTCTGATAACCATCGTTACTTCTATACAGTACAAACCATTTTCGGGTATTTTTGTCGGCGTCATTTGATCCAATAACTTTAAACTTGAGCCAGTGCCATCATTGTATCTCATCTGTTTGAAATATGCAAACTCTGAAAACTCTGGAATGAGCTCCACTGATACGGCGTCGATGTTTATGAACCACGGTTGCTTTAAATGTTTCTTTATCTCTTTCAGTACCAACCTAAAAAATCCCGGGACAGTTTTGCAAGTGACAATAGCAAGTTTGTGATCTATGCTTACATTCTCTCGCCATTTTTGTGGCTGTGAGGCAAAGAAATGAAGACGAAGATTTAACGTCAACTCTGGGCGTTTCATTTTTGATTCAACACCATTGAGATGTTGAAGTTCGACTCTTAACCTTGGTGTTAGCTTAATGTTAACTCTAAAATTATTAACTTGAATTCTGTTTATTACGTGGCTACATTTCCCATCTAAACGACGAAGTTGTCCAGATGGGCACTTTATATCTCGGCATTCACTGACCATCTGAAAAGCAAACACAGTCTTTGAAATTTAGTCGCTTAAGTATGAAAACAACAAACGAAATAGGAAAGTTTAACTTCATATAGGATATGTAAAACAATAATAGTAAGCCCTCATTTGCAAGTACGTAACAAACAACTAGTATTTATTTATACTAATATATGTACTTTCAATTGCAAACTAATGTTCTGCAACTTGTAGTAATTGCTCTCGAAACTTTTTATTCTCATTCCAAATGGAATCAACCTCAAGGAGAGTGACAGAGAGACAATGTGAAATTATCCCCCCCCCCCGCTCTTACTTTAAAGAAACATTTCAAGCCGTTTTAGTTCTACGAGCGAAAATGCTAACGCTGGTATAACGATTTTCGCTCAACCCAGAAAAATGTCACACAAATAGACCTTAGAAGCCTATCGGATAGAAAATGCTCCAACTAAGAAAATAAATACCCATATCCATATCCGTAATAACATATATTCCAAAGTCTGGTAATCCCCATTTATTTATTCAGGCTTTTACTTGTGTAAATGGCATCTAACCAACAGCCAATTATGAACATTTTATTTTTCGTTGTATTTTTATATGAATGTTTAAAATGTGTTATTCTGTTATTTAGGAAGTTGGTGGGGGTTATCAGTTGTGATATAATCTATGTGAAGGCTGTTTGTTTGTTGTACAAAAGTATAAAGATAAATATATACAAGATACATAATATAAAATTATTGAATTATTTTTCACCACCATTATATAAAGCAATCAAATTTTTGTTATAAAATCAGATTAAAAATAATATTATTATTTAATGAAATAAAATACTCTTGAGTTTTCAGTCTTCCTTGAATGGTTGTTTATCTTTTAACGTAAATAGTTCATATCTATCAACATAATATGTTTGTAACATAATAACACCCAACGCTGGTTAAAACAGTTTATTGTTTATTAAAAGACACTTTACAAATTTTATAATTCCTTTAATAAGCTGTCAAGTCTATTTCATAACAGAGATAATAAGTAAGCTGACAAACAGTATATCAGACTAGCCAACTGAGCCAACCTGGCACAGAGGCTGTCTCCTAGCTCCCCTAACTAACTTACTGCCTCTTCCTTTCTTCCCTGCCTTACAGAAATAACACAGATATATATACTAAAGACGCCAGACTTGGCTTATGTCAGACTTCTCTAATTTCTCAGTTATATCCTGGTTTCATCAGAAAATGTCCCAACAAAGATCAAAACATCCGGGAACATTAAACTTACTTTAAATGTGTATTACAAAATAAGACCCTTTGGCTAATAAAGTTTTGACAGCTTTTATACCTTCCCATTTTCAAAGCAGATTTAATAAATTATCTATGAAATTATATTTTTTCTCTTATTACGCTACAAATGCCTTCCTTTCTTTAAAAAACAAATAAAAAAAAGGAGCGAAAGGTATTAATCAGAACTTTACTATTTACCAACGGGTCATAACGTATCTGCTCAAAATCTTGGCACATCCGCTTTTAACTAAAGTTTCTATATAATTGAGTAAACTAATTTAGTACATATATAGTAGAGTAATCTTGACAGAAATATAGGAAACGACAACTAAGGGATACCTTTAATTGTTCGTCACCTTTTAGACCACATATGATATATAATGCGGCACTTTGAGTGGTTATGCATCAGGTTTTTTTTTAAACAGTAAAACAAGACATAAATAGGAATTCCTTAAACATTTCAGGTAAAACATTCATACGTAATGTTCAACATAACATGCACATAATAAATCTAATTCGATAAGAAATTAACACTTGTATGTAAAATGTTTCGTGATACAAAATACATTATTTTGAAAGATAAGTGTTCATTCTGCAACATGTTCCCTTTTATTTTTGGAATTCCTGGGTCTTTTCCTGATGCACGTTCATTGGAGTGTTTGATATATAATACACAAAGAGAAACTGAAACGAGAAGAAAAATATATAGATCTGGTTTACGCAACGCATGTAATGCATGTAACTGGAATCATGTAAAATGTGAATGCTATTACTTGGCAATACATAAATGTAATTCTTTTTAACTAAAATGCATGTAATCATTCTATATACAGTGAACTACTTAAGATTTCTGTTCACTGAGTGTAGGTAACCAAAATACCTTTAACAGTCTCAGCAAAACATCATGTAGGCAATTCTTGTACAGGGTGTCTCATGCGTCTATAGCATGCCCTAACCTACAATTAACACCACTAGTGTTCTTCGTGAGCCAACATACACAACGTTGAATGCAACACGCATTGAATATTTTTTTCACTCACTGGTCATCCTTATTTACACAAATAAGCAGTTTAACTGTACAAACATGACACGTCATGTCAATAGAAGTCAAAATCAATACATGATGATTTTTCAAATGTGTCTTTTAGTTATATTTTATTTTTGTATTAACTGTTAAAAACATGAAAAGAAAAAATTAAAAGACAGCAACAAAATATACACAATTATCCGTGACAGCAATAATTGAGATAACGGTACATTCATTAACAAAACAAAATTGTTTACACATGTAACACATGAATAATTTTCCTTTATTTCTTTCTGATTTTTTTTTTAATTGGAAGATAACACGAACTGCACTTTGAAAGAATTACATAACTTGGTAACATCTATTTAATTTTCTTGTTATTTTAAGTTCAATATATGTTATGATTTGTTATGTAAATTAACAATAAATATATAAAGTGATACAAAGCATCTTAGGCCCGTTTTTCTTCTGAGTGCCAGTGACCAAACATCCATAACGTACTCCAGGGTTAGCCAGTGTGTCTCCTTGCTTGACCATACTCATCAGTGCCACTTTAAGCTGGGGACCAGTTCTGTTTTATGGTGTAAAACAATTGAAGTTTTTACGCAGTGAACCGGGTAGCGACGTCTTGGATATATTTTTCTCTGGAATTGGCTAAAGTTCTTCGTGTTAAACATTGGTAGTTTCAGAACGTTTCAGAATTCCAAAGGTGTTCCCATATTTCTCGTAATAACTTCATATGTGTGTCTCACACGTGTAGACTTGCCTTTTCAGAGTTTCATTCAAATTTATGAAGATTTCAGCTGTATAAGTACATGTAATATAAAACGAGAGCCAGTCTAAAGGTGAAGTCACTAGATAATTATGTTCAAATATTTGCAGTAATACACAACTGTATGTATTTCATTGTTGTCAAATTTGTTGCATGGTACAGCTAAATTATGTGATGTGTTGACTTATGACAGTTTGTAGATACATGTTTATGTCCTCTGGTAGATTAATAATAATTTCAAATTGATACGTATGTTGCACAGTTTATATTGACACTCTAGGATAGTTCATTTATGTTGTTTTTTTTTTCAATTCTTTAGATGCAGTTGAAATTCATATTATAGACAGGCGCCGTATTTGTTGTAAGCAGTCATGCCTGTTACAGTACCCATGCTTCTAGCATATCTTGCAAGCCTATGACGTATTTATTAGATTAATGATTCTGTATTTCCAAAATTTGACAATGAACAAAGTAAGCTATACATAACAAAATTAAGTGCCTACATTAAACAAAAACTTAAACAGGGATAATGAAAATCTTTATACAGCATATATAAAACAAATGACCATGTTTAGGTTCTATGAATCAGTCCGACAATTAAATTGCACATAATCAAACAAAATTACCAACACCAAACTATTTACAGAGATGTTTGACCATGACATGTTTCCTAACAATGTGCCTGACAAATAACATATGTCGCCGCAGTTTTGCGACAGCCAGTAACCTGCGAATAGAACCAACTACTTAACCAACAAGGTGTCAGCCCATCCATACCTGTACAAACGTCAAACATAGCTTGAAAGAGAGATCCGTTATTCTTAAACATTATTATAAATACACGTAAATTAACGAGAGAACACATCCCTCAACACGCAGTCACATTGCGTAGATCCATGAATGTGCCGGCGAAACGTAGCGCCGAAGGCGTCATCTGCGCCCCTAATACAATTAGACACCATTCAACTACACTGGAGGTCACTAATCTCCAGGTTTATCAAAATTCTGAACAACATAACCGGAGTACAACATCTCCGCACCTATAAGCATAGAAACACGAAAACAAAATATCGTACGGGAGTAAATCACTTTTACACCACACATGTAATAGGTCTCAATATTTATAGAAAAACGCATAAGTGCTCAAGTCTACCAAAACGCAATACAAAGGTAACCATGAAATGACAAAACCTATTAGGTTATTTCCGCATAGAAACACATGGTAACCATCGAATATGAATTCGCAACAGAAAACACATCAGAATTATAACATGATCGCACATTAAAAACAGTAAAAACTACAACCTTTAAACAAAACTAACACCGTTTCCCAACATTCCGAAGAAAATTCATTGTATAAATTACAAAGCATATATATATGAAGAGGAGTCATTCATCACAAAACTAAACCTTGTAGTTACACCATAAATCGTTTACATATAGCTTTAGTTCATTTTATTTATTTTTCTCTTACTTTTTCGTGCTTTTTTTCATAGCTTTTTATGATCTAGCCGTTTAGATTTTCTTTTGCAAAAATGAAACTAAAGATCGTATAGTAATTTTTCTTTTTAACTGAATGCCAAAACTGAACAAAATATGTTCGTAAATACGACTTAGCTTGCGCCATACTAGAAATAAAGGTAAAAGTAAAACAGGTCTTACAGTTTTCGGCATCCGGCGTGTCGTAATAATGCTAGTACTTCGGCGAAATGTCCTGACGTTGTTCCCAAACTTCGATCCTGTCGAGCGGCGCCAAAACAAAGCGTTGTTACATAATAACACCCAACGCTGGTTAAAACAGTTTATTGTTTATTAAAAGACACTTTACAAATTTTATAATTCCTTTAATAAGCTGTCAAGTCTATTTCATAACAGAGATAATAAGTAAGCTGACAAACAGTATATCAGACTAGCCAACTGAGCCAACCTGGCACAGAGGCTGTCTCCTAGCTCCCCTAACTAACTTACTGCCTCCTCCTTTCTTTCCTGCCTTACAGAAATAACACAGATATATATACTAAAGACGCCAGACTTGGCTTATGTCAGACTTCTCTAATTTCTCAGTTATATCCTGGTTTCATCAGAAAATGTCCCAACAAAGATCAAAACATCCGGGAACATTAAACTTACTTTAAATGTGTATTACAAAATAAGACCCTTTGGCTAATAAAGTTTTGACAGCTTTTATACCTTCCCATTTTCAAAGCAGATTTAATAAATTATCTATGAAATTATATTTTTTCTCTTATTACGCTACATGTTGTTACCGCCAAACTAATGTTAATATTAAGTGTAGAGTAATTATACTTTCTCGACCAATATGGACTATAACGAGTATTAAATTTGATAGTTTTGTTTAGTACTTTTTTATTGTTCTATGTACAAATACACTTATAACATTTTGACAGGTACATCAGGAAAACAAATTTAATCCTTGTTTTTCTTATCAAATACAAGTTGTTTAATGTATTTAATATGTACATTGTACCTGTCAAAATGTTATAAGTATATTTGTACATATTGGTCGAGAAAGTATAATAACTCTACTAAAACCTTTCCGAGTCATTGAATACTTTGTTTCAATTCGTAATAGTATGAATACAGCAAATCCCTCCGAGGTCTACTCAAATGAAGTCCATATTAATGTATAGTCCATATAGTGCCATTTCCCCCTGTGTTTAAAGATCATTTTCATGCTAGATTTTCGTTTCGTTATGTTCAGCCAATAAAAGGATTCACTGCAGGTGATTTTAATCCAAATAACAGGTCTGTATGACTAAATGTGAAATGTCAGTTGAAACGAAAGTGAGTGCATACTAGCAGATATACCGATATAATGTTTACACCACATGTTCCAGTTACATGATCATGGCTTTCTTACATCATGGCAAACAGTCTGTTCTTTTTCTCTATTTTATGTTTGTATGTGGATAGATCTTTAAATAAGGGTAGTCTTGCAAGACGTGAAATATTGGAAATCATGATAAAATAAAGCGGTATTCAAGCGCTTTATATAGAAAACAAAAGAAACTTTGGCTAAACGTATGCCGGTTTACGCCCGACAATTTTTGCCGGGTGATACCGGGTCGATAAGCCCGCAAAATTACAAAATATCTTGTTCGTAAGGCCTGTTTTCATTGGTCAGTTTGAATACACCAATCACCGTTTACCTCTGGTCTCCAGCTTTCGCTTTGAAAGGAACGAAGAAGTTAGAAATACGTGTTTCGGATATTTGGACATTTTCGCTGAGGCGAGCCAGTATAAGGCGATAAGTCATGTGAAACGAGCATCGTATTTTATAACCATGTTGTTGGCATGTTACCATGCAACTGCTACCAGTGCTGATCATGATCATTCTACATTTCCATACAGTCTAATCATGATCGCATGTGCGCTTTTTTACAATGAAAAGTGAATTTGCAATTACCACCGATGTAAATAATTAATGGCACGGTCCATATTGAAATGGTCTCGTGACACGTTTTGTCTTTTAATCTGGAGATTTAGTTTCAATACACTAAACAGTAAAGTCTAAATAATTAGTACGACAAGTTAACACTGAGCGTATGTCAAACTGGCAAATACTTTTTTCTGAACGAGTCCCTTGTTGAAGACATGCCCTTCTACGCTTTACGCCATCATCATGACCATTGCTTACAAACTTTGTCAAGAAATCGTGATCAATCAATATAGCGAAACCAGATGAATATGACTTTGGTGGCAGGTTTATATACTGATGGCACTGACGTTTAGCATTAATTCCATTCCCGTGGCAAATGGAACAAAAGACGTTCGTTTCTATACACCGTCACACCTCCGGAATAGCGAGATGTGAAACCATTTCTGCATGCCTTGCTAATTTCATATACTGTCTGGCACTGGAAAGTTTGGATTTTCACAGGATGAAGTAAGCTCTTGGAAACAGTGTTCTGTTTCAATGTCCTCCTCTTTTCCCGGGTACTAAAAGTATAAATAACATGTAGCGTTAAGCTCATTTCTTTGCATTTCTTCAACCCTTTGCATAAGGCCCGTTCTTCTTCTAACTTCAACATGTTTTGCAACTGGACAACTCATATCGATCAGCCATTTTACTCCATCTTTAACACCATGTACATCGGCACAGTGTTCATTCTTGTAGATCACACCGGTTGATTTAGAAGAAACTGGAT
Organism: Saxidomus purpurata; assembly: GCA_022818135.1. Taxonomy (NCBI): domain Eukaryota; kingdom Metazoa; phylum Mollusca; class Bivalvia; order Venerida; family Veneridae; genus Saxidomus; species Saxidomus purpurata. The sequence continues at coordinate 39,734,387 of JAFMSR010000001.1, forward strand.
GCAAAGGACCCCATGGTATCACATCTCGCTGACCACATGGTATGACCATATTTTCAGAGGAATTGGCGCCATTTTGCATTTTGTCAAATTTAGTATCTGTGCTATTCAGCAACTCGTTTTCAGGATTATCTGCTATCATGAAGTACGACTTATACATGGTCTTCTGTCTCTCATTCAACATCACAGACAATGGAAATATACACTGGTATTTTGTCCGATCTACAAGGTTGTATTGGTCATCTTCAGTAAAGCAACAGTTCTGGTATAAACCACAATCATGAGCGCAATAGCATTCTGAAAATAGGTGAAAACAGCTCTAAAATGCGATCATTATTGATCGTTTGATATTTTGCGACTACATGTATATACAATGTATACGTTTTTAAGCGTCGCAGATTATTTAGATGACGTAACCAATCAGAAATGACGTTACATCGGTAGTGTCTTAGACTATCAATTACGACTTACCTTTGCAACAGTGTTTTAAACCTGATTCCGGTTTCTCTCCCTTTAAATTCTCATGACAAACATTGCCGCTTGGACAAAAGTAAGTCAAATTTTCAGGGATTCTTGAAAAATTTGTCTCATTGCCATGTCCTCTGCTCCGCTCTAAACCACTGCTAGTATCGCTAGTATCATGGTCAAGTGAAATACTTAACACACTCAAAATGTTTTGACATAATGTAAGAAATAACTTAATAATAAATAAAATAGATTAATGATTAGAAAATAAATTTCTAATATATGAACAAAATTGCCAGAAGCAATTCTTTGTAACTAACAAAATCACCCATGTTTCTTGTTATGTATAATCGTTTTTTTTTAGGCTAAATATATAAGACCACCATAGTTGCTTTTGTTTTCTCTTCCTACAAGATTTAGAACGATTGGGGTTTGTAACTCTTGGCCGTAAATGTTAAGCAAG